>CADDXX010000127.1:459053-585700 GCA_902810485.1 Alauda arvensis | reverse complement strand
ACACCAGAGGTGGGGAGAGTGAGCAGACCATGATTATGTTTTAAATGTCATAGTTCCAATGATCAGTAATGGGATGTGAACCTCTGGCAATTTAACAGCTGAAAAACAGCAAATACAAGCAATGATTTGAAATCACCTGGACAAATCTCATTCTGATAATACTATACATTCTGTATTAAATAATTTAAAAAATACCTAACAAACAAAAAACCACATTTATTATTCCTAGTCACCTTTGTATAGAAACAGCAGAGAAGCCAAGTGCTGTCTGAGCTGGACACTGAATTACCCCTTTCCTAAAAGATCCTGTCCATCAAGCATAGAATGAGACACATGGCAGTAASAGAATAGTAAAGAAGTGTCCTACAAGTAAGAATTCCTGTCCCCAAGATAACTGATCTATCATTTTTCAGAGAAATTTGGTGTTTACTCCCAACCCCCTACACAATCACAGCAATAATGTGCAGCTGCACAGGCATTTGAAACCTGGCTKAAATGAGAAATGTTTCCAGGTTGTTCTGACAACAGAAACAGGTATCAGTTGTTCTATGTAAATGCTGGCAATGGAACAAATTGCTCAATGACGTCAATAATCTATGCAGATTTAAATATAGTTCAGCTCACCATTTACTGCAATTTTAAACCACTGAGATCAACATTATACTTTTATTAGATTAATATTCTGGAAAATATGGAACTTAAATACTCCCTATAGTTCAGTTGACTCCTATTAATTATATAAATTCCATTGTTTTTGTGCAAGATCRAGATAAAATGGCAAATGTTTACAATGCCTGCATCAGATAGATTGTTTTAGTTACCACAGCCAGTAAACCAGATAAAGCACGACACATTGACTTTTGTTTATCTGAATTTGTGTGCATTTCAAATAAGCTGATACAAGTGGGGAAAAGCACTTTTTTGCACAGCAGGAAATTGTCTAAATATATTCAATTAGAATCTTTTGATTACATTCTACCCTGAAGAAACTCAAAAGAGRGTGTATCTTCAAAAGCAAAGAGAAGCAGAAGGGAAATTTTAACAAAATATACTATTCTATAATGATGCTTTCCTTTTTCCTAGAAGTGTTAGCCTGCTCTGCATTTTAAAATAAAATAGTTCTTGCCTCAGCTGGATATTGCTGTAGCCCACAAATGTTTTCATAGATGCAGAGCAATTTATTTGAAAGGACTCTGCCTGCTAACACGTCATTATCAGAAGTCAGCCTGTTCRTATTTACATGCAGTTAGCATTCAAAATGCCGCGTGAAAAATTACTTTTGTGTTTACTTAATAGCTCTTTGCCCTGGGAGGAAGGCAGTGCCTGGCACCACATGGTTCCATTAGATCACACCATCTGTTAATCAGCAAAGACCCTCCAGAGCAAACAGGGGCTCAGTGAAGCAGGGACACTCACGTGCCATCCTGACGAGTGATGGTGTAGCCGTACTTTGGATACTTGACAAACGACACGTTGACCCCAACTAGAGGAGTCCCATCTGTAGTCACCACTTGGCCTCTTATRAGAGACACAAGACTGGAAAAGAAAGAGAATTAAAGGTATTAAAGCTAACTACAAAAGTGAAGTTATGTTGTTTATAAGTGAAGYAGTGGAACGCTTGTAYCTCATTCACTCTAAATACTGTTTACTCCACAGGTTTTTAGAATTCTGAGGGACCACAATATTGCCCAGCTCCCTCTATACACCTCAATCAAGAAAGTGCTTGTGTATGCAGTGGAAGTGTACACAGAATGGCAGTCAGTGCTTTTCTTGCCTAACGAGGGCTTGCCTCTTTGTCTAAGGAGGCTTTGCAGAGTACAAAGCTCCCTCACATTGAGCCAGGCCAAAGCAGTGCCCCTGCAGCCACCCTGAAACTCCAAAACCTCYCTACAGGGTACAATACCACACCTGTGGGTGCCTAACACACCTGACAAATGTGGTGCAATGCCACATCTCTGTTTTATACGACCAGTTCTTCACATCAAGGTTCAAATTCCCACATCTTAGGGAATGACTGATGTTTGTACACTGCATTCCAGCCTGATTTGGAACCCTTGCTTGCACTGTGCCAAGAGGAGGATTTGGTTTAAAGTCCAGCTTTACACACAGGCAAGACAAAGCATTTCTTTGGCCAGCAGGATAAGCAGCTTTGTTTAACCTAAGGGAGATGAAGATGAGCTGTTCCTCTAAGAGGCACAGTCAGTTTTTTCTCTTTGGCAAGTGCTTTGCTGCTGCTAAGTGCACAGCGGGCACAAAGTGCTGCTGCTCCCAGCTGGGGAGGAGTTTCCAGCCCCTGGCTCCTTTCCCTTCCATCTTCCCTGAACCCAGAGAGAAGCACATTTGGGGAGGGAGGAAGCTGTTTGGTAAACAGGCACTGGAAAAGGAAAAGCTCTTTTAGATGGCTTCCAGTGCTACACTGGGAACATGAAAACTGGAGAAGGTGAAAACAGGGAGAGAGTGAAGTCCTCTTAACCCATAATGCCAGGGATTGTAAAATTGCACTTTGCTGTAGTCATGGGTGAAAAGATTGATATATTCACCAGTCTGTGCTTCCAGCATGAGCCACCAACTCTGCTCTGCTGACAGACAGGGAATGAAGAGCCCCTTCCCAGCAGGGCTGGGGCTGCTCCCRAAGCTCAGCAGGCTCCAGGCACAGCACCCTGAAGCAGGAATATCTGGCCCGAAGCTGAGCTGGACAGGGGGGTTAATCTGGGCTGAGCTTTGCTGGACACTGGCAGGGGCTCTGGGGGGGGCCCCTGGCAGAGAACAGCTCCTTTTCAGTCACACCAGGGATTGGCTGCAGGTCCTTCCTRCCAACTCTGGCAGTTCAGGGGCTGGGATGKACATTTCTCACTGTATTATAYSGGCTATTTAACAACCACTTCCTCAYACTTTCATTCCAAACAGGGTGCAATATTTTCTTCAATATTACATTTTAAAAATCTAATTAATAAAAACGAGCAATTTCTGTTACTTTTCTTTTAGGACTTTCAAGTGCTTCYTGACCCTTCAGGTCAGTTTTTAATTTGCAAAATCAACATTTTGTAACAGAATATGGAATTTAATAGGAATYGAAACCTGTTGAGAAAAATCTGCTTGGGAACACATTGGACCAAGATAATTGTCTTGGCATTATTCATTTTGCTTGAATTATTTTATGTGACAAACACACAGAAATAGTTGCAGGAAAAAAAGTCACTCAAGCTTCTCTAGGGAAACTGAACAGAAAGTAGATTTAGAAAGAAATTGTCAGATGGCAGAAGAAAACAATAATGCCAGTGATTTAACTTTTTCTACCTTCAATTTTAGTATTCCAGGAAATAATTTGGATAATAATATTTTGGTCAGTAACATTCCATACACAATGGGTATTGGAATAAGCTAAAATATAGCTAAAATATGGATTTGTAAGAAGYAATGTTTTGACTAATAGTCACACATACAATCAGCTTTCTTCAGCAACCTTTCAAAAGTGTAACAATACAATAATTCTTTGGTTTTTTACCAAGGAATTTAAATATGTAAAAACACATAGCTTTTTTTTTTCCCCTGAAAACTTCATTTCATCTTGTTTCTGCACAGAAAAAAAATCTGAGGTTTACCTATTTTTGCAATAATAAATTTTATTACTTATTGCTTTAGCAGAGTAGGAAATTACTCTTTTTTTCTTACACTAGGACTAGGAAAAAACCCCAAACCATTGTTTGGTCCCACGTTTTCATGTCTTTCAATGGAATGACAGCTTACAAACACTGGAGCTACTTTTTGAGACTATGGCAGCTTCAATACATGGAAAAGTTGGGAGTTGAACTTTGTGGCATTTTTAAAAGACAAACCCATTAGTTCTAGAACTTACAATTTGACACTGTACTATGACACTATTGGATTTGCCTAAGATTGGTACCAAAAGTAACAGCTGAGCCACAGAACTATCAGAAGTACCTTCAAATCTGAGAGGTGAAGGCCAATTTCAACATCATTAATAGGTCATTTGCAAAGATATGTTAAAATCTGCAGTGTAGCTCAGAYGAGTAAAACAGAACTAAGACTCTACCATGAGGAACATTTAAAAAAAATCTAAAGTTTCCAACTAGGCTTTTTTTTAAAGGAGCCTCAGGATTGAAAAGCTCAGCTCCTGTTTAGAGTATTAATTCATGGAATGGGTTTGAAGRGACCTTMAAGATCATTTTGTTCCAATCCYCTGCCATGGACAGGGTCATTTTCAACTAGAYCAGACTGCTCCAATCCCTGTCCAACCTGACCTTAAACACTTCCAGGATTAAAAAAGAAAAATCACCACAAATTTAGGTGAAAACAGAACAATTTTTTTCTCTATTTTTCTTTTACAACTCCATGTATGTAGGCATAGAGTATTATACAGAACAGCATAAAATCTGTATTACATAGAGTAGGATCCAACAGGGGTTTCCTGATGGAATTTGGAAATGATTGTGTGCAGCATGGGGGTGAATGCAATGGGGACCTGCCTGCTGTATCCAGARACATTATGATCCTCTTTTCACAGACAGATATTTAGGCACATGCTCTACACTACCCACTAAGTAATGRGATCTTGACTGAGAAAACAGTTTCCTGTAATGAAGACCAATCTTTTGGATGTTATCTCAAATGAAGCTCTTTCTTCAGTTTTCACTTTGGTGATATGAACATAATTAATATACTCATCAATTTCTTAGCATCTCTCCATGGAGACCCATTTATATAATATTGATAAATACCAATCTTCTTGTAAGCATACAACAGCATCAAATATCAATTAATGATGTGCTGRCTTTTAGATTCATCACAAATATATAATTAATAATATTAGAAAACAAGCATAGAAGAAAAAAGAAACAYRAAGAAAAAGMAAACCTAGTCAGGTGGATCAATGCTACAAGCAAAATGGTTTTATGTAAGGAATAAATAATAAAACTCCCTAAATCAATGGATTTTTAAAATTATTTGAAATGCTATTCCATTATTGAAATTTGTGTTAATGGCTCTACATTAAAAATTAACTGGAAACTAGTTGGTGTTTTCCCTTTCTCTTGACTGCAGCCTTCATAAAAYATAAACCTCAGAAGCTCCTACTCAGTGGAAGAAACCTTCTTCTGGGCATTGCCAGAATGTTAAAATGCTAATAAAGCTCTGTTATACAACAGAAGCCACATCACTAACTGCAACAGCATGGCCTCAGAGTGATCAGTGCCTGAGATGAAGCACCTGAAGGCAGCACCTCCTGCTAAAACACAAATAAAATCGCTGGCAGAAATTTGGAAGGGACTGCTGTGGAAAGGGCTTTCTCAGCTGCTGTGGAAGGGGCTTTCTCACCTGCTGCGGCAGGGGTTTTGTCAGCTGCTGCGGAAGGGGTTTTCTCACCTGCTGTTGAAGGGGTTTTCCCCGGGGATGATGTGGGTGCTGTCCTTGCCCACGAGCAGCTTGATGCGGTCGTAGAAGGACCTGACGGCAGGCGCGCTGCCGTGGCTCTGCTGGATGATGTCCAGCGGGTCCCGCGAGCCCCGGCACAGCAGGCTGTTCTGGCACGTGGCCTGCAGGCAGCAGTCAGGGTCCAGGCAGTCCACCAGGCCATCTGAAAGGGAACAGGCACGGAGATCCAGCACTGAGCTTGGAGCAGGAATACCCATGGGAAGCTTAAGGCACTGGGGAGAACAGTTGAAGTTCGCTCTTCATGTCATCCCTCTGCCCTAAACCTGGTAATTCAGTCAGCAGTGCCAGGARGATGATGCTTTTGAGCACACTGCTTAAAAACCTCTACAATTAATGTAAAACAGGATCAGATGATAATAAACCCCAATGAATCTGTCAAGAGCTGAAATTAGGCAAAAGGAAGTGGAAGCAAGCAAGGATTTTTGTTTAAGTTATTTGCTTGTTTGGCTGTTTCGGTTTTTATTTTTTGTCTTCAGAATGATGCTGTCTGATTCCATTTGTTCTGTTTGAGGAGCTGAGAGGAGATGGGCATGACAAAGTTATCATTACCTAGGTAAAATACAAATTACACTGTAGCCATTTTGCAGTTCCTAGGAAAGGGCTGCTGGAATTCCCACCTCCCTCCCCTGGATACTTGGCTCACAACTTGGGTCCATGCTTGGATGAGGAAGGATCAGTCACAAAGTTGGTGGGTTCAGTCATCATGTTACAGATTAGCTTGTCCATCAAAAATATTTCTTAAGATGCATTTTTAACAAAAACCAGAATTTTAACACCAGATATTAAAAGGGAACCAAGRGGGTGATCAATCTGTATACTTAGATAAATAACAATTTAGCACATATAGTAATAATTCTATCATGATCTCTTTGTTTGGTATAATTATTTAACTGAAATATGTTCTCTCAATTGAGTTCTGCTTGATTTAGAAATTAATAACCACTYGCTTTAAAATATTATAATATCTAACAATTTAGAAACATTTGTTCATCTAGTCTGTCAATAATCAGGAGTTCAATCTGCAATCTACTKATGTCTGTAAAACTTCCCAAGGTGTATTAATCTGATTTTTGAATACAAATATGGCCTGGGCACACACTGAAAAYTGTATACAAGAGAAAGCATTCCAGWAGRGAAGCAGACAAAAGTACCTTAGGTTATGATCAKGACTCATGCATTTTCAGGATTTTCAAGTGCACAACAGACCAGTACAGTGATAAATAGAAAAACAACAACCTAAAGGAAAAAAAATCTAAAACTATAAAAAACTTTCTTATTTTACAATTAGCCTTGTATTTTCAACCCATTGTGTGGGCCTGAAATGACTGTGCCTGACCTGATTTAAAAACAAAATTGCCAAGGTATGCTGACAATGTTTCATTCAGGCCTCTAAGGAGATTTAAGTCAGACAAACTACCTTGCTGTGAGAGCTATATGTTGCTGTAAGGTCACTCGCCTATTCACATTAAGAGCTCTATTCATCTTGAAACCCTCTCCAACGAGGCTGCAGGAACTTTCTGTGTTGTTACAGTTCATTTTCTCCCCACTTTATATAATTGTTCTGAGGACAYCATTAGCTTCAGGGTATAACTCAAGGCAGTTTTTCTATTAAGCTCTGAGAATTTCTCAGCTACTTTCCCAGTGTGTGAGACCTCTACAACTATGAACTGAGCCTTGCCCACTTTAGTCTCCTCAGTTGTGTTACTCAGATGACCACCAGGCAAGGAATCCTATCAACACACTAGAAATAACAGAGGCAAACCACAGGATATAAATTACTCCCTCTGACAAATTTACATTTACCTATTCAAGCTTCATCATATTTTGGCTATACCTGTTATTAGAGGTGAGCACAAGTTCTGCCTGCAATGACCTCAT
Source organism: Alauda arvensis (assembly GCA_902810485.1). Taxonomy (NCBI): domain Eukaryota; kingdom Metazoa; phylum Chordata; class Aves; order Passeriformes; family Alaudidae; genus Alauda; species Alauda arvensis. The sequence goes on along the minus strand of CADDXX010000127.1, from coordinate 578,371 downwards.
CATGCAGCCGATTATGGGATGCTGCAGCCAAACACTTGTGATGACACCATGGACTTGGAATGGGCATATCAATCCCTCAGGCTCCTGTCAGTCATGAGAATCACATCTTTATGCTCACGAGCCCCCTTGGATATTGTCTGACATTGCAATCTTCAGTAAATTACCCTGCCACTGCCAATCTCACCGTTATCTCACAAACAATCAAGCAGGCAATCAAACTGCTCTGAATTGCCAGTTCAGGACCTGGAGGCTGGAAACATCTCCATTCAACAGCAGGGAAAAACCTGCCTGTGATTCCTTCCATATAAGAAGGTTTTGTTGCAGTTCTGTGAAGTCAGATGCTTTCAGATGCTTGCAACAATATTTAGAAAAGACAGGCACAGAGCATAACAGAATTTACTTTTTAGAACATTGTTACTTATATGGCTATATTCCCCTGGAGTAATTTATTCTCAGATGGCAAGATTCAGGATTTAGGATATTTTTACCTTAARTGAACTAGCTGATCCAGCTTGTTGCAACAGCAGCAGCGAGGTCTGGGTCTGTTCAGCACACACAGCCAGGCCCTGGGCRCTGCTGCTTGGTATCAAAGGCTTGGACACCACTGTGCTGCTCACATCCACAGCTGCTGCTCTTATTGACTTTGCTGCTCTGAAACCTCTCCCTCCATGCATGAAAGAGTAGTGGTTACTGTCAGAATCTATCTGGTTTTAGCTCGTGTTTGCCTGATTTGCTATCTCACTCTTATCACAGAATGGCTGAGAATGGCAAGGGCCCCTGCAGGTGAGCAGGTCCAGCCCCCTGCTCAAGCAAGGCTACCAGATGCTGGTTGCCCAGATTGCCCACACAGCTTTTGAAATGCCTTCAAGGATGGAAACTCCACAGCCCCACTGGGCTCCCTGCTGCAGTGCTCAGTCACTGGACARAGCAGTGTCTCCCAGCATACATTTGTTCCTGGGGATGTTCCTCCTCAGGTGCAGGACCCTGCACTTCATGAGGTTTCTCTCAGCCCATKTCCCCAGCCATACTGTACTGTTATATATGAAGTAAATTGTTACAGAATCATTTATTTGCATTAGGCTCAGCTAATTAAAACCAGAGCTAGAAAAAAGTACCTTCTGTACAAGAAAATTCTGCTATTAGCATAGATTTTAATTAGAATTCAGTACTTTGGGTTTTAATATATATTTCAGAGCTTGTCATCCTCCAAATTTCCTCAGGTATTCTGAATTATTTATAYGGCTAATTCAATGACAGACCCTCACCACTTGCCTCAGCAAAATATTGCTGCTTTTCACTGCACACACAGCTGAGTTTCAAGTGGGCAGTGACCTCTCTGGTATCCTGCATGCCAAAGGGAGGAGACGAGAGGGAGCTAAGATGGTGCTGAACCTCCCCCAACAATTTGAGACCAACACAAGTCTTGACTTGGCTTTCACTGAGATGAAAGAAATAGGAAATTTTCATCTGATTTAAACTGGCAGCACAGGATTAGATCTCTATTGCTGTTTGTGGCTTTCTGAATTCCCAAATCTTTTCAGAAATGAAGCAAGTGATATGGTATCCCTCTTGAAGAGTTCACTTGGCTAATGGATCCACACATGTCTCAACTTTCTGTGAACTGTTCCACAAGCTTTTTGGCAGACTTCACTACACAGCATAGAGAAAACTTCAAAGAAATACTTGAAAGTAGATTAACCTACTCAAGCATGCCATATTTATGACTGCCTTATGATTGTGTTCCTCTTGACCAGCATTAGAAGGGCTAAAAAAGCTCTCAGGAGGAACAGTGATATATTTTACCACATTACTGTTCTAATGTATTTAGAACCTCTCAGTATCAGTGTTCCAGTGTCACTGAATGTATTTCTCATGATGCTCAAATTACTGGACTGCAGAATGAGAAAGGTGCTACACCTTTCTGCAGATGCTTGAGCTATTTGGGGTTTTTAAATCTCAGTGAGTAAATTATCTACRGTTTCCACACTGCTTCAAATACCTGCAGGTTGTGCTTCAGCTTAATTCACAATGCACTTCAGAATGAGGGAACTTTGACCTGACATCCAACTTGCTSAGCCAATGCTTTCCATGCCCAGCAAGGGACAATTCTGTTTCCAACCCAAAACTCCTGAGCCCACGCTCAGCAGAGGGCATCCTTACACTTCACTAGCTGCAGGAGCTGGGGACTTTCAGAGCCTAATTCCTGGAAATTTTTCTTTTCCCAATAAACATTTCACACTGATGATTAAAATGGAGGTGGGGAGGGGGGGAACAGCAGCTACTACGAACCCTGAGGGCAAAAGGGTCTTTGATCACTCTAAGGGCAAATTAGTTAATTTATCATGAACCGATTTTAATTATGTGCAGTATTAATATACCCAAGGTGAAAGAATTAGAGATGCTCTATCAGATTATCAAAAGAGAAGGCCTTCTCTGCCAACACAGAAATATATTAATTGAGCTCTAAAACTGCATGCAAAACTGCTTCCACAGGCAGGCTATGCCACAGCYCTGGTGTATCTTATTACCAGGAAGTTTATCTAATGTTTAACCCAAATTTTCACACTTTTGTAGCTTGATCTAATTACTGTTATCTATATTGGCATGTATCATTCAAAATAATTCCTCAGAAGTCCCTGGTGCTAACAAGAAAGAAAATGCCTCTATTCCTGCTCCAGCCCTGTGAAAACTCCCTGTGAACTATCAGGACATTCATTACCACACTGCCTTTTGCATCGAACTGTGAGCACAATAGAGTATTTTTGTAACCCAAACTGCCTTTCAGGACAAGCTGGATTGTAAATCCTAAATTGTGGTAAAGTAGAATGAACCTGGAAATTGGTTGTGCCTTGGAATACCCAAAAACCTCCCCAAKGAGGTTTTAAGTACCCTGGAAGATGAGAGTGGTGAAGCACCAGCCCCACTTCCCTGGCCCACTCGGGATCCCTGTGCTGCCTGGAGCTGTGGCAGGCAGGACAAGCCTCATTCCTGAGAGCWCCAGCTGCAGGAACCTACTGCAGGTGCAGCTCCAGCTTGGGGTTCCCTCAGAACCTGTGGATCACTGATGCTCCACCTCCAAACCACTCCTTGATCAGAGCCAGGCCGACCCCAAGGGCTGCAAGGTGAGAACAGCCTTGAAAAAAGCAGCTCCAGTGTACAGAGACACCTACAGGGATCTTGGTGCCTTTCCAACCCATGGAATTTGCAGGCTCTGAGCTTCTTCCTTTTGCTTGTCCCCAGTTGTGAGAGTGAGGATTGCAGCASCACATCCCGTGAGGGGCAGGGAGGGATAAGCTGCCTAATGTGTGTAAAGGCGATTAGAGGCTGACATGAAGCTGTAACACAATCACATACAAGCACACTCATTAGCTCTTGTCAAACTTTGAGTGCCTACTTTTGATACAGATTTTATACCCCAGCCCATGTGACCCACTCTGGCCCCCATCCACTACAGATTTCAGCTCCTGATTGCATTTAATGTTCCACAACTGACTATTGTACAGGCTCTGGGAAGGTATTTTCTGTGCCAAGAGTATTCTGGGTATTTATATTGAGAACTTCATAAAATCTTTTGTCTGTGCTGAATTAGAGACCCCTGCTGAGGCAATGCTTGTTGAGGCAAGCTAAATTACATGATTTGCTTTTGTGCTTTGAAATACTTGTATTATCTTAAATGTCACGAGCCTGATGCAGTATCAAGTCACAGGATTTGTAATTTTCTAAAAGCAATTTTTTTCTAAATGTTTATTGCAGGAAGACACTTCTTTTTTCTYTCTATTTTCCTTCTGTCTAATTTCAGAGATGAGTTTTCTAAGACAACTCAAATAAACAGCCTTTCAATCAGTCAAGTGCACTGTCCTGACAGTGAACTTCAGTAGAAATGCATTTTTCTTGTGAATTGAAGAGATTTCATACTGGAGCAGATAGCTGCCTTTCTCTAATTCATTATCTTTAATGTATTGTGCCAAACAGAATTACCACCAACTGTACTTCCTGGTGGGGTTAAAGACACAGAGTAACAAACTGAAGGGCAAAATTTGCCTTCTGARAGATGCACATCTCTCTTTGGAAAGCCAAGTGGAAAAGAAATTAAAATGTRTTTTAAAAAGAATGTGCCACTTTGCATAACAAACAAGAAATTCCTCATTTCTATTTGCCTTAGTATTCCATACTGCTATGGGTTGCTGCTTCCTTTYCTTCTCCTACCAATTTTAGTCCAGATAATTACATTGTGAGGAGAAATGTGATCTGGGAAGTGATAGAAGCAGTGATTGCATTTAAGCTTTTTAAATTTTTTTTTTAACCTGCCTGCACCTGTCCTCTCCATCCTGATCAAAATTTAGCAAAATTTTGCTTATTTCCTGTTTTTTCTTTCTCTTGAGATGACATAATTTAACTATCTTGCCAATCAAAACTATAAAAATGAGTAAATTTGAACAGATGCAAAAGGTGGGAGAAGAGAGAAAGAAGGAAAAGGCTATAAAGAGCARCCTCAGTGGGCAATATGGGCTCGTGCCAAGGCTGCCTCTGCAGAGGACAGGATTCTTAATCTCTCCCAAAATATCCCAAGACACTCAGGACAAAGACTGCTCAAATGTAATGGACATTGACTGCATCCAACCTTTAATGAAACTGCACTTTAGGAAAGAATCTGAGTTCTGCTGTGTATCCCATTGTCTTACAGAGCTGGAGACACTGAAAAGTCCAAGGTGACATTTAGTCAAACATATGTAATTTAAGGAGACTGCTTTGAGATACTAAAATCATTTTTCTATTTAGGAAAAAGCAAATTATTATAAAGTAGTTATTGCAAAATGATGGGTATAAACAGCCACAGCAGTGATTTCCTTATGCAATATGCCAAAAGAAATAGGAATATAAGAAGTAGCACATCCTCTCCCATTCCTCAAAATACCATCAGTAATGCCTTAATTTCCTAAAATAAAGCCAGGGTGAATTAAATGGTTTATACGTGTCTATTAGGGGGATTATATATTGTAATCACAATTACAGGGCTTAAAATAAAGCTATTTCTAATCCCTCCAAAAGATGCTTAATAATGATTAGATTACTGAGGGACTGATTAAAGGAAGATGTTAGCTTTAGAAGCAGCCACAGTGTGCAAATTATGTAATCCAAACATGGTTTGGAAAASAGAAGCACTTCCCAATTTAGAGAGATCTTAAAAGTGTGCCAGTGCCAGAATCCCCTTACTTTTGAGCTAGGCTTTGTCCTTACAGAGAAATGAAAAAAAACCAAAAAACAAATAAACCAACCCCCCAAAACCCCAAAAACATAAATAAGAGATTTTCATGTTTCTTTAGCAAAGTAGCCTGTGCACCATAGTGACCCTAAACATGTTCATTATGAATCACAGAACCACAGGCTGGTTTGGGTTGGAAGTGACCTTAAAGCCCACCCAGTGCCACCCCCTGCCATGGACAGGGACACCTTCCACTATCCCAGGTTGCTCCAAGCCCTTCCAAGCTGGCCTGGGACACTTCCAGACCTAGTTAAGCCCATATCTTTATTTGGACAGGAGCAGGTGAATTTTCCAGTGTTACCTCAGATCACTCACCCTGCACAGCCCTAAGAGGAGAAAGCAGCTTTCTCTCCTCTCACTGCTCTGGAATCACATTTTATTTATTCCAGTAATCYACAATGACATCTCATTTCAAATGAAGATTTGTAAGTCTAAAAGAGAGGGAGACTCATCTGCCTCTTCTAGGAATAAACCTAYGAAAGGACATTAATCTAAAATGGAAAGAAAATATTAAGTATAATCTTTCATTTTTCTCTTTTTGAACTATGGTATGGAGTTTGCATTGTGGCAGATAATAAGACAAAGCAGGACAAATGGGAAACCCTCTGGAGTCAGTGGCAATGCTCTCCTTGACATCCATAAAATGAAGACTTGGCCCAAGGCCTTTGAATCTGATTGTGAGATASAATTGCAATAAGAATGGCTGAACAGGGAAAAAGCTCCAAAATATGTTAAATCTGCTGCCACAGAAGACAGGAAATGATAGTTCCCTTTCAGTGACATGCTGMAGGAATTGTATTTTAACAACATGCAGAGAAGGACAGAAAGGAAGGAGGCTCAACTGTCCAGAGAAGACTTCATTTAGGCAAATAAAAAATATTTTTAGCTACCCTACTGCCTTCCAAAAGAACAGCTTGTGTGTTCTGTACTACCCCAGAACTACTTGCTTATGTTAACAGAGCAGTGTTGGTAATGGAGCAGCAAATGAGTTCAACACTTTGCTGCAAATAAACTCAGCTGAGTTTCAATTGAAACGAGTGACTGGGAGGAGAGGCAATTTCTTTAACTTCCAATAAACTTGGGTTTTATGTGAAACTTGGGGTTCTGGTAACTAGCTGGATCTTTACTATTGATTCCCATARTACACTTTTCAGCTTTGTCTAATGAGAAAACTTAATTTTATCTGTTCCTTTATATACAGAGTCACAATTACAGAAAGGTGCAGTTTGAAGCACAGAACACATCCATTCCAGCCCCTCCATTCCTGCAAACTCCCCTTTACACACAGAGGGCAGAGGACAGAKTCAGGAATGCCTGGAAAGCTTGAGGAGAAACAGCAGCTGAACAGGTGTTGAACAGCACCTGAGCTCCCTTTCTCAAACATTGCACGGGAATTAATAAGGATGAGACTATAAAGAGCAGGAATGATCATTGAATTAAGTGCTGAGCAAAGGGTCAGGAGACAAGAGATTAATTTCTGCCTCTATCAAAAAACCCCATGTGCAAACATGGGGGCCAAAGGGACTTCTCAGGTTGTTTGGATCTTGGATCAAGCTTGAATTTTCAAATTATTTACACTCACAAGAACCAGTAACCAGTAACCTCTCTAGTCTCTGCAAAAAAATTACTTAAAATGCAAACACTGAGAACATCTGAAGAGTTCTCCCCTAAACCTTTCAGCCTTCAGCTAGAGCAACTAATTTTCTTTCAGGGGCTTTTTGGTAAACCAAAATCCATGCAACTTGCATGATAATGGAATAAACATTTCTGCATTCATTATTAATTCATAACATTATGTATCTTTTGTATGGCAATTCTCTCTGTATTCTTTGCCTCTGATGAGCTCCTGTTTGCCTTCCTTGAATAAATTTTATAATTCTACAACTTTTCATTAGGATGAGCAGCTGAATAGTATCAATGGTCATTTTTTCACCTGCTTGCCTGTCTGCTTTAAAAGTGCAAARTAATGTCCTGGATAGATAAATAAACCTCTTATTCTAGTTTTTCTAATAACATTTCCAACCTTTTCCCTTTCTTTGAGGAAATTCTAATATTACATCCATTTTCAAATTTCCCTTTATAATCTTCAAAGCAYGTAAAACCTGCAAACCTAAGCATTTCACATTTTAGTTTCTTACATTGAATATTAAAACAAGTTTGGCAGATTTTGTTGTATATTTAAATGGCAATTAATGTACTCTGGCAGTTAGATTCTGCTTTTTACAATTCAGTAATGGCTATAAAGCAAGTTCTAGTTCTCTGAAACTGAATTGGCTTTAGAACTTCTACAATACTTTTGTAAGCACTGAGTTTGTGAAACCAAAGAACTAACAGAGTTAGTTACTAGTTGATATTCAGGTGTAGTCAATATCATGTAATCAAAACCAAATACAGCTGTTTCTCAGTTTGGGACTGGGAGTTTTAAACCCTGAAACCTTATGTAAAATTAAAGCACTCAGCCAAATGATAATTTTACCCTTGATAAAGCCCAATGTTGCTTTGCAGTTTTGGGAAACACATTTATAAAATATTACTGATCAGCAAACAGTGGATGTTTCCTTTAAATTAATTATTGGGCAAAGAAAAGTCTCAAGGAAAAAAGCTGTGTCTGATGCTTGGTTTACAGCTGAGAGAAGAAGCACATGAAAAGGAATCCATGACTTACTATGTGACTTACTAAAGACATTATATTGAAAGGAATAAGAAAGTTCCTTTAATTGAACAGGAGCAAATTAACCAATTTGTTTAGAAAGCATAACATCTCARAACTGCTTCCAAGCCACCACAGAAGGCTCTACAAAACCAGATAAACATCTCTGAAGGGAAACACAGGCCACATTCTATATTTAACRGGGACTTGCCTGATAAAGGGCAGGGAAAATAMASCRGGGATGTCAGYCCCTACACACCCACYGAGCACACCTCAGCCAGCCCTGCAGAGCCWGGCACATCAGCTGTGCTGTGGGACAGCCAGGGACTGTGGGGACAGCAGGGGACAACCTGACAGGGGCTGTGGGACAGCAGGGGATAGACTGACAGGGGCTGTGGGACAGCCAGGGACAGCGGGACAGCCTGACAGGGGCTGTAGGACATCAGGGACTGGGGGACAGCCTGACAGGGGCTGTGGGACAGCCAGGGACAGCCTGACAGGGGCTGTGGGACAGCCAGGGACAGCCTGAAAGGGGTTGTGGGACAGCCAGGCACACCCTGGCAGGGACTGTGGGACATCAGGGGACACCCTGGCAGGGGCTGGCTGTGGGACATCAGGGATCAGCCAGGCAGGGGCCGTGCACAGGAGAGCACGGCCCTGGCCCCAGCACGGACAGGACAAAGGCAGCACGGTGGCTGTCCCAGCCGCCCCGAGGGGCACTCGGGCACAGGGAGCTCCGCTGACACCGCGGTGCCCCCGCAGCCCGCAGAAGGCCGCTCTGCTCGGCCGGGCCGCGCTCCCCACGGCGGCCCTGGGTTGGGACCGAGCCTCCCGCCGGGGTCCCTGCGTGTCCCGCTGGGCCACAGCTCCCTGTCCTTTGCCGGAGAGAAACGCGACACCCGACAGCAGCCGCAGCCCCGAGCAGGACAGTGACTGCCCACAGCGGTGTGTGCAGCCCGCTGCCCTCCCGGGCCGCTGCGAGGCCTCGCTCACCTCCCTCGTTGTCCTTGCTGTCGGCACAGGCGGTTTCCATGGCGACGCTGCAGCCCGGGCCCCTCCAGCCGCTCTGGCAGACGCACTGCCAGCTGTTCTGGCCCAGCGTGCACCTCCCGTTGCCATTGCACAGGTCCGGACAGCCATCTGCCAGGACAAACGGACACGGTGAGCCCCGGCCGCTCCCCCCTCGCTGCGATCAGGCCGCATTACTGTGCAGACAAAAAGGCTCGGCCCTGCCACGAAGGGGACACCCTGGAGAAAGCCTAGCTCAAGCCGAAGGGAGGAGGAGCCCTACCTGCTGTAACAGGTTCTAAATGCCCTCTAAAGGTCCAGACCTTGAGCTGATAGAAATGACACTCTGCTGACAAAAGATCTGTCTCTTATTCTTCCCACTGTATGTGTGTACACATGAGGGAGAACATCTTCTTCAACAAGCTCCTCAGTGCTCGGAGGACTTCTTGTACGGAGTGTTGCATCATTCTCCAGAATGTGTCTAAACACAAAGTTTAAATAAATACTTTTGAAAATATTTTCCTTCATTGAAATTAATTTTAGAATACCTACTTACTTAACACTAAGTTTACTTATATTTTGGTGTCACATCTTACACTTTCTGAAAAACTTATTAGAAGAGCTGTCCCCCCAAAGATGTATGTTTCAAATTGACTATGAATATGACATGATTTATTGTATAGCAAGAGCCAAATTAGGAACAAAAATATTAATTAGCTAAGCTGCTTMCATGTTCTAACAAATGTCCATAGGTGATAGAATGCCTCAGCTCCTTTTTCCTGRAAGTAAATGAGTCTCAGGAGAGACTAAATCATACTGAATATTCATTATGAAAAAGGTAAGAAAACCAAACTGCAGCCTTGGTATGTACAACCAAACCCATCAACCCCTAATSCACACAAACATGGGTATTTGTGGGGTGACAGAAATTTGGGGCCTGCRGCCAACCTCTCACAGCATCTCTTCATGAGTCTGAGCAGGAGGAGAAGGCTGTGTTGCCTGACAATAGGTGTGTGCTTTTATAAACCTGTTCAGAGAGCCACAGCTCTGAGTGTGTCTCTTCCTGCTCCTCCCAGCTGCCTTGGCTGTAGCCAGGTGAAGCCAGAGAGCAGTTTCTCTGACCCCAGACTCATTATCACAATGCTGCAGGAGTTTCCCATACAACAAAGTGACATCCCTGGAACTCGCACAGCTGCTATCACAACAGGTCACACACTATTCAGTTCATGTTACACAGAAAGCTGTCAGCAGATGTAGAAAAAAGTCCTACAAATTTTATTTCAATGTTGCTATGTATTAAAAAAAAAAAAAAAAGCCCTTTCACTTAAATTTAGGGTTATTTTGCCACTACGTATCTTAGCTTAAAGAAAAACCAGTTACTTTTGCAGCACAGATACAGATTTTTCAAGACATTTAGTTTATTTCCTTCATTTGTCAGRTTGTTTGAATGACCAAAATGGTAATGTCTGAGGAGAGGCATCATGGTGCAGGACAAATTATTATTATTATTATTTGTAGTACAGAATTTTTTTGTTATTTAAATGAAAAACAAATAGTAATTGTGAATATACCCACRCGGTTGGTTTTGTGCCGAGGCACTGATGAGAGTTAAATCACTGAAGCAGTTTGCCTTGCAGCGTATGAGCAAGATGAAAACATGAACAGTAGGGAGCTAGCAAAATCCCTGAAAAGTTTTAAGTGCAGCTGGGGATTAATGGACATGACTTTGCGTTTAGAGAAGAGAGGGAAGGCAGCAGCCCTGCCACAGACATGGTGTTGCTAGGAAACACGATGCTACYTCCACAGAGCTTATTTAACTGCAGCCTTCCAAAGACAGACCTGGTGCTTGAACAGCATAAATAGCAGAAGGARGGGAGTGAACAGCAGTACACTACAATAAGATCCAAGCGCTTGGACAATAATGTCTTCCTTAAAAGATCTATTAAGATAATGATGAATTAGCTTTGAAACAGCTTTAAGCAATGGATGACTAATTAGGCATTTTGCATGGTTATATCTCTGTACATGCCTACGAGCATATATGGATTTCTGGATTTGCCTTTCTCCAAGCAATATCTATAAAGCATTCCAGTCTGTTAGACCAACTAGGAAACAGAGCTCCATTAGGATATAGTAATAACAGTTTTCTTCTAAAAAGGCTTATTATATTTAGGAATTGCACTATCTCTATTTGAATCTTCCTACCAGTGCATGTGAGCAGCTATTATTACTGATGAACATCTTCTGCACACACAGGATTTCCACATATCTCATAGGCTTGGTGTCCATCAAGGGGTTTGGAGAGTGGACAAGGTGACCAAGTGCCTGCCTGAGGAGCCTTCAGAGCCTCAGCCAAGGCTCAGTGGCACAGCTGGACAGATGGCCTTTGCTGGACAGGCTCACTGCAGGGAGCACCCAGTGCTTTGGCAGAGCCTGCCTTCATTCTGCAGCCACACTCAGCAGTGTGCTGCYTCCTGGCTGGCTGGGGAGTTCTCCCAGAGCCAGGCAGCCACAGGCACACAGGGAAGGGCTATCAGCTTCTCATCTCAAGAAGCAATCCAGCGTGGGATGAAGCTCTCAGTCACCGCACAGAAAAGGGCCCTTCGTGCTAAGCAGACAGGTTGCTATTCCTGGTGTGYAGAGAAATTCTCCTCATCTTTTCCATTACAGTATGCTTAATGRAAAATGTCAAGAAGCAAGGTTAAAAAAGAAGAAAGTGCTTGCTTAAAGTGCTAGATTGACAACCTATTTATTCACAGAACAGGCAGAGTACAGGCAACAGCAGTTTGAGTGTCTCACACTTTCCTAGCTGCTGCTAAAGGTAAAACACTAATGCAGCCTTCCTCCTCTCTATCTCCAGCTTGCCTGTGGAATTGGAAGTTGGGAGCTTTACAGGTACATATGAATTCACAAATAAAACAGCAAGAAAGATTTCAGAACAYTTTCCAGTGTTGCATCAGGAAGCTGTAATGAGCATATGAGAGATATCAGAGTCAGAATCACTATGAAAGCAAAAACCATAATATGGGCTGTGCTTGGATCAAAAATTGAGGGTGCTGGATATATTTACAAGGCAATACTCMCAGGTTTCATCTAAAGTGAAATTATTCTGAGATTAAATTGTAAGGGCATTAGTTAATTTTTGAACTTGGCAAATTAATTTCCAGTATCTAGGCAKTACATTGAGAATTCTAATCCAATTTTGGATTAATTCTACACAGAGTTCCTTTTTACTCTGGTATTCCCAAACTTCAGGTATTCAAGTACACATGTCCAGCTTCCCACACAAATACAGATTTTCCATTGCATATACTACGTCAAACTCCAAACCAAACATTTTAAGTAACTTAAAACATAAAGTCTGCTCAACCAGTTTGTGGTTTCAGTCAGAATCAGAATTCCCATTCATGGTGGGGCAAATCTTTCTGGGGAAAAAAAAAGAAAAAAAAAAGGAGGGGAAAGGGCAGCCAGGGAAAGAGAATTTAGAGAAACTTGCTCTTTTTAAAGTTTCCAAACTCTGATGGAAGAAGTAGCCTTTTCGTATAATTTAAAGAAAAAAAGAGAATACTAGAGATGAAGGGGAATAAAAAAATCTAAGTGGTATCTCAGAGCCACTAAGAAAAAAGCATTCTGCTTTTAGCCTCTGCTCAGTTTGTACATGGAAAAATAGAAATAAATCAAGAGCTTGTGTCTTTTGAGTCCTTCTGATGCTATGCCATCAGCCATTTATTCTGCAACCAGCMTCTTCCAGCAGAGTGGGCTCCCAGCAGCTCTCCCCAGTTAGTGCACATGTGCTACAGTCTGCAATATGATATCTTGTGTTTATCTTTCCACATGACCTCACTTCACACATCCTGATCCAAAGCCTGCTGGCAGTCACTGGAGCCTTTCCAGTGACTCCAGCTGAGGCTGGACCAGGTGGTCCTGTGGGTGAAGAAGCCCTGCAGTGATGAGTATGTTCCACAGCACAGTGTTTCCTCACCCAAGGGATGCACRCGAATTTCAAGGGCAATATTTAAACCACATTTCAATCCTCCTCTTCTCATTACAGCTGTTAATTACAGAACTGCAGCAAATAAAAGTAGTCCGGGATATGATGGTACCTAAAGAATTTACAGAAATGACATAAAAGCAGYAATGACAATAGCCTGTTTAATTTGGATTTTAGAGGATAATCACTGTTTTCATATTTTCTGTTCATTCCTTCGGTGAGCTGCTTGGTATGCCTACAGCTATCTAGCAAATAATAAATGTGGTACATAGAATGAGGTACCTAGCAACATTGAAAATAAAATTATGCTTTTTATTTGCTATTGTTATTTTTTAATCCTTCAATTCCAAAGCCTGCAGGGCTTAGTTAAAGCCAAAGAAAGGGCATACAAATAAAAATGACAGAGTGCTATGGTAGGCACATGCACAAGTCATTTTCTACAGAGCAATACTTCAAGTGAAATAAACCCCAAACACGGAACTAAGCACATGTCAATGAAACAGAGTGTTGGCTGAGTGAGAGGTGAGGCCCCTGTGAGTGAGTTTTGACACTTCCAGAACAGGCTGGAGCCACGCAGAGGCACCAGCCCAGGGCTCTGCAGCAGGGCASTGACACTGATTGACAAATTGCTGAGAATGAACCAGGCTCTGAGTGCAGCACAAAGCCCAGTGTCACTGCTCATGCACCACAGCAGAGCTGCTGCTTTCCAGAGAGGGCTCAGAGAGAGCAGGAGCTTCTCATGGCACTCAAGTGTTTGTCACCAGCATGCTCTGACTTGCTGCTTTGCTGCTTCTTTGTTTTCACTTTTTTTTTTAGAGAAAATGTTTTGTTAAAAACTACTCAACACCCTAAATATTTCTTTAAGCTACACATCAAACAAAGAAGTAAAGAATAAATATCTGCTTGCAGATGCGCTGTGCAGATGAACACGTGCCTGACTTAGAACTACAGACTGGCCAGCTACAATTGTATTTATTGAACAGGCTGAAAAGAAAAAAGAAAGGCCAAAAAGTATGTGTAAAGATCCCTGAAATCCTCCACTCCAATACTTCCTGTGCAGACAAACAATTATGAATTTTAACTAAGGTTTCTTAAATTGCCTGGGATATGTATGTCCTAATACATGCCATGGTTTAGTTGAGATGTTAGGGCATAGGTTGGAYTTGATGATCTTAAAGATCTTTTCCAAGATTCTGTGATTCTGTGGTAACATAATTTCCCCCAAAATTCTGTCTGTCTAGCTCTGCAATTCCAGTCTTTTACACATAAGGGCAGGAACTCAGGGAACATTCAACTCTCCAAACAAAACAGAGAAATASGAGAAAAAATGTGTGACTGTTTAGAAGACAAAAGGGAACTGCTGGTATGAAAAAGTAAGTCTCAAGTAAAGTAAATTGCATCTTTCTGAAGAAAAAAATAATTAAAAAAAAAAGATATAGAGACAAACAGACACTAACAAAAAGAGAGGAAGCTCAAGTTGCACTACAGGTCACAAAAATTTGAGACTGAAAAAACCCCAGGGGTGCAAGAGCTTCAGTCCTTGTTAACAAGGGATTGCTCCCATAACATTCCATGTTATCCAACTTCATGTTAAGTGACTCAAGCAGAGGGGCTTCTGTGACCTGGCGGGGAGAGACCCTYGAGGTCTCCCTCTTGTGCACAACCAACAGAGTTCTCTGACACCAGCTCTGACACCCTCCAAGCTGCCAACAGGTGGGCAGGGCAGAGAAGGGGACAGTTTGAGCTACACTGTCCTGAGACCTGAGGAAACCAAACAGATCAATAATCAAATGTCCACATCTGCTCAGGRTATTGCCAACAGAGCTTCAGCTGAGCCAGAATTTGGGCTCCTTTTGCATAGGAAATCCAGTTTCCAGAAGGAAGGGAGGCTGCCCTATGGGAAGGTCAGTCATCAGATCCTCTGCAGTGCTGAAGTGCAGGTGCTCTGTGAGAGCCAGGCAGGGCTCTCCCTGCACCCCAAAATTGTTAATGTGAGCACAAAGACACCTTGCCTCCTGCACAGAACCCAACCCCACGGCTTTACCAGGACCAGGTGATGAGTTTCAACTGAAYACCAGTATGAGCAAAGAATTTATGTGAAATACAAGTTAAGAAACTGCTGCAGCCCAAAAGCTGCAGCAGAGCCACACAGTTCCTTCCAGAGGCCAAGCAGGTTTATTTGCTGAAATTTTSAGCAGGAGCTAAGATTTGACCCTACCAGCACATTTGAGTTACACAGTGTATTCTTTTCAAACAAGACTCATATCCAACTTCTATTCATATACCCAATAAAAAGATATATAAAAGATCCAGTAAAATTTGTATTTAAGATAGCTGGGTCTTTCAAATTAATCTCACTGTAACAAAATCCATTTAGAATACAATTCCAGGTGAAATTGCATTCATAACACTACTACCACAACCATAATCTTTTATTGCATTARTGTTTCTGATACCACTGGCATCATCCTTAGTAATATGTAATATCCTTTCTGAGAAAGAAGCCTTCTCAAGCTGAATTTATCTCTAAAATAATGTCTATTTAAATAGTTTTGTGGCAGCAGAATGATAAACTGACCATTCAGATGGGATGTGTAAATTCAGTCAATTGAAGGGCAACAAGCAAAACACTGAATTCATGTTTGAAATATCCAACCTAATTACAATGTAATCTAGACTTAATGCAATTTAGGATTTTTTTTAGGAGGACATTCTCAGTTCAGTAATTGGCTTCAAAGTGCCTTTTTCACTTCACAAATCCTTCACACAGAGGAGGAATGAATTCCTTTCCTCCTTAGGTGAGACCCTCCACGTAAGATAAGGAATAAAACCCACATGGTACACACTTTTTCTCCAAATGCTAATGGCATTTCTTTGACCATAACTCCTTTAAAACAAAAAAAAAAATCACCAAATTGAGGAGTTTAAGTCAATCAAAATTCCCAGTAAGCCAAGTTAGCATTTAGAGTGACCAAACAGGCCTGCTCCCCTTCTGTCAGTGCTACTTAATAATAGTTTCCATTAGTATTTCAAATTCAGTTTGAATTCAGTAATGTGAGGGAAGGGGATTTGTGCACACACAGAGGAATACACAAGTAGGGAGCTGCAGTGAGAACAAGCAGATGTTATAAACTGCTTAAGCAGCTCAATACTCTGCAGAGGATGCACAGCAAGGGCACTGAGAGCTAACAGACTGTAGGGGGGTTGTGGGGAGTCAGTCCTAAAATCTGTGGGGCTGAGTCTGGTGTCTGACCTCCAAACCAAACCACCCTACTTTGAAGGAGAGGTTGGACTAGTTGACCTGCTGACATCCCCTCTAAACTGAATTATCTATCATCCCTTCGGTTTTAGAGCTTTAGATTTCATAATTTTAGGGCAGGAGATCCCAGTTTTCTCAGGCATTATTAAAATAGAATTGCTTGCWATTCATTAGATATTAATGCCTGCATAGAATTTATAATTTAGCAATTAACTTTCAGGTATGCAAATGCTGATCCYGTGTAAGTGCACAGGTTATCTCCAACAGAAGAATAAATATGAGCCTGAACAGAAGCAGGCAGCTTCCTCTATTCCTGTGTGGCAGATTAGCACGTTCTGTCCCTTAAATTTGGGACAGAACTTTGGAATCCCTTCAGGATGAGAAGCACTATTTAGATGTGCATTATATTTTKCAGCTGATCTCCTTAAAGTATTAATCACATCGATTCCATTAAATGGCTGCACACTGCCTGGGTTTGGACTTCAGAGTTCCAACTGTCCAAAAGAAAAACCCAAAGGAAGTGCCAGAGAAGAAAACCAGAAGTTTTTGTGAAGTATTGTGGAATAGTTTGGGATGAAAAATAGTAGCAATGCACTAAATGCTTCTGATRTGCCTTCTGGCATGCAGCAATCCTAAATCTTTGTGACATTAAAATATGATTACAAGTGACCAAAAATAATGGGTATTTGAATATTAAAATAAATATTTCTCACATGTTTGTTAAGGCTAGAATTTATGGAGTTTGAATATACCCAAAAATAAAGTATGAAATAATGCTCATGAYGTTGGAGCAGTATTCCACCACATGGGCAATGTATGCAAAACAAATTAAAATAGATAAGCCATGTATTCTGAGTTATGTGAGTATTTGTGTATGCTGAGTTGTCTGGCAGATATAGGATAGAGGATTAATATTTCAGTACGTGAAATATACTTTATAAACATCCCTTTAATTCTAAAGTGCAAGGCACTGTTCTGCATCCCTTGTCAATATAAATAAGCCTCATGAATATCACACTATTTTCCAATTTTTATATCTACTGCACAAATAACTAATAAAAGCTACAGAAATAAAAATGTAGTGTTCACAAATGAACTGGTTTAAATCCTGCATGCATAAAACAGACAAATAAAAAAAGGAACAAAAMCAGAACTATGTGGTGAAGTAAGAAACCTCACAATCCTTCAGATACAGCCAGTTGCTTTGATATTTATATACTAAATAAATCTGTGRAAGTGATTTAGATCTACAAAGGGAGATCATCTTCTCCATCTCACCCCCAAGAAAGCCAAGAGTATTTMATCTGCACTTGGAAGAAATCTGGAAGAGAAAGGAGCTCTTTAAGCTCTGCTTGCTTTACATTAAACATATTTACTACCAGGCAWCTGACGGCTCTGCTCCTCCCCTCGCCTCACCACGAGTGTCCTTAATTCTCTGGAACGAATACTTAAGTCTCTCTGCTGCTGGGCAGAGCATTTATTTCCCATTTCTCTGTAGAAGCCATCAGAAGCACCAATGAGACTTTTAACTTGATTGCCTTGCATCTGTATTTGACAGTTTTTAAGCCATCCCGAGGCAGGCAAGTTGTCACTTCTTACTCTGGGACTGTTTTCCAGAAGCACTCAGGRAGAGGAACACAAGGGAAGGGAGTGGGACATGCAGCCAAGAAATCTCTGTCTCACCTGCAATAGGATTGTGTGACCAGGACAATCAGTATAYTGAATTAATAAACCTCATTCACTGATTCATGTCAAGCAAAAAAGTACAGAGCTATGTATTGTCAGGATATTTGCTTTGGTTTTAAAAAACCCAACAGAACAAGGAAAAGCAGAAACAAAGATTGGTTAAAAGGTATTTTCAGTAAATAATAATAATAATTAATAATAATAATAATAATAAAATCTGTGGTCTACTCAAGGGACATCTAAAAGACAATYTGCTACAGCTTTGTGTAATTAACTCTTTGCAGTGCTGAAAATACAATGTGAGTATCTCATCTCTAAACATAACAAACAGATGTCAAAGAAATTTTTATTTTCTATCCAGGTTATTATTTATCTTAGAAAACTTCCAGGGGAAAGGYACCAGAATATGAGACTGCCCTGAAGGCCAGCATTACTGATCCTCAGCATTCAAATAAAATCACAATTTAGGTTACCCCACTCTGCCTGTTTCCCATAGTTTCATGGGGTATGGTGTCATTGTCCATTGCTTATAGCTCAGCTTGCCACTGCGTTTCAAGGAGCATGTCAGAAACACATTAATTAGGCTTTCCTTTAGCTAATGACCATTTGTTGAGAGCTGTGCACCTGAGCAGAGTGCAGCCCTTTTCCATGCTCAGCACCAAGACAATCCTGCCTAGAGCTGAGCTGCAGGGATTTCCAGCAGGCTCCACTGCACACGAGCAGCTGACAAGGGAACACCTTCTAACACCAGGCTGTTCCCCAGGTCTGATGCAGTTTGACTCTGTGAGACCTCACAATCAAGCAAAGTGAACTTGGGGACAGCTCTGGCTTTCATGGCAAACATGAATGTGGGAATATGCTTAATCAGGCACAGTGCTGATCCAATTTACTCTAATAACTGCTGTAAGCACTCAGGAAGTTTCTGCAAAAAATCCTTTTTAACGGTGGCACTCACTGGAAAAGCTCTCCTGCAGTTCAGTGACACAGCCCTGCTCCTCCAAGTACAAATCTGTCAGCACAAGACTTTTTGTGGGTTCTCCAGCATGCTCACCTGCTTCTCACTCTGAAGGAAACCACTTACTAATTGTAATTATTTCCTAGGCTGGGCTGAAGTTACCTAATTCAAGTAAGGGATCAGTAGCAGTAGCCCTGTGGAAGTTCATCTTTAATAAATCTATAAACTCCAATCACTGACAAAAATTCAGAAGCAATACTGATGAGAACTGACATTTTCCTTTTCATTTCACTGTCATTTTTTACTTTTGAGCGACATCCCTCCTCAGATTTCATTACATTTTAATCTCAAGCATCAAAATACAGAAAATAAATAATTAAGATCTGGGGACATATTCTGCAAATACCTTTATTAAAGCTCCCATTTAGTATCAATAGAAATACTCACTTCAGAAATCAGAAACATTATATRCAACTTGCTAGGAATTTGTAAAACTGCAGTGTTTAATCTCAGAAATTCTGACAAAAATCCTTAATAAGTAGGGGAAACTGTAACTATAAAAGTTGAGTAAATAGGTGCAGTCTTCAATGGAAGGCACACGTTAAATGTCCCCAGTTCTGCTGAGTAAATATTTCCCATTACAAAGCATCTCATACTTTAAAATTTCCATGCAGCAAATGATTTTAWATTAGTTAATGAGGATCTTAGGAATTTCATGGTAACTAGAAACACAAATACTGCTCAAAGATTTTTCTTAGCATAGTCTTTGTGTATGGAAGATTGAAAGACTAAAAGGAATGGGGATATATTTAGATTGTAATACGCATTGTCTTAATTGTACTTTTAAAAAACCAACTTTCATGTGGAATGGAAATATAAACAATTTTAGGAGACATTTCAGTGTATCCAAAGAAGCTGCTGAGTGATATTCCATTGCTAATTAACCCACCTGATTAAGTATATGAACTACTGTTTGTAATTAAGGATGGGTGTGACYGATTTTAATTCACTTTTTTACTCAGCATACAGGCAATCAAAATTGTTTTGGAATATACAACAAGATTCTAATGAAAAATCAGCCAGTGTCCACTCAGCCTTCACAAACAGAGTGACCTTGACTTTCACATCCTGTTGTCTAAAAATGGCAGGCTTTCTCCATTCTAAATCAGTATTTCTGAATTACTYTGGGGGGAAAAATAGTTTCAAACATTCACAGGACACAATGAAGATATATATGGATTGGTGTCATGATAAAGAATCAATTAATAATGATCCAAGGGAGACAAAAAAGCARTTTTACCCCTATTCCAAAGCCAATAAAAAGATGAATTTTATCTGAAAATCTGTGTCCTCCACTCCCCTACCCTGACTCAACTATTAGCAATGCCACATGGCAGCAATGTTAACCTTCATTTCAGAATCCTAACAAACTCCTATGCAGTCATTTTCTGTCTTAAATCTAAAACATCTTTTCAATTGTTTTTGAAACAAAAAAGGCAGATTGCTCCTGCTTTTCCTGTGCTGTTATAAAACCACTCTTAAAACAAAACAACAAAAAAAAGGATTAATCAGAAACTGCAAATATTTTAACAAATTCATCCACTTTTCAACAACAAATAATGATTCATGGCTTCCTGCTTTCAGTAATACCTTTATGGTCCAAATGCAAAGGATTCTACAATTTAATAATAAAATACAAAAGGGGAAGAGAAACACCCTTTTTAATAGAACTACTTAATTCTGAGTACAGCATCTTCCACTGTAGGGCTGAATGCTATAATGYTAATTCCTCTTAGTTTGGGAGATGAGTGATGTGTAACCCAGCACACACACATCTTGCCTTGCTCCATGAAATGGAAAGCAGTCAGATCAGTTTAGATTTAAACTGTGCTGAAAGCTGGATGGCAACATGCTGCATTAGGGACTGAGTTCTGCTCTCTGGAATTCCCAGTGGCTGAAACAAAAAGTCAGTTCTCTCATCTGTGCTAATGTGTCTCTGTTTTTAGGAGAATCAGCATCTTCTGGGACATTTAGGGGTTTGTGTTTGTACATGCTGAATTTACAAAAATAGCTGCAGYGCTATTCTTGAGGAGCTCCTTCCACAGGAAACTCAGCAATGCCTTTTGATTCCTAACAATTGGAAAATCACAGTATTTGAAGCAGCACCACTTTCAAAATCAATAAACCACCACGATCCACCAGGAAAAAAATGCTATTCCTAAACAGATTTTTTTTTTTTTTGTTAATTTGTGCTTTTGGATAATTGTCCTCTTAATATTGCTTCTAACCTAAAATCACAACCTAGCAACCTATTAATATTCTCCACTACAAACTGATTTAGTTTTTAATTAAAAAGAATGGTTTTAATCACAATTTCACCATTACATTTACTTCTTAGATACCAAAGTTATTATCCCTACTAATTCTCCTCAGAACAGGGACTGCACCTTGATGCACTGTGGTTCTTCAGCTCAGTTGTTCAATGCTATAAAAAACTATTTGAAGGAAAATTAAAACACTTATGGTCTAGATGAATTATGATTATTACTTATTTTTCAAACTCTTAAATAACTTTAGTCTTCCAACAACTACCTAGAAAAATACTCATCTGAAATTTTATAATTAAACAGAGAAGAAATTCATCTTTATGTGGGTTCATGTAAAAATATACTGAGATGTTAGAAGTGTTTATACTTTTCAAATATATGAACAATTAACTATTAGCTCATGAAGTTCAATCTACCCTAATCAAGCCAGAACATTTAAAAAGGATTATCTAACCTTTTCTTGCAGCTATTTTGATGGTATCCTGTTTCACAGCATTTTAAAAGCAGGCCACAGTCTATTGGTGCTGAGTTTGATCAACCTGCTTTGCATTGGACTGTGAAAAACTCCAAATAAGGACTAAAAATACAGTGGGATTAGGAAAAAAGCAATACACTCAGATGGTTGTTTGCCAAAATTATGGCTCCCTAGTTCCAGAATGCAGGATACCCACGACTTTGGAGAGGCACTGTGGAAGTGCAAGAGAGGTGGGCAGGACTTGGGGGCTTTTTGAAAACCACGTTTGGGAGAACACAGAGACACCTGAACATCTGGGACTCATTGCCCTCCCAAAGCCCAGAGAGSCACCACAAGAAACTCCATCCCAGATGTCAGACACCACTCATGGCCCACACAACTGGCTGATCACAGTAAGGCAGGAGTCAAAATATCTTCTAAGTGCAGTAGWGTGAGAGGGAGAAAATCTTTATGTGGATAAGCAGACAGCCACCTCTCCCCTGCCTAAATTTTCATTAAGGATAATGTTCTGATCCATGTCACCTTTGAGAAAGCACACTTGCTAYTTTTCCATGAAAACTGCTTAACTGTTTAAGAGAGGTACTTTTTTTGAGTGAAACATTTAAGTGTGCAGTGCTCAGGGTCAGCTCTCAGAGTTGGAAATCCCCAGGGAACAGCTGGGCCATGAATCCTTTCTGCTCTAATCCCGTTAGTGAATGGAGAGGGGACGATGACAAACACAGCAGCCTCCATATATCATGTCCTGCTTTTCCTTTGSCTTTCAGCAGCATGGCTCTGAACTGCTGATTAATGAGACACCAGCACTGCTTTGTCTCCATCCATCCCAGCATGGATGTGTTTTGAAGACAACTGACAGCCTGAGAGGGACAGYAATATGTCAATCAACACTACATCACTGAAAATGTGACAGCAGAAYGTGCTGGAAATTGTAGAAATCTACTCAGTTGGTCACAATTTCTTGGAAGCTAAAATCAGGTAATAGCAACCCCAGGATTATTCCAATTATTTTCACTTTCAACATGAAGAGATGAACATGGACTAAAACACCAGACCCAAATGCCTTTAAGAATCCTCGTGTTTGTATTCAGTTCTTACATTTCAGTAGCCAAAATTAGGTTTGTAATTTCTTTGGGCAAATGACATATATCATATGATGATTTCTGCTGGACAGCAAACTTTGCTTCTTTTTATATGTATAGAAAAGCTGTATGTAAAATGAAATAGGTTCAGGCTACACACAGGAATAATCTCCAGAAGCATCATTATCCTATTGAGCATTTCATAAGCAGGTCAGAACAGGGATGGAAAGAAAGAAGGGACAAGAGAAAAGAGCTGGATCACATAAATTTTGTAAAAACTTTCTTCAATAAAAATGGCTCATGATACCTCGTAACTTGTGCTCTGAACAAGTCCCYATATTCTTTCCTTAAGATCTGTTACAAAACTGTCTAAGTAAGGGTTTTTACTGAAAGAAGGATGTATCAATATTCAGCATCAGTGTGTATTCATCCTCAGTGAGTAGTTACTGCACAAGAGAGAACTGACAGCTTAAAGAGAAGACTTTCAATAGTTTCATTTTTYCCCGAAGCCCTAAATAGATCACACAGCAAAATCCTGAACTGACACCTCAGAGGTGCTACAGAGACCRTTTTTTCCTTTTTATTTCTGACATTAATATTTTTAATACAACATTAAACTAAGAAAATATTGAGTAGAGAATTTCAAAAGCATCAAATATCTTAGGAAGACAATTATCTAACTTCTAATGCATCATACTGTTAATTTGATACTAAATTGGCAAGAAGCTGGAAAAAATAAAAAAMCCCAAACCTTTGCAAAGCTTTGCATCTGAAATATTATTCCACAGAGTTTGCAGCAGTCAGGCAAAACCCATTTGACTTTATTTGCATCTTCAACAAGCATGAAAGATTATGTGAAACTGATACTGAGGATGCAAGAATGATACTTTGAGAATGTTTAAGCAAGAATGCAAGTGATCAAGGRAAATGTGCCTTTAACATGAATGTGAAYAGCAGGTCTCAAAAGGATGGACAGGTATTGTTCTCTTTTGTATTTCTTTCTCAGTAAGTATAAATATTAGATRTATGTATATAGATGTCTATTTTTCAGGATGCAGCTCTGCCTTTCTGTCTCTATACAATCCATGCCACMGACCTCTCACAAGCATTCCTGTGCCTTTGTTGCTTTGTTTCCAGCAACACCGTGTAATTCACTCACTTGCTGAAGCTCTGCTTGACACCACAGGGCACAAAATAATACAGAAAATATTATCTGCAGGAGAAGAGGAGATTGTCTGACTCTGGGCATGCTGCTATGTACGGCATAATCGGCTCTGCCCTTTCAAAAGTTAGATCAGCTCCCTGATTGATTGCCCTCCCTCCCTTTTTGTGGTCTTTTAAGAGTTCAAGAATTGGCCAGAAAATCAATATAACTCATGTAAAAGCCCCTCCAAAAGRAGAAAAAAGAAATGTGGTTTTAGTTTGGGAAACTATTCACCAGTATCTTCTGGGTGCACCTTTGAAGTACCAGACAAAATGCAGGAAGTTTAGCTGAAAACATACTCATTAAATTTTTTGGGTTAGAAAGGGAAGAAATAAGGTCATGTTCCRCAAATATCCTGTAAAAAGAGAAAGAAAAAAGCTACTCAAGTGTTCTGACACTGAGCTGTGACATGTTTCAATCATTTACAGGAAGCCCTCAGCAAAGAATGCAAACAGGAAAGCTCTTCCTCATGAATAAGCCTGCCTTTCAGCCAGAAAAGATCCCCAGCTGCCCCCTGTAAATTCTGCAAAAAAAAAAGGAATTCTGTTTCTAAACTCCTTGAAAGACAAACCACTCTCACTATACATAAATCTCTACACAGAATGCTTCCTTCCAAGTATTCATAAGCAGCTACCTTGCTCAGCTATGATAAAATTAAGTGGGTGCATAATGTAGTTCTGGATTTCTTAGTGCCACAGAAATTATTYAGAAAGTTTACTCATCCCTGGTCCACAAAAGCAGCCAGCACATATAATTTTTGGCATAGGAATTTRCAAAGTTACAAACCAGAACCAGAAATCCCAAGCAAGAGCCATCCACACAGTATGGAATTTGGGGACTCTACAGCCAAGAGATTTTATTCAGGAGTTTTGGAGGTGAAATAAAAGATGACCAAGATGAGGCAACCAATGAAGCACCTCAATAGCAAATGTAGCTGGGATAGACAAGAAGCAGAGGATTTCTAGGAAGAAATGTATTCACCAGATATTTATTTACCAGGAGCTCACACCTTTACTGAAGCACAGAGATGCTGGTCTAGATGAGCMTTTATTTATTTAAGTGACGAGTACATCTCCTTGGCTTTGGTTATAAAATGTAACATGACATAACATATATCTCCAAAATTCCATCCTATAAGGAAGATTTCTACCTTTTGAGTCTCTCTGTGTTTGAATGATGGAAGTGAAACTGTGAATGATGTGCAGTGACTGACAGAAATAATTGAGAATCTCTCAGGCTGCCTCATGAGATMCCTGCTGCTCCTCTGCTTCGCTGGAGAGGCACAGGGGGAACAACTCTTAAATCCAAGGAATGCTTGGCACCATGCACTCARAAGGCTGCATCATGAGAAATCTGCTTCCAGGTGTAAAAACAGAGGGGTAACTGTGTGATACTGGTGATGAACTGGAATCTGCACATTCAGGAACAGCCAACATCTCAAACATTTTTGGTCATGTCATCATATATATATTACCAACATATTTCTGTATCAGCAGTAATGAAAATGGTCATGACCTAAATATTCTAGGCATTTTTCAAATAAAATGAAAAAAAAAGTCTTCTTGCCTCCTCAGAGAGTGCAATCTAAATTCCTGTCATCGTTGTTAGAGGGTTTTTCATGCCTTGATAGGTTATAAACTGTTACAGATTAATTTTAAGTTAGAAATCCATTGCAGAAGTCTAATATCTCTAGCTCCTTCTAAATTGCTCTTTGTCAGAGACGATGGCTTTCCACTGCCTCCTCCCACACACTTCCCATCTCTCCTGAAAATTGCCTCATCTTTGAATCATTACTGTTGTAATTACAACAGGAGAAATCAGTAGTAGAAGAAAAAAAAATTGACACAAAGAGCATTATCATGGGACAAAAATATCTTGCTATATCCAAAGATAACACAATGGCACATTATTAATGTTTCTATTGATTATTGAGTCCATGCTAAGGTAAAGAACCAAATCTTTACACTTTACTTGTGGTATTCTATCCAGCTGAYAGAAAATACAAACATGTCTAAAAGCTGGAAAGGTCATCCCAAAGCACTCAGGGGGGAAAGRTTTTTAGTAAACAATTTTTTATTGAAACCAGAGGTGGAATTTGGTCCACATGGTGCTYATCTTTAAAGGGAGAGTATTTAAAGTATTTACCTACTGGGTGTGAGTTAGTTTGGATGTTTCAGAGTGGCTCAATATCCACACTGACAACCCATTGTACTGCAAATAGAGAACACATAGATTAGYCTCCCTGGTTGGATAAAATATCAATTCTACTTCCAACAGTGGCATTGGATTCTCARAGGGAATGACAGTCCAACTCTTAAGGCAGGCCATTAAAAATAAAAGTCCTTAGAAGSAATGCTTCCTCTTAGGCTCATTTAAAAGGAGACTGGAAGGGAGTTCATAGAGTTCARTGATTTCTGGTGAGCCTGCTGCCCCAGGGCAGGATGAATTACCTCTGTGACTCCTGACAAGTGTTTTCTAAATGCTAAAAACTAAAGACCCCATTGATGAGGAATTCACAACTTGCTTAGACAACCTCTTACAGTTTTTCATTTACTGGTAACATGTTTTTTCCTAGGACAAATATCTTCTGCTGTAACTTCAACTTCTTAATCATCCTGAACACAGAGTTCTTTCTTTTTTCTGCACATTTTCATGCATCTGAAAATATTAGGTTATTTTCCACCACATAGGTGACTGAATCCTAACTTTTTTCAAATCTTTCTCCTTTATTCAAGGCCTTGCAAACACAGGAGATAGGCTACAGAGTTAATACAGATTTCCAAACCCCTTCTTTACTAAGGAACTCAATTCTACAGTTTTGACAGTTCTAGTCCAAAGGCCAAGGACTCAGAGGGGGAAAGCTGCTGATGGAGTCTTTCYCTAAGTCTGGAGTTGGATTTCAGAAAGCAGTACCAAGGCCAGAACAGTGTGAGCTTTATGGCTGGACTCAATGATCTTAAGGGTCTTTTCTAAGCTAAATGAACCTAAGCAGAGCCTGAAGAGATGAACTCATCACCTGGTTGTGTTTTGCCAGGCAGGAGGAGGTTCAGCTTCAATGTCTGTACCAGGGGTATAGCTCATTTGCATTGAAAAAAAAAAAAAGAACATAAAATATAAGAACTGTCTGGATCAATATCTGCAGCAGATTATTCATATTACCRAATAGCCTTGGGTACCATTCTTTTCCCACTTTCTGTCTGAAAAGGAGTGCTCAAGCTACATTTAATGGAGGACATGAGCAGAAAGAGCAAGGCTTGGGAATATGACAGGCAGCCACAAAGAAAACCTCTTATATCACCTTCTGGTCAGAGCTCACCTTAAAGGATCCATCAGCAGACATTGAAATTTTRCTTGTAAATATTTAGGATTAAATCCTGCTTTCACTGGTCTCCCAGTGAGATTTTTACCAATAACTTATTTCAAGTCCATGCTCCAGGGATATGAATTACAGATGGAATTACACTTTTAAAATGGTATTTCTGACTGTTTCATAAGATCTCCATATATATCACACTGTCCTTGGAATGCTATCTTGACAGTTTATATGCAGAACATCCTCTGCAAGCAGTCAAAAACAACAGTTTAAAACATCCAGATATTATTTTCAGTGAAAGTAACAGATCTCTTTTATAACAGCATGCTTTAATAACATTCAGATGATTCAAGGAAAAGCTGAATCCTCCATCTTAWATTTCTGTCATGAAATGGGTTCAAGATTAACAACTTCTATACCTTTCTTTCACTTTGTTATTAGTTTTCCAATATTTTTTTCATCTAGATTACCCTCTATTATTTAGTTATAACTTCCTCCATAATTGCAATCAATGAATAGTAATCACTTAATAAACATATCCTGACAGGTCTATTTTTGCACTGGGAAAAGATTAATTTTCTTTATCACCACTCCAGTAAGCAATTTCTTTTCTTACCTGAAGYAGCAAAGTGAACTGAAGTCCTGCTCTGCTTCGAGCAGCAGCTGAGCAAGAGCAGACACCCACTCCTTTCACTTTTATCTTATTTGGATATAGATTTACCAWAATCTGTGTAACTTGGAACAGCATGCATTTTTATTTGCATTGATTCTTACACATAATTCTACTGCACACAGGCAAAAGCTGCTTTGCACAAACACTGTGCTAACACTGAGCTCACACTGCTGTTCTGGGAGGATTTTCTGAGTGCTTTTCTTAAACCAGGTAATTCAGAGAGAAAAAAATGCAGTTCTATTAAAACTTTTGATCTTAGACACTCGACAATGAAATGACAATGTCAAGCATCTATTAAAGCCYAATTTGATATTAAATACAATAAAATACCCTGAATGAACTCGGACACTTGCAGGTTGCTATGATGATTTCTTTTCCACTGCCATGTAAATATAGCACAAATAAACTGGTAAGGAAACACAAACAAAAGAAAATGGTTTGTATACAGAAATCTCCTTTTCTTCCTCACAGATCAATTTGTTCTGAGTGGACTTGGCCTAAAGTCACTGGAMTCAAAGCAAGTTTTTCTKCTGACWTCATTTCAGACTAGGTGTAGCAAAAATAGAAATTGAGAGTAAATAACCTCTCCTATAGGATTTGCATTTTCTGCCTCAGTTTGTCAAGTACCTTCCAGAAAGGACTAAGTTGTGGCATTTCTTTAAGTGGACACTCCTCAGTAATTCTGACATTAAATGGTGTGTCAAACTTGCAGCTGAAAATGAAACCATAAAGGCAGTACTCTAAATGGCAGTGAGCTTCTCTAAAATTCAAGTGCATTTAAGTTCTTCACACCAATGTTTAAAATATCTTGAACAACTCATTGTTGTACCAAAATATCAATTCACTCTAAGCACAAATTTTCCAGTTGTAACTTGTAGAAATTTCGTACCAATACTGACAAAAGTCACTTTTACCATCTTTTTCCTCTGAAATCTGTGTTTCAGCTCCATGTAACATGAACCAGTGGGGTCACAATGAGTTGTCTCTCTGAACTCAATCCCATTCCTGGCATCAGCCTTTGTGCCTTTGTAAACAGCCTCAGGACATGACCAAGAGAAAATTCATACTGATACAGGCCTGTCACAAGAATATRCAACAGACAACTTCTGACTGCACAGATTTCATCCGTGATCACTAGAAGGGCATTCCTAAACTTTTTGCACTAGTCTCATCTTTGCCACAGGCAGGACCACATTAAGTTTCAAGGAAATCAGTGYAATACATACCAAACTAAAAAAGCTGATGCATATTTTAATCACTGCAGAAGTATCACCCTTCCTCTGGAAAGAATTGATTATATACATCAATGATAAGGAAGATATCTAGTTCAAAGCTTTGAAAATTAGACTTAAAATCTCACTTCAGAGTTCACTAGTTCAGCTTGCAATTTTGAGATCTTGGTAAAAGGCATCTTTTTGTCTGCACAGTAATGARGACTTTACAAACACTAATTACTTCTAAACATTGGCACATTACTAAGAGATTATAAAGCAAAACAAATGTTGTCTGAAGGATCAACTTCTGAAATAAGCAATTATTRCAGAATTTAATGAAAAAATTACATACTAGGCATTTTGTAAGGATCTGGGAATAACTTTGAARACAAAATGCCTGGATTAATCTATCAGAGGTGTGTTGATATGATGGAAGTCTGAAAGCAATTATGAAAAAACACTCTGCATCTGTGCTGGTCACAAAGTGTTYAGTCATAAAAGCTTTGATTTAAAGCAGAGTGTGGTGGAAGCATGCAGCACCACAACATCAAAGGATATGCCCTGAAAATATATATCAATTTCTCTTTTTTTTTTTTCTTTGGTTTTATTTGTTTTGTTTTGTTTTGTTTTTCATCTCTCCAATAGGAGCATACATTCAGTTTCCAACTCACGTGTGTATTGGAAATGGTTTGTATATCCAAAGAGAAATCAGAGGGGAATGGAAAAAAAAAAACAGCTTGAGGGATGCAAGAATCTCACAATACGTTTAAGTAAAGAAATAACAATTCACTTGTAATAGGACTGTCCCATTAGGGTCCCTGATTGCCATGAAAATCCCAAGTGACCTACTCTTTTCTTTCTTAAATTCACCAGCTTAAGATAATGAAAACAACATGACACTGGATTTGGACTCACCAGATTTCTCCTTAGGTATGCTTCACAGTTCTCCAGAAATTCTCTGGAGAAAAGCACACTTGCCTGAACTTCACAGTCTCAGTAGATGAGATACTCTTGTTTCAGATAAATCTGCTCTGAATTCTCAGAAGGGATGCAATCACTGAGAATTTCCCATTTTTGATTACAGCTCAGAGAAAATAACAGTTTTCTCCTTTGTTTTAAGTAAATTTTCAAACCAATCCAAATAAACTGCCTGGCTGCTTGYAGAGACAAAATAAAGAACTTCACTTAGGAACAATTAATTCCTCTTCAGAGTAAATTCTCAAGCACGGTAATTGAGAGGATAGAACATCATTGCTTTGAGTAAGGATGACCTTTTTCAACTTCCCAGGCTGACAGAGCCCAGCTGAGATAGYGATGCTGATGCTGCAGTGAGCTGCAGGCTCCCAGGGAAGGGGCTCGCAGCAGGTGCTGCTGGCACTGTCTCTGTGCAAACACCAGGGCCCCTGTCCCGGCACAGCACGGGACAATGCCAGGGAGCTGCTCCCGCACCCCCAGGAGCACACATTCCCCCAGCACAGCACCCCTGCTCTGGTGCTGCTGCTGGGGCTGTGTTCCACATGTGATGTACAACAGCAGGCAGGGAAATTCAAAAAGAGGCCATTCACACAAAGCAATGCTTAGTGAAGTTTGAAAATCATTCAGGCTCGCATGATACTGAGATATCATCCATAGTRCCATGTGTTGTATTTGCTGAGATCACACATGGTACCATTTGTTACATCTTTACTTACTAATGTGGAATTTGTTGTTGTGCTGGTTTTGTTGGTTTTTTCGGTGCGTTTTTTTTGGGGGTTTTTTTGGTTTTTTGGGGTTTTTTTCCAATTTTTAAATTTTTTTTCTCTATAAACAGGTTTGTTACAGATTTGAAATGATTCCAAGAGCCCGCCTCCATTTCCCCCAACACATTTAGAGCCAGGGCTAACACCTGAGAGCACTTGGGTCCTTAAGGGAACAGCCCATTACAGTCCACGACAGCAACTATGTCTCTACGATTTATGAAAAGAAAGCAATATGTGCCTGTTTCGGTGCCTGTCGTTTGCCTACCAATGGTGCAGTGCTCCCCATTCCAGCCCTCTCTGCATTCACACTTCCCATCTTTACAAGTGCCGTGCTCGGTGCAGCGGGGGTGGCAGACGCGCTGGTCGCAGCCCGCTCCCGTCCAGCCCTCCTCGCAGCGGCACGCCCCGCCGAGGCACACGCCGTGGGTGCCGCAGTCCACCGAGCACACTTCTAGGAGAGAGAACAGAGTCACAGACAGTTCTAGGAGAGAGAACAGAGTCACAGTCACTTCTAGGAGAGAGAGCAGAGTCACAGCCCGCTCCTGCCCAGCCCTCCACCGAGCTCACTTCTAGGAGAGAGAGCAGAGTCACAGCCAGTTCCAGGACAGAGAACAGAGTCACAGCCCGCTCCTGTCCAGCCCTCCATGGAGCACACTCCGAGGAGAGAGAACAGAGTCACAGACAGTTCTAGGAGAGAGAACAGAGTCACAGTCACTTCTAGGACAGAGAACAGAGTCACAGCCCGCTCCTGTCCAGCCCTCCACGGACACACTCCCAGGAGAGAGAACAGAGTCACAGCCAGACCCCGTCCAGCCCTTCACCGAGCTCATTTCTAGGAGAGAGCAGAATCACAGCCAGACCCTGTCCAGCCCTTCACCGAGCTCACTTCTAGGAGACAGAACAGTCACAGCCCGCTCCTGCCCAGCCCTCCACCGAGCTCACTCCCAGGAGAGAGAACAGAGTCACAGCCAGATCTCGTCCAGCCCTTCACCGAGCTCACTTCTAGGAGAGAGAACAGCCACAGCCCTCTCCTGTCCAGCCCTCCACTCACACACTCCCAGGAGAGAGAACAGCCACAGCCCTCTCCTGTCCAGCCCTCCACCGAGCACACTCCCAGGAGAGAGAACAGAGCACAGCCCTCTCCTGTCCAGCCCTCCACCGAGCTCACTTCTAGGACAGAGAACAGTCACAGCCCGCTCCTGTCCAGCCCTCCACTCACACACTCCCAGGAGAGAGAACAGAGTCACAGCCAGCCTCTGGGGAGAGGCAGCACCGCAGCCATGCTGCCTCTGCTCAAAACTACTCTCAAAAGCTGGCCCGCTCTCATCCTGGCGCCAACCGGCATTTAATTGTTTAAAATCAAACTGAATTAAAAGTCGTTTTGATGCTTTAAGATTTTTTAGCCTTTGTATTTTTCAAATCTTGCGCTGTRTTAGCAYRTARMTCTAAACTCCATATAAAGTGTKARCYRYTSTCTACAATTAAACARTYCCTCTAGGCCTGAAACTCAAGGACACCCCAACAGCCTCAGRCCCCAAAGAGTATAAACAAAAGTGAATTTGGGGGGAGCAAATTGGGGGTAAACGACTTCATTACCTGGAGYTGTAATTCACTTCAAACTCCTGATATGTAAATGGACCAAACTTAAAATTGTCTGAAAAACTCCTGRCCATCAYCCACCTTGGGTGTAGCCCCTTGGAGGCTTTTGACTRCCCRAGGTGTATCTATTGAAGGCCTTTAATAAATACCCACTTTTAYTCTCTTAACCTTGTCTAACCTCKGTTCCAGGTAGCACTCCAAGGCATTAGTTTGAAAAAACGTGCTAATGAATGCTGGACAGAGCTGCAGAGCTGCATCCCCCATGCAGATACAAACTCGTGTCAGAGGTGCTGCCCCAACAGCCAGCGAGGGGAGCAGGTGGCTCTGCTTTACCTGGACCTCGGGTGATTTTGACAGGTATTGATTTGCTCAGAATTGAGACTGAAACTCACCTAAAACTCATTTGGCAGAGAATGGCAGCAATTCAGGGTCATTTAGAATGATGGGTAAAAGTCACTTTCCAAGGAGAGCTTTTGGATTCCTATTACTAACATAGCCAGTTATCCAGAATCTCTCTCCAAAAATTCTGCTCTCTGTCAGCTGAAGGTGCAGATAAGCAGAAGGGTCTTTTGCCCCATGCTTCACCAAAGAAAGTGGCAGCAAAACTCTCATTCTTGAATTTTTCTGACTGCTTCTCCATAAAGCAGAAAACACATCTTGATATTCATGTCACTGGTAGGGTATTCCAGCTGATTAACCTTAGGAAATAACTGAATAACTGTGAAAAATGTAAATATTGTTTTGAGACACCTGGTTTTGACCTACAGCACCATCTCAAGGTTCAACCGACAACGTAAAAGCAAAATTCCCTGTATTTTTTTTTCCCCCATAAATGATGGACATTTCCATTCACAGTTGGGAAACAGAAGTACACTTACGTAACTTTTTCAGTCTGAAAGAGAATCAGCGTTAGAACAAAAACACAAACTCCTAACCTGCACCCACCTCACAGCTCCAAATTAAGACTGTCATGAACATATATATATATATAAAGAGAGAGAGAGAGAGAGAGAGAGAGAGAGAGAGAGAGAGAGGTATATATACTCTTCTTCCCAACAGAATTAAACAAGCCCAATGGTGTAACAACTCCAACTTCCTCAACTACTCCTGCACCTCAAACTTGCCATAGGTTTTAACGCGACATTTTGTTAAAACTTAACAGAACATGCCAACATTTTAACAAAATAGCAGCAACACGATTGCACACGATTGCACGAGGAGGAGCAAGGCTTTTCCTTACCGACGGAGCAGTCGGGGCCCATCCAGCTGGGGTCGCAGGAGCAGAGGCCGGTGTCGGGCAGGAAGGAGCCGTGGCCGCTGCACTGCTCGGGGCACTGCGCTCGGGGCAACTCGCAGCTCGCTCCCCCCCAGCCCGGGCTGCACAGACACTCCCCGTTCACACACACCCCGTGGCTGGAGCACGTCGGGTCCAGGCAATCCACTGCAGCGGGGGACAAAAGGCACGCACACGAGGGTCACTTTACACAGGGATAACGCGCTCTGAGAAAAGTCTGCGCCGCCGGGATAAATAATGCAAATGGAGGCAGCTCTCCAAGACATATTAATACCTGCTTTAAAAGCGGCAAGTGAAGTAATTTRCATTTTACATTAAATAAATCAAGCAGGGTTTGACTGTGCAATGACAGTTTACTGCAGGAATGCTGCGGTGGAGAAGCATGAAGGCTTAAAAATAGCACTTAAATACATATATATATATATATATCTAGTCAGAGTTCCACACATAAACCTGGAGAGATTTCTTCTGAAATACATTGAAGCTCTGATGACTCATGTACTGTATTTCAATTACAAAATAAGTTAATAATGTAAAGGACTTTTCATTTGGATTATTTTTAGAAAAACTGCTATTATTACTATTGAAATGTTAGAGCATTGTTTGAACATTAGGACAGCCACTTCAAGTACACAAAAGCCMAAATGTCAGTAGTTTTCAGCTTTATTTAGACTCCTAATCATTCAGGCATTTCTGAAWGTTTGATCCATGGTCCATTAGGAGCTGAGCTGTGAAACTGAGAGCCCTGGTTACTTCAACCCATMTCCTAAACCAGCAGATTGTTTCTCCTGAAGAAGCAAAACCAGACACAGATAYRGATTTCAACCCAGAAACAACAAAGWGAAAATAGTTATGATGGAAAATGAGGCAATGAAATTTCAGTTKCTATTTCAGCCCTATAAAGGAATGTTACAAGCTGTCCTTCCAATAAACTTTATCAGTAACATCATGAGTTTCCAAATTTTGATCTTAGATGATGAATCTGTATAACAATACTACGTGTTACTGCAAATACCYACATGCAGGCTTTACCAAGTGCCTTTTGCTGGAATTGGAGGCCAAGGTSAAGGTCAAATTCATGTCTTAAATAACTTGAATTCATCTCACTGAACTGGTACATATATTAGCTCACAACAGCAGGACCAAGAATGATTTGCATTCTCTCTCTCTGCTCCAGGAAGATCTGAGTTTATAATGAAAGGGATTTGTCTCTCATCTTTTCCAAACTGATCCTTCTAAATTACGGCAGAGATGTTTTCACTCCACCTGATGTGAACAACACTTGATCTTTCAAATCTCAACTTTTATATAAACATAGAGCCTTATCAAACTATTTTATTTAGTTGCAGAACATTTAAAGCAAGATTAGATATAGATTAGATACAGGCAGRGGACTGACACAGGCACACTCAGAGATGCAATAAAATGAGTTATGAGAATACAGTAGTATAGAATTCAGAATACAGTAGAACAGGAATAAATTACTGCAAAATTTCTTACAAGATTTTCATTTTAATGATGACATTGGCTATCATTTTGGGTTTGCTCTTTCTTTTTTTCTTTAAGATTTAAAGCTTAGTTAATTGGACTAGAAAATATTATTATGCATTTTCATATTTGTAGGTAAATCAAGATTGTTTGTGGTTCACCTCAAAGCTGATAAATTCATAAACTGCTTTAAATTACACAGACTGCTTGTCCTGTATTGTTACTCCTTCTTTGTGCTTAGCCAAATTATAACCTGTCTGAAGTTTACAATGCATCTTTTATACAATTTCTGCTGAACTCAATGGACACAGAACTGTGATAAAACTGTCTGACTGAATAAAGAAGTAAAGTACACAAAAACCTAGGTCAATCTAAGGATGAAGGTTACTTCCCCCCTACATTTGGTCTATTCTGTTTTTTTTTAGAATATGTATTTTAACAGAAAATGTAGAAGGGTAATACGTGTRTAACATTGTTATAGGACAGCTAACTTTAGGAGATAATGATAAGTCATAATGTACTTTCCTTGTCAGGAACGTATCATCTTCCTTCTCAAATGAAAGCACTAATGAAAGGAATGTGGAGCATATGGAAAACACCACCTTCTACTAAATTAACTGTCTTCCCTCCATCCTGAATTACAGTGCTCATGCAGCTTTGATTTATTTCTTCAGAATGAGCCTATAAGTGCCCCTAAGCCCCCAATCTCCCTTGTTTTACAGGATTACACACTAAACACCTTTGTCCTTTGTTCCAGACAAATGTGCTTTACAGCTGTTTTGTTCTATCATCTGGGTAAGTAGTAGCTTTCAAAGTTTAAACTGAGCAGAGTTTTTACTCTGAGCTCCAGTCTCGTTCTATTTTAATCCACGCTCAGAGTTATCATCTCGGGCCAGATCCTCGCTGCTGAAATCTGCATAATGTGATTACCTGCAACAGAACTGCTCTGACTTGTGCTGCAGAGGTTCTGGCCCTGAGGTGTTGCAGGGTTTACAATGGTGTTTAATCAGGATTTATAAATGGACCCTCTTTGGTGTTTAAACAAAGGAGAAGGCGCCTTAGCAAGAGCGCTGGGCTTGGGACTCACAGCCCCCTGGCAGCTCACATCATTAGAGCTCATTTAGCATTGGGCCCTCTGTAGATTTGACAAAAAAAGGCACTGAAAGCAATTTATATCCTTAAGGACAAAAAAGGAGGTCAAGGAGTTTTCTGAACAGTATGTATCATGAAGTCCCCAAAGAGCCATGAATTACACTTACGAAGTTAAATGTCATTGAAAAATGACTCAAGCAGAAAAGTGACAAGAAAACCACCCTTAACTTAACCTAATTTGGCAATTTCACTTGTGTCCCCCCCAAAGCAGACTGAATGAAGCCTGAAAAATACCCCACTTCATCTTCTGTGCAAATTTGTTAATAGAAAAACAGTGTTTATGTTGCAAAAATTGTGCATCAAAAATATTGATTTTGGCGTCACTTTCATTTCAGGTAAATTGTTTGAACAATATAAACATGATGAATATCAGAAATAAAAAGCTATTGGGAAGAAAAAAAAATTGCTGACCCACTTATTTTAATTCAATATCCTAGCTGGAAAATAGCAAATGAATCAACCTTTGCCATTCCTATTGGAAGTTCAAATCAATAGAGGAGATTTCATATATTATACATAAATACAGAAATATTATTTCTATCATTCTACCATTAAAAGTGTAAAATGTCTATTCATGCTGTTTAACTAAGACTACACAATTAATTAGAGAGACACCATTTCATAGTGTACTCTTCTCCCACAGCACTCAAATTAATGTGAGAAATAGGAACAAAAGATATGGAATTTTGGAGTAGAAACATGGTGGTTGACTTTTATTTATTTTCAAATTAATTCATTGACTTATTTATTGCCCAATCATATATGTAAAAGGCTACTTTAACCTTTCATGTCATGTTATTGGCCTCTCCCAAGTTTGCAGTCAATACTTCCTGCCTTTGTAACCCATTCATCTTTTTAGGAAGAAACTTATCTTTCCAAGCACAGTGTTGATTAATGATGTATGTCCCTTCATCTCACACAGCCATTCACCTCCCAAAAAGCTCTGCTGACTGATGGTTTTGTTGTGTTCCCACTTTTGGCAGGAGTTAACACAACACCTTTGCAAAAAGGCCTGCACTGGCTTTTTCTGAACTTCTCTGGAGCTGCTGATGTCTTGGCTTCACCATTCCAAACATTCACCTGAGGATGAGATGGATTAAGCACTACAGGAGCCTATTTCCCTTACAGGAGTTTGGGGATCCAAGGCAGACAGATCCATGGGGATCCATGGCCCAGACAGACCACAGCCATGCTAGAGAACTGAAAGCAGAGAGAATTCCAGGCAAGTTCAATCAAGGAAGTTACAATCAAAGTCAGGGAGGAATGGCTTGCAAGGTAAAATGTCCTGAATTAAATGAAACAAAGATCATTTTAGGCTATCTACCATAATCTCTCTAATAACACAAGCATTTATACAATCAGAAAATAAGATTAAATATATAAAACTCAATGAGACCAAGCAAACAATTGCAGTTTGTTACCAGAAAGATTCTGCATTCCTTGGGAATAGACTGGGTACTGTAGAGCATGTTAGAGACAATCTTTTTCATCTTTGATTATGATGAGAATGATAGTTAAAGCAAGACATTTCAGATAATTTTTGAATTATCACACTCAAGGTGAACTGAGAACTATCAATTCTAAGGGGGAAAAAAAGGACATTACAGCATTTTCTGGATATAGTTTAAAATGCAATCTCTTAAAAACAATGTAAAAACTCTTGGCTTCAACTGACTTCTGGAGAAAAGCTCTAATAGCAGTGTTGAGAGGATTTAGTGGAAGMAGGTGGCAGGAAGGAACTGAACAAACAATTGCAATCCCACCAGTGAGGATCCTTGGTTTGTTTCCTTTTACCACAAGTTCACTCAGATTAATGCAACATCTTGTCCTMAAGGTGATGACTGCAGTCCTGAGAACAAAACCCTTAGTGGTTTGTTTATCCACAGTTTTCTCCCCTTTGTTTTCTGATGGGAGAGACAGCTGATTGCTATAGGGTAAGATAAAAATCCATACACACAGTATCAATTGATACACACACTATCAATTCAGCTCTCTGGAATGATCCAGAGACACTCCTCAGTCCTAGCAGCATGACATCCCAGCCCCATCACTTCAATACTCAAGCTGCTTCTCTGTTTGGAGGATTAATAAACTCTGGAGCACAGTAATATATTTTAAAAAGAAAAGCAGTGCAATTATGCATATTCTAACAGAAAACTCTGTGAATACAACCAGCATTAAGCTTAACCTATGGCCACATTTTGCATGGGTTATTTTAAAAATTTTCAAAAATTAAAAAAAATTTTTCAATTTTTGAAAATTTCTTCATCCTCAAGGAATTGGACACTTTCAACCTGAAAAGCTTTCCTGCATTTAAAGGACAGTTATTGTTTGTGTGTGCCATCGACCTTTCCCTAATCCCACATGATTGTGGCCAACAGGAGTAATTTACCCCACATTAAGTCTGTGAGTAACATGGATATCCAAGTCTTTCAAATATTTTTCATCAGTTTCTGTCTTAACAGTGATTGATGTGTGCTTTGTGTGAAGCTGAAGCTATACAATTTTGTCTACCACTGCCTCTTTTTCCTCTGAATTTCACATCAAAATTGTTCAGTAAAAATAATCCACAAGAAAAGATTGTTCTTTGCTCTTCAGTGAAGGAATTATTCAGGTTTACTTGTGGCAGACACACTTAATACTGTAAAGCACTGTATACAGAAGGCCTGAAGTTTTGTCTGAACTCTGATAGATCAGAAAAATTATGGCAGACTATGTTTTTTCCTCTTTTACCTGCTATAGGAGTTTTATGCTTAGATTTTTATTCTATTCTTTCCTTCTTTCCTAGCCATTAAATAACTCCCAAACCCAGAAAACAAACTAGCAGCAGAGAAAATAAATATCCTACCTTCCTCACAGTTTTCTCCTTTATAGCCCACAGAGCAGACACAGTTCCCTTCGATGCAGGAGCCATGACCTCCACAGGAGGGGTCAATGCACTGGCTGATGGGCACATCACACTCTGCACCTTTCCAGCCACTGTAGCACAAGCAGGTGCCTTTGGAGTACTGACCATTGCCACTGCACAGAACTGGGCAGGCAGCTGGAAAACGGAACGAAAGAGAAACAACACACAGGGTCATGCAGGTAGTCGTGTCAAAGTGCACCAAAATTCCACTATCAAACACTTCAATACATTCATTTACTGGGGGGAAAAAAATCTGAGATAACTKGTAGTGGTTCAGTTCATTTCCCAAATAAATAATTTGATTGCTGTTTAATAAAGCACAGACGTGTTGGGCATTCTGAGAATACAACTCCTACTCTTTGGAGAATACTGATAATGTTTGGGATAACTAATGAGGTAATGTGAACAGGTTTGAGTTTGACATTGCTCTGCTTTGTTTCTCTAGGTACCATCCAGTTTTCACAGACAGAACACAAAACAGTTCCCACAACAGCTTATTATATGGCATCTTTCTTCTACCATAACACTTTTTAAATATAAAGTCCCCACTTTTTTAGAGCCTTTGGTTTTCAGTGTAACAATCCTGAACAAGAATGACACAAGCTTTCAGCTACTACAAATGCACCTTGCCACCACTATCCCTGCTAAAGCTTGTTTCCCTGAATCCCAGTGACAGCTTTCACCCTGTGAGTATTGGCAACAAAGCAGCATTAACCCTTACCCCTCACCCCTGTAATTTTTAAGGGGGTAAGACATTCTTAACAAATATTCATTTATGCAAAAGAAGTGAAGTCCATGAATAATAAAAGTAGCCAGGAGGTCTTGGGTGCCAGGAATCAGATGTTGTACATATGCAGAGCATTGGAGAGAAACAAGTGGTTGATTAAAACCAGGTGCAGGAAAATGTTCCACTAAGTCATATTCACTCCTGTGAGCCCATGACTCCCTTGGCAACACAGCAATCCCTGAACTTCCGTGTCTGTCAAAGACTGGGTGTGTGGTCAGCAGCCASAGAAATGGAAATAATACCTGAGAAATTACAGAAAATGGGAGTAATGAAGTGAGTCTTTGAGAAAAGCTTGGAGAACTTTTGTGCTCTTCTCTCTGATGCAGTTTGATAAAGACAGAAAAGTGTTTCGCCGTCTTTCCCCTTTTCAAAGTAATTAGAAATGAACACCCGGTTTTACAGTGCCAAAAATATACTCAAAAGCTACTATTAATCATTAAAAGGTCCTGATGTCCTCTTGGCTTCTATTATCCCTTTAACCTGAATGATCAAGAAGAACCCAAGTAATTGATTTCCTACAAAGAAATGTGCAATGGTCCAGTTATTCAACTTCTCCATTGTTCAGTCCTGCAATCCTTATTAATCTCAGCTATCCCACTGATCTGCTGCAAAAACACATTTCAGGATAGATTTTTAAATGAATTTTCTTATTTGATACTGGAAAAAATTGATCAGAAAAAATAAAATTCAGATTTCTAACCTGAAAATGTTAGCTAAAATTTAGAGTGCTGAGAATTATTACAATTAAGATGAAAGATACATGGGCTGCATGTCATATAATATGTGTTATAT
Source organism: Alauda arvensis (assembly GCA_902810485.1). Classification (NCBI taxonomy): domain Eukaryota; kingdom Metazoa; phylum Chordata; class Aves; order Passeriformes; family Alaudidae; genus Alauda; species Alauda arvensis. The sequence continues at coordinate 537,515 of CADDXX010000127.1, read as the reverse complement.
TGTTTGGCCTATTTTCCTTCTACTGTAGAACAATATCAAAGTCAGTATGCTGAAGTTTGGGGTATGTTATTGCTCCTATGTCTTAGATCCTCATTATTCATCCATTGGTAGCAAGAGGACTTCAATCTACTGCATTCCTGGCATTCTCTCTTACTCTAAGTTTTGTCCAGTTGCTTTCTTAGGCACTACAAAAACGAACAGAAATTTGAATAAAATATAATTTCCATCAGCAACATTTTAATTTCAGATGTGATTTATGTTGACAAGTGCTTTACTGAGTCCAGTGGAAAAGTTTATGCTAAATTTCTACTGGTTTTGCTTTCCGCAGCTGGTTTCAGACCTAACTTTCCTGAGCCAGCTGTACTGAAATACCACACAGATAAACTGTCCCCACACTCCACTCCAGGACAGTCTCTTACCTCTTTTTGCACCTCAGCATCAAACACCTTTCCATGATGTACCACACACTGAACCAGCAGCAGCTTGAATGCTGTATGACAATTCCTTCTGCCTGCATGTTGCACTGAGGAGCCTGGCTCAGTTCCCAGCACAGCCTTTCCCTGCCCAGGTGTGCAGCTACTGCTCCTGCAAGGCACCAGCTGAGCCAGAAAGGAAGGGACCAGCCTGGCACCACTTCCACCTTTTGCCTATGAAGACCTGGGGGCACAATTCCTTTGTCCATAACTCTCAATTTCACTGCAATTTAAAGGCTTGAGAAAACTGATACATTTTCTCAAATCAGTGTCAGAAATTTCCATCCTGTGTACTTTGCACACTGTAGAGGATTTTGTACTTGCATAGTGTGGAGTGATCTGAAGGCAGCCTGTCCTAAAGACCTGGAGTGCTCATGAGTGGCTTCTTGGTGTCATCTTGCACCCCCTGAAACATTGCACAGACCCTGGTCTTTTATGTGGAACTCACTTTAACACAAAATCTCTCTCTCTCCAGGACAAGGCACCCCTCAGTTCCTTTATGTGGTGGTTAAGCCTGCAGCCCCTTTGGGCAAATCCACCCCAGAAGGAAGTAAATATTAAATAAACTCTCTGCATGTTTCCCTGCAGAGACTCAGAGCTGTCACTGCTGATGGTTCCTCAGAGTGGATTCCCCAGCTGCCCTAGGACCTGCTTCTGCCCACCCTCCTCCTCACCACACCTGCAGGGAAAGAGCAGGTCCCAGGAAGGCTCAATCAATCTGTGGGCATCAGGTAGTTCCTCTTGGACAATCTAATAGGCATTAGGCAGTTTCTGTGGACAAACCACATTTGTTCAAGTAGTTGTAAGGACAAAAACCTAAAGCTGAGTCACAAGCTGGATACAAGTAATGGACAGCTCTTTTTGTTTTGGTGTTTTAAGTCAACATGTGACTCAGCTCCTGAAAGGATTTCTGTTCTGCAAACCTCTCCTCTGGTGTGAAAACTCAAATAAAGATAATAACTCAATTTAAACAGCACACTCTCTTGATAGAGGGACTGAGCAGAAATAAACCATTCTAAAAATAAATGAAAAGAGAAAACCAAAACAACAAAAACATCCAAGCCAGTTAACTGTGTCCAGTCTAGACCTAACTAGAGTGGTCTGGACCTGTAATTCTGTGCCAGACACCCGCTGTAAGATCACTTCTCTGCTTGCTTTGCCCCTAAGTCTCATTAAGCAATGGGTAACTGCAGTCCAGCTAAAGGTGAGGTGTATCTGCTATCTGGAACTTATCTGCAGGTAAGTCATTCTYAGCTCCTGCTTTTGACCTGGATTTGCAGGGTTCAGCTCCTGGGACACCAGAGCCTGGCCTGGCACAAGAAATGTTACTGGATGGAGCTGGTTCTTGGGCTAAAGAGCTCCCACAGCACTTTTGTAGTGCTCCCTGACTCTGCTGTGGTGCTTCAGGAATTTAAGGAAAGCTGAAAGCCATGTCATGAAGCTTTTCATTCTGCTCTTCATGTTTCTGTCAGGTCAGAGGTCTTGCTGTGGTTCATGGATCTATTCAGTCCTTGTGAAGCTTGTCTGTACATCAAACAGCAATCTGCCTTCAGGGGTTTGCCAGTGACACCAGAACTGACTTGGGACAAACAAGAGAATCTGTCACTTAACCCTAGGGATGAAGTGGGTACAGTTAAGATTAAGACACTTGCAATTTAAAGTCACAGTTTAATCTACAACCCTCTGCTGGAATTATTCTGCAAATTAGAGGAATATCACTTTGAGAGTAAGAAAAATTACTGGAGATTCTGGGACAGATTTTAGCATTTCCAAGACTGCCATGTCACTAAAATTGCAGGAGAAACATGCAAGCAAGAATGCAAGAAGGTCTATGCCAGAAGAAGCTGGCTTGCCACTGCTGTAATAAGCAGCTCTTCATGACTGTTTTTTGGTTTTTTTTTTTTTGCTATGGGTTTATAGTCTTTCCTGTGTGAGGAAGAGAGAGAATCAAGCTGCTTTTCTACAGAGAACAGAAGCAGGCAGCCTAAAAAGAATTCTATTCTGTCCATTTCCTAGATTATATTGCTGCAGGATGAGACCCAAACCAGTCCACCCTCATTTTACATCCTGGCAGCTTCAGCTGTGCAAACTCCTCAAGAATATTCTGGAGTTCTTGTTACCTAGGACTGCTTGTGTTTCCCCACACGAAGTGGACAGCCCCTGRTCCAGGACAGAACTCATTGCTCAAAGTCTGTTGAAGCAATGTGAAGGAAGGTGGTTTATGTCATGGAACACCCAAGTTCCATCTCACTTCTGTGAGAGATTGATTGCATATCTCACACCAGCACTGGCAAAAAGTGGACAGGAGTCTTCAGGAGTAGTTATAGCAACACTCAGGCAGTTCAGGACCCAGGGCACATATCCTGAGTGAGCACAGGATAAGCACAACATCTGGATAAGCACAATTAACCCTAAACTTTCTTTGGTTATGGGATTTTGCCCTTCACTGGTATTTGAACAAAATCAGACTAAGTTTTTAACATGGGGCTCAGCTGATGAACAAACAGTACAGACCTCTGAGTCCTGTGGGCTGCACACATTTGAGAACATAAACGAGGAAAGACAAGCCAAACATCCCTCTAGAAGTTCTCTCTAAGGGATAATTTGGAGTTATGTTCATGTTGTGATGCATGAGGAAAGGTAACAGCCTCTTGGACATGGATGAGGAGAAGAGATAGCCAGGGATACTGCCCGAAGGGTCTGGCATCAAAAGGCACCACTTTGTCCAGTGACAATCCACGGGTATGGCAGCTGCAGTCTGTGCACACACTCCAGTGTTCACACACACACACTCACCAGAGCAGCTCTTCTAGRGCATGGCAAGAAACCAGCCAAGGCTATCTGAGGAGACAAACTCTTGGAGGCTGTTGAAGGACTTGGATTAGTTACACAGCTGCTGGGTTGACAGGACTTCCCCTGCTACTTGAAGCTCCAAACAGGATGGGAAGGCAGAGTTCTGGCTTGGTTTCTCTTGCTGYAGAGCAAACATTACCCTGGTGCAGAGAGAGCCCTGTACCACTGGGATCTAGGCTGTCAGTTCTCTACTTTTTTTCAGTTCCTCCTCAAAATACATAAATTGGTATATTTCTCTTCAAAGTTATTTGAGTCTCTGGACACAAATACATGCAGACTGGAAAGGCTTTTGGATTTGCATCTACAATGCTTCCCTGTCCTGGACCAGGTCAAAAGCAATGCCTTTACATTATTCTTATTTTGCAAGCAGCTCAGCTTTACATTCAGATGTAAAKTTTCAAACATGGCAGAGGAAGAATCAATTTTTGGTCCCATCYAGTTTTTTAATGTATCACAGAATTTTGTGGTGAGATGCCCATGACAAAACTGCACCAAGGGGTGGTTTTGGGTAAGGGCCAGAAGAAACCACATTCTTCTTACCACAAGCTGGTGTGCAAAAGAGATGAGCTTGGCTGTTTGTTCACCACATATATTATATGCAAAATCAGGACTGAGTGTTCAAGTGTGAGCTTTAGACCGAACTAAAAGAGCGCTTGGAAATCATCCACAGTGCTTGAGTACTGCTGACTGTTCCACCAAACAATTTTARCAAGATTAATTGACAAGATAAAGCTCATGGAAGAACATTCTGTGACCAATCATAGAATTYCAACAAATTCATGGAATGAAAACCTGCAAAGGCAACTGAACACAAAGAAGCTTCATCTGTTGCAGAAAGTCCTAACACACTATCTCTGGAGCCAGAGGAATTTAATGGAGAAGCAACAAAGACAAAGAGAAGTTTTACTCTCCCTCAGCTCTCTGTTGTATGCCACCATTGAAGCTGAAATCCTGGGTGAAAGGAATTTTGGTCTCAGCCATTACAGCTTTACTTCTCTCTAAACAAATAAACACATTCAGAAAAAAAACATTCTGAAAAGACACTATTTAAACTCCTATGTAAGATATGTTCAGCCCTCATTGAACTGTAAAGAATTTTGCCACACCGAAGAAAAATACTTATTTTTATTTGTAGGTGCTCCTGTTTAGGAGGAGGAAGTACATTTCAGTCATAAAAATTCACTGAACTGATTTGGGCAGTCTTGCTATGCTCTTTGGACACAGAATTGCACAAATTCCTTGTTATATAAAGGAGTGAAATCCACACTTGCATAATGAAACTGAAGTTGTTCCTTTTTTTCACTGACCACCAGGAATTGAAGGCAGATGTAGATCAAACTTCTTAGCACTGAGCCCTACCAGTGCCYTTCTGGGTGCAGTTCCTTCAGGGGATAATTAATTCAGTCTCTCTAATACCTCACACTTGGGCTTCCTTTCAGCAGAGATTAGGCTGCTACTGCTGAGAGATTATGCATGATTTTGCCAACACATAAAGAAGATGGATTCCAGTTTTTGACAGTCCAATCTGAAGCCTATAAATGCACTCCAGGTCAGCTCCAAACTGGAGCAGAAATAGAGGAAAGAGCCAAGACAAATGTTGTGTACAACCACCTGGTTCCTAACCTGATGGATGAGAGCAGAGTCCCACTGCACTGGCATTTTTCTCTTTTTGGTCTTTATGTTGGTGATGAATATGCAGCTTTTAGACTGCACATATTAATTTCTCTTCAATGGACAAATTAGATTAATAAGTAAGCAGATGAAAATGTGTTTCACTGTTGCAAGAGTTTAATTCTACAACTGTCTACCAAAGCCCCAATAATTTTAGATTCACTGCAAAAGCTACAATCAAGTTCCTGCTCTCCTAAAATGAAGTCATACCTATTTTTGTATGAACTATTCTCATCTAAATGGCTTAAAATCAACAAAATCACTATACCCAAAGGAACTGAAAGCATTTGGATTTTAGAAAATCAGCCCAGTTATTAAAAAAAATTAATTGCTGTCAACTTGATTCAAAATGTTGGCTCTAGACTTTACATTAATATTATAAACCAAAAAGTACTGAGACATCCCTTGTTTTGTTATACATCCTGCATTACACCAAATATTTGCCCATAATGATACCCCTTGTCACACCAAGTATTTGCCCACAGAAATTTCTAAAAAAATTAGAATATAAATCTAGTTAGTTATAGYCTGAAAATACAATGGACAACACTTCCCTTCATATTTTCTGTTTAAACCTATTTTAATCAGTTCGCTGCACATTTCATTACTTGTCTGCAAACCTGTTAGTTTTTACAGAAGTTCATTTGTGGATATGAAAATCTGAAGTAACTTCCAAGACCACTTCTTGGTTTTTTGCTGGGTTTTTTTACTAGTTTATGCTAATTTTATACTACTTGCCTTGTGAGAAGCTGCTCCACCCCTAGCAAAATCAGGCCCAAGAAAATCAGTCTGGAATGGGAGACTGAATGAAGAGTGTTTTCTCTCACCTGCTCTTTGTGCCTCACTATTTGCACAGTCAGGAGGAATGGTGTTTGACTAGYCTGGCAGCTCTTCAGAGATCTCTAAATTCACTAACTCCCATCAGGCTGAAACATTCTTAGGAACAGTGACAATTAGAAAAATCTACAACGTCTTTTAGGTKGCTGTAGGAGTTTGTGCTCCTCCAAGCAGAAGTCATCTTCTAGAAATTCACCCAGAAGCAGGAGAATGAACAACCATGAAATTACTGTCACTGCCATGAGGTGGTTTAGTAGCTTCTTTATGAAACTTTGCTTTGACCACAGAGTCCAGCACCAATTTAAATGGTGTCACACCAGAGCTGCTCTGCCCTGGCAGGCTCCAGGCATCACCCAGAGGGAATGTCTCCCAGAGCAGCCCAGCTCTGCTCTCCCTGCCTCAGGTACCCAAATCCAACCCCTTCCCAAGCCCCCAAGCTCTGCCAAACTGCACATCAGCAAGTGAGGAGGAAACCCACAGAAGGATTTCCAGAAGGACAAAAAGCCCATCAGGTGTGTCAAATCTCTGACATTCAGAAGCCATTTGGGGAAAGCAGCACACGCTGACTTAAGCACTAAAGTATGGACGCTTTAATTAATCCGGGGTGAATTTAATTGCTTTAGTTAAGTGGAAATCGGGTTAAAAATGATGCAGAGCATGCTGGGGTGTGTTAAAAACATGACATATGAGTTGGATGAATCGATAAATTAAAACTGCACAGATGTTTTAATTAAACCCAGGAAACTTAACAAAGATCACTGGAGACTTTTAAGCCTATGATTAATTCAATTCATTTAGAATACCTGTAGAGATATGGGGATGCCTCCATTTTGGGAGTTACACAAGTTCTCAATCGATAAGTACTTAAGCTGTTCTACAAAAAAAATGGCACGATTTTTATAGAAGTGACTGGACAGCATTAACTGCACAATTAATATTTACATTCTTCTGAACACTCAGCAAACTTTTTCTTTGCCCCAAATTCATCACAAAGGTCATATTTTKTCTCACGCCTTCAGTGTGAGCCTATCTGTCAAAAAGGAAAGACTKGCTGTTCCTTCCTCTACCWYAGAACAAAGTATCTATTTCCATTAGATAATTGCTYTGCTGAACAACTGTTACAAAAAATCTATGTAAGAAATACAAATGTGTCTTCCCATACCAGCACCAATTTCCAGAAACACAACAATTATTTAAAATGATCTTTCTGAGGTTGTTTAGTTGGTACAAGTAAATTTTGATTATTTAACCCCTATAATATTTTCAGTAACAACAACAATGCAGTCCATAAGAATAAGGAAATCAAAACTAAGCCAATATCAAATACCTCAGAACTATTTTAATGGTGGGTTAAGAGGACTGAAGCCGCATTACTGCTTTTCTGAAGATGAGCTCAGACAATCTCATTAAAGATCTTATAAAAAGATATTGGTGCTCCAGGTGGAGGGAAAGAGACCACTGTTCTGTCTCACTGGAGAAGTCATAGCTGCACATAGAAGAAGAATTTCAAGTGGCATAAAACAAACTACAAATTGGAGATGGAGACACAAGAGGATGTTTGAGTGCACTGACACTTGATAAATGAGCTAGCTGTGCCAGGAGACAAATGCCTTGAGGACTTTGTCCTGTCAGCACATCCTGGATCCAACTCTTGGTCAGCCTGGTTGTTTCCTTTCCCACCATGGCAGGGGCTCTGTCACTGTCACTGCCTGTGCTMAGGGAAGACTGGAGTTCCCCACACAGCACATGAGTGTGATCTGCAGCCAATCCACATCAGGCCCTCCCTCTCTGCYACATCATTAAAGAGCAGCACAGTCCAACCTCTTCTTCACATGCACCAATGCATTCAAGGAAATGGAAGTTCCCTTGCTCTGGTTGTGATGTACCACCAAAGAATGAGACTGAGCAGTTTGCCACTTACTTTATGCCTTTGAAAAGGAAGGGAAAAACCCAAAGCAACCAAACCAACTCTTTTTCTGTGAGTACCACAGAACCTGAGCTGTGAAATTCCTGCTTTAGCAGTGAAGTCGACACAAGAGCACGCAGAGAAACGAGTTTTACTTCTACCAACAGATGGAAACCAGCAGATGTTGAAAGCAGCTACTGTCACAGGCAAGCATGTAGATATTCATTTGTATGTTTTGATAACTTCATCACTAGGAAAACTGTGGAGGAAGGCAAAACTAAACCATTTCAGAGGTTTCAGCTGCTGTCTCAGTGGAAAGAGTCAGTGAGGAATCAAAGAGATGATGCTTCAAGCTCACAGTAAGGACAAACATCAAATACCAGAAATTCCCTTCCAAACATAAATGTTGTGATCTATAACAGAAAAACACTAACAGCACAGAATCACTTCTGCTTCTAGAAGAAGAAACAAAAAAAAGTGAAGTATTTCTTCAAATATTTTTGGTAAGTTTTACACCATTCCCAGTGAATGCTGTAAAACCTATTTCTCCTCTGGTAGTGGCTTAGCTCTGGCTAAACAGCAGTGCARTTAATGCAGGACTGCACACACAGGCTGCAGTGTTCAGTATTTATAATGCAGGCTGCCTTGGTCTCATTTYAGTTTCAATTTTACTATTATTTGCCTKGTTAAATTTACCAGAAAAGTTAAATCATAACATGTTTAACTGCACAGYTCCACATTAGCTGCAGATATTTAAACATTTTTCTACATTTGAATTAGAGATCTTTTTGTTTGTTTGAGAAAGTGAAGGGGGATGACAGTTAACTGAATTTAATCTTACTGAAGTAAGGCCTAGATATAGAAAAGTATCTAAGTTACAGTTTAAAATCCAGGTATAGTGTAGGTGTGAAAAAAGTCATGCATGCTGAAATCTGAAGCTATGRTTCAGGGCTGTTTCTGTTATTCAGGGATGGCAAATGTCTAAGGATGTCTGACAACAGCTGCATTTCTAGAATGTGATTTACAATACTACTTAATCATAGTCACTTCAATGACATTTACCATCATCACAAGGACTCCAAGATGATCCCAACACAACTGCCAAGATGAACACTTAGAACTTAATGAAATAAACAAACACCAGTACAATTCCAGGGAGACAAAGCAAAGKAAAACCAAAATGTAGACTGCAACACAATTAGATAAGCTAACCAATTAAGCATAAAAACAAATTACAAGGCATACAGCACAGCAAACACAACTCAGCTCAGCAGAGCAGAGTGGGAGCAGAGAAAATTCTTGGCCACCAATGGAGGTATTATGAAGGAAAAAAGCTTTTTGGCTTGCCAGAACTAAGGTGCACAATGGTTTTGGTCCTGTTTGTATTTATATGGATATCCACTTCCTTGCTGCACTCAGAACCTTTTGAAATATTCTACTTGTTGGAACTCAATGGAAACAGAAAATATTTGTGCAAACAGATGTGTTTGTGGTGCACATGTAYGAGAAGGGAAGAAAGAGAAGTAACTGATAACACAGCACTCTTCAAAGGCAGCTGTGAGACATCAAATTAATGTACCCAGCTTTATTAAGCATGAAAATATTACATAATGCTGTTGAAGAAAAATCCATTAATAAGATTTTACAGTGTTTCCATGTGCTTTCCATCTTGGACATAAGCAAAGCAAACTTTCTTATAATACTAAGCCAATAAAAGTTGGTTCCAGCTCAGCTTCAGTGCTCACTGCCTGTGGCTCTTTGAGTTTCTCCAGGTGGGGCAGTGAATGATCAGTGTTTGCTGAAATCAAAGACYTATAATTCCTTACATGTCCACTTTTTACCTATCATGTTTTRCCCATCACTGGCATCAGTGACTTCTGTCAATTATTTTCTTCTTCTTTCATTACCAAATTCCTCAGTATTACTTTTTTTCTTTTTTTCTTAATCCTTTTAGCTTTGTCTGAAATTTTCTCTGCAGAATAAATCTGCCTTCTTAGCTGCACCACTATCCTACAAGCTCYTTGGGAAAAGGAATCATGCATAATTCCAAGTTCATAGGCTGCAGCATGAATTCAGAAACRTATGAAAGGACAATGTAATTCACATGCACAAATTTGCCTGTATCTTTACTGGTGGTTTAATACAGAAARCATGCTAAGAAATTGCTACATGAGATGCAACTATTAGGTGTATTTAACAACATTAAATTTCTTAAAGAAATTTAAAGCATTTTTGTTGCCCTGTAGAAGCACAACCATAATAAAAAGAACAAAGGATGTGCTTCTAAACAACAGGAAAATCCCYACTGAAAATTATTCAGGGCAAGATCTTTTGCAAATAAATTCTTTATAACCCTAAATTCAACGCTGGAATCAGCAGAAGCCATAGAAGGTTTAGGAACAATGTAAAGTTAATATTTTGCATGTTGAAACCTATATTCTTAAAGTCTGTTTTCTGAAGTATTCCCAAAGCCACAAGCAGCTCCTGGGCTCTGTTTCAACTTTGCAAATATTCTCTTACAAAGCATGCAGAGGGTATGAGCACCAGTTCCAGGCTGGTGCAGAAAAAGGAGCAATCTGAGTGCTGCCAATCCTCCTGCTCAATCCCCTCCACACCAGAGGGACAGGTACACACTCCTGTCCATGTTCCAGTGTTAAATGCCTCGTGTTGTAACACCAATTTAACAAGGTACCTGTTGTAGAATTCCAGAGTCCAGACCCTCCAGCCCCCTGCTGTTACTTGTAATCTCCAAGAGGCTCCAGGAGGATTGATGAGGGAAGCTGCAGCCCAGACACCATGGCTCCCAGTGCCTGTGTGCCCCATGACCACTCACAATCTGAAAGAATTCAGCCTGTGACCCCCTCAGCCCCTGGCTCCTGCTTCAATTGCCAATTAGAAAGAGCTGCAGTGATGGATTTTGTGTTGGCTCTCCTTGTRTACCTGACACTGGATCAAAGCTCCTATCTCATTTCATGCAGGCAAGCTAGCAGCTGATAGACAGCAAGGGCTGTCAGTCATTGTCAAAATGGGTTACGTGTCGATTTATTTATTCTGTAATTAATTTTAGGCAGAGTTAATGGCACAAGCCCCTTTTTAGAGTGTAATGCAGTTCTGTAAAACTAAATAAAACCAGGGCAGGCAGGCAATCACTGCCCTGTACATAAAATTCACTGGAAGGCAACTGAGGACATGACCAGTTTGCAAGAAATAAAAATAGCCTGCTAATAAAATATGGGACTGGCAAAACAAGAAGAAAATTGATAACAAAGGCATTTTAAGGTACTGAGTCAGAGAGGTGGGAACTGCTGGARGGGAACACTGCCAAAGACAGCCTTGCCTGTTCAAGTATCAAAATGATGCTTCCACCCACTGTGAGAGAAGATTTGAGTGACAAGGCAGGGCCATGCTGCTGCTGCAGCACGCACAGAAGTTGGCACACACACACACATAAACACACAAAACCCAAAAACAAACCCACCCAGAGAGAGACACAAAGAGAGGAGCTGAACATGCTGAATTCTGTCAACTGCAAGAAAGGATGTGAGATGTGTGTGGGTGACAAGTCAGGAATGCAGCATTTCCAGAGAAAAGCACACTTTTTCTTCTTCCCTCAACAGTACCGTGTAAATGTAAGCTGATACATCCTATGGTTATGAACATCTGAAATGCTTACCAATCTAAAATGCTTAGTWATTTCTTCTTTATCTTTTTTTCTCTGTTTCACTTCTTCTCAGCCCTACCCTGCATGCTTGCTCTATCAAAGTGGAAAATACCATCATTCTACCTTTCATTAAGGTTCATAGTCTTGATTTTTTTTTTAAACTCGTTTTCTTGCCTCACGTTCAGGCTTTGACAAAGTTTTTACAGACTTTTTTCTGTATTGCACCTCTAGGTTAGAAGTCTGCCCTGGCTTCCACTAAATAAAATCCACATTAAATAAAAACATTTTCCTCCACATTGATAAATTCAGTCTTCTTCAGTCACATTTATGTGCAACACTGCTTCAATAATCATATTATTAATTTATTAATCTAACCTTCAGCTTGTGGCTCTTCTTTCCCAGTCTTGTTTCAGGTCTTTTATCTTATGGAAGATGAGCTTCATGCTCTAACTTAATTTACAGACCCCCTTCACCCTGCACTGCTCACTGCTTGAATTCTGACTTCTACCYTTCTAGGACTTAGGATAGGATGCTTTTGGAAGTCAAATTTCAGAACTGCATTTTTTTTGAGCTGTTTCCTATGCTCAGTCTCCCCTCTGAAGGCCCCATTTGCCCTCCATTATCCACAAGATGTTATCTGCCCCATCTCCCCTCTTTAAAACTGCCTTTACAGTGTTCCCCCAAGCTGACAACAGYCACACTGCTGGTGTGTTTATCACACTGCATTATCACCATTTTTTCTTGCATCTTCTTATCTGCCAGTTGGTTCCCATCCATTCCCTTTAAACTTGCATTGAGGTGGTACATCCCTGGAGTCAGGTGCTGCTTTGTTTTATTTGTTTTGCATGGAAAGGATTAATCACAATAGGTCACCTTTAACTTTTCTTATTGCTCAGGACAATATCTGAATAATGCCACAAACCTGACATTTCCCCTRCAGTGCTGTTCCTCTCCAGCTCTTTGCTCTGCAAGCCCCTCTGGTGGTGGCATCACCAACTTTGACCCTCCCTCCCTCCCTTGTCTGATCCACAGCCTGTTGTTGCAGTTTGCAGGGAGTGCCTTGAACAGTTCAGGACCATTCCCCAGTCTGGCTGTGCCATGGAAGGCCCCAAGTGCTGCCTCCCCTCAGCTCCCATCTCCTTGAGGCCATGGCTGTGTGCAGGACAGGCAMAGAAACAGGGCATTGATTCAGTGTCCCCTCACCTTTTCCTTCAGGGAGCTTCTGTCTGCTTAAGCTACTTCCAGTTCCTAAAATTCCGAGCCAAGCTATGATGACAAAGAGTGTTTGCCTGACTCACACAAGAGGAAATACACACTCCCATCCATTCCCAGCCTGTGCTGGACATCACTCATTCCTCTGGGCCATGAGCTCCATAGCAATGAACCAACTACTGAGTTATTCTGCAGGATGAACCCAAAATTTCATGTTGTCCCCATTGCAGCCCCTCCCAGAACACTGCATGCCACTGGGAGCATTCTGGACATGGCACAGAGAGAGCAGTTACAAGCAGGGTATTCAGTGGATGAAAAAACATTACTGTATGCACTGTTGTCCAAGCAGGAAGCCTCTGAAAAGCCTCAGAGCAAGATGAGTCTCAAACAACTGAAATTAGGTAACAACTGAAAAAATATAAGAGTTTCTCCTTCTAGCAATTATACCTTACTTACCTAATAATGGACAGCTTTTTACATTTTTTATACAGAGATTAATAGCCCACACATAACAAAGAAAAAGGCAATGGTAGGAACTCTTACTGTGGTGCAAACAGCAAATCCAATAGAATAAATTTAAAGAGAGACTACACTTTACAGCTTTGTAACTATTTCAAACTAAATAGATGTTGCAAAAGAAATAAAAAGAAATTTAAAAAAACCTACCCTTCTTTTTATACTTATTAAAGTGGCGCCGTCCTTTGCCAGTAAGCCAAAAACAAACAGAATGAAAATAAAATAATGAAAAACCCACACAAAGAGAACAGGAAAAGAAATTGCGAATAACATAAATCTGAATAATTAGAGTTCTTAAAATTAGATTAAAAAGTCAACTGATCAAACAKCACACAAACCTCTGGTTTAAAAAAAATCCAAAAGCCTTCATTTCATTTAGATTCAAATATTAAACATGTTTCTTAGTACATTGCATAATAAACTAGAAGTATCTGCTAAATGGCAACTTCATGGCAGTTGACATGAGCTACTTGAGTCCATTTTTGTCCTTCTTTCACAAATTGGACACCATCTCTTAGCAGGCCATGCTCATCACATCAGTGCAGAAATCCCAAGTGATGGTGCATTGTTCACCTTTTCAGATTAGCTGGAGATGCTTATGATGCAAATCCCAGTATTTTAAAATGCAAAATTGAAGGAGGCTCTGCTCCCAGTTGCAAAACAGTATTTGACTGTCTTTGGAAGTAGTTTTGTTAAAGGAGCAGAAGAGTTGCATGCCCTTCAAATATCTTATGAGATGAAATGAAATTATAGCCAAGTCTGAGCCACTTCTAGGAATTCAAGTCATTGTAACACTGAACTCTGCTCCCAAGTGGTGAAAGGCAGGACATGAGGAAGGATTTCTGCCTGCAGGTTCACCACAGACCTTGAAAACCCAGACTAGGATCAGACATAAACAGTGAGAATTCTAAGCAAGAGGGAGTCCTTCATATGCTCCAGTGGTTATATCACAGAGGTTACAGAAATATAGAGATGAATAGAAAAAGGTGACAACACACCAAAAAGTAAGATAATCACAGTTGCATGTCTGATTCTTTAATTGATCCTTGGCCAGGGCATGACTTTTCACCAATAACTCCTACATGTAATTGAGGACAAGAGGTTACTCACAGTGCAGTTCAATTCACAGCAAATCTTCCATGGGCTTTAACTGTACACACTTGCTTTATCAGGACACATCTCCACACAGAATTATCCTTTCATTATCAGATTTTCTTTTTCTTTGTATGCCGTATCTTATCCCCATGAAATCAAAATGTATCATTACTTTTTTTGTATGTCAGATGAAATTCTTTAACCTTAATAAGGTTAAACTCCAAAGGGAATCTTGCCTAAGCAAGAATGGATTAAATCTGCTGATACTGAATACCTGATAATAAGCTATTTCCACAGAATGAGAGTGAGAAATAACCCACACAGTGTTTGGCAGGAGTGTTTGAGAGGGTGAAGTTTGTTCCATTTCAATCAGGGTATGAACGTTTTTGGGACAAAAGTTCACCTAATTCCAATAATTTCCAGAGTATTTTCTTGAAGCTAATGGATCTAAAGTAAAATCTGTGCTGTCTCTCACAGCTTTCCTTATTTTTTATCTTTTAGAACCATGTGGATGGAGGGTCCTTGTGCACTGCCTGCAAAAGGTTTGCAGAGACTCCCCTGATGTCTCACTGCCTCTGATGGCCTCAGGGTRCTTGTGGGATAAAGGATCATGTTTCCTGTCTATCAGACTTGGGGTTCACACAAAGGGAAGCTCTCAGACTGCAGTCACTGCATGGACCAAGCTCTAAAAGCCATCTGAGGAGCTTGTTCACATTTTCTCCACATTTCTCTATTTGAGCCTTGCCTCAAGTTATTTTATGGTGGAGAAATGAGATTGAAAGATGCATTGCTAGGGAAATAATAATTGAAAAAAATCAAATTGAAAAAAACCATTCTTGCAACAGTTCAAATATAAATTTAACATTATGGTAGATTAAACATGTCCATACATGTAATATGATGTAAAAGATGYAATTCTCYATCTCATTTYACTGTGCTTTACCCTGCATAGAACYCCAGTTTTGATTTCTGTGTTCTGSAACTGCTGTCACATATGAAGAGCATTCAAGTGAGCAGAAAAACCTGTGGCTGTGAGAGCAGGCATGAAACAGGTGAGGCAAAAAGCCCTTACACCCAGCTCTCAGGGTAACAYTGCAGCTGTTCCACACAGAAACACGAGTTCTGTCAACACACCCATGTTCTCACTTTGTGCAGCTTTTCAGGCTCCTTTGTTCTTTAGAAAAGCCATGATGTCTGACAAGAACACAGTACAAGAGTTGAWGGAAGCTTCCATGAAACCATTTCTGCTTTTGAGGGGAAYGAGACAGCACAGAAAGGACGAAGCAGGAAGCAGAGGGAATGCRCTGAGAGGCAGGAGAAGCCTGACAAAAATACAGTTTGACAAGCACCCTATAAAAAAGCTATTTATCTGTCACAGCCTGCACGAAGTGTTTTCTGGCACTAACACAGCACACAGAGGTTCAGGAGACAATGCAGGATTGCTCCACAAGTCCAAATGCAAATGAGTTGATCTAATGGCCATGTGTGTGTGAAGGGTGGCAGTGAAGCACACAGTCACTGCATGCACACTTTCACAGGTTAACACCACACAAATGCACAGAGCTGCCAGTCTGTATTTATAGCTCACATCATCACACCATTTACTTTGTGCAATACAGACATCTCCTCTCTATGCTGCCTTAATTTCTCAGGTAATCAAACAACTATTTGGAGTGTTCTGTTAAATGAGCAGGGTGAGTGCTGAAATATCAGCCTTAGCTTTTCAAGGCCCTTGGGGTCTCTAGTTTGGTTTTTTTTTTATTTTTGTACTGGGGCACCTTCAAGAGCCAAATGTAGAGACAAACCCAGGAATTACTCACTCCAGTACAGCTACAGCAGCTACTCAAGGAGTATTTCACAGACACAGGGATATGCTACAGCAGTGACAGGGGTGGGGCACAATGAACTCTCCTCCATCAGGAGTCTGAGAAGAAATGACAAATTTCTAAGGCCCTTCAAGTTCTTTCAAAAAGCTTTCGAGCACCAGGCTTTCCCCCTTGGAACACTAACAACCCCGTGGAAAATAATTGTAAGCATTATAYTGATAGTGTGCCTAAATCTCACACAAAATAAGGAGGCAAACTGTAAAATGTTCTGAGTGTGCTCAGGAGCAGAGGGGAATCCAACCAAGCCACTGAATTTACACAGCAKATCTGCTACTGGCTGTACAAACTRAAKAGGTCCTCCTTTATGAATCCTTTCCCTAAGAATCATCCCCTGCCATCCAAAACTATCAGAAAAACTTAATAAGCACATACTGCCAATCTGTAGATGTCATTTAGATTTCTACTTAATCCTTGATAGCRATGTATTTCCCAGTTTTAGTTGTTRAAATTTACARYTGCTGTTACAGAAAATGTTTTATTTTCTGATTATAATTCTGATAAAATTTTAAGTTTTTATCAGGTCCTACCTATTTTTCTACAAAAGGCAAAGTTCCTTTGGTCAAAGATTACTTTTATATGCAAGAAAGATGCTTTGTACTAGAAGTAAGGCTCAGGCAAGCCAGAATATGTGCTACACTCTATCAGTGAAGACAGTCAGTCTTTTCTTCAGACCAGCTAATGATTATCAGACAGCATTGATAATTCCTCCACTATTTCCTGCCATTTCTGCTTACTACCTTTGCCACAAAAAAAGGCTGTAGCTATGYAAGCTCATTGGAAATGTGGCAATATTTCCTCTTGAACATAATTAACTTGAGATCTAAGAATAAAAGAAGCAAATAGTTCTATTTKCATCTAGCTCAGACCCATGCTAACCAGCAGGCACTGCAGATCACAGACACACGCTGTGGGTATTTGTAAATACAGGGAAAATGATACCTTTAGCACAATCTGCTCCATGAAATCCTGGGAAACAGTGGCAGACACCTGATACACACTCGCCATTCCCATGGCAATGACGTGGGCAGTCTTGCACTGAGTCTGAAATTAAAGCATCACAGGCACATTAATTGGCTGGCTCCTACTTAGGCTACAGACTTTTTGTTTAATTTTTCTCCATTTTCATTTGCCCTCAATACTTGGAAGCACAACCCCTGACAATTTGAACACCACAAGGTTCAGGTGAAGCAGAATGCACCGAGTTTCATGGCAGCATCAGCACATGTAGAGATCTAGTGTCATACTAAAGTCACTCATTAAGTTCTGGGCTTTATTAGAACCCAAAGTGCTCTGACAGTGCTCAWATCCTAGTGTCCCAAAAATAGGCAGGACCTCTTAAGACCTCTACAGCCATGTTTGAGTTTATATAGTGTAGCAAACACAATGCCTCCTCAGGAAAATCAACACTCTCCCTTTTGCAAGGGGACTTTGTTCTTGCTCAACSACTCCACCATGGGAATCTGATTATCCCAAGGACTTTGTGTCTTCTTTTCCTTCTACAGGCATTTAAAGCCTCATTAATTAAGCTGACAAAAATATCTGCTGAACATGACAAAGAGGAGCTCTTTTGCTCTGGCAAATCTATTYGATCCTTAAAAACAAATTATAAAGGTGCAAGTGGCTGTGCAAGCGGATGAAGAAGAGTTCTGTAAAAACAGAGGACAAAGTTTAATATCAGAGTTTGAGTGACTGACTAAAATGTTGGTGACTTCAATAACATGAGTAGACACATCAGCCTGATAACATTTCAGCTGTGTCAAAATACTTATTTTCCACAATATCTGTTACCATTAGGATAAATCATACACTATTTTGCATAATAAAAATCTAAAAATAAAATCCCGTTTTTGAAATTAATTCTTAAAATGATTTTAATTTGAAAGCTGTTGCATTTCAGCAGAACATATTTTCAGCAGTGAATTATTGGAACAAAAATCTCCTTGGAGTGTTACTCTTCACCATCTCACTCCCTGTTGCTGTGGGACCTGTGGTTCCAAACTAAATGGTTCTGTCAGCCCCAGGCACCAAACCAAGCTGCTGTACAACACAGAAAACTTGGATTTGTAACTAGCAGAGCTATAGAGAGTATTTTTATTTATCAAATTAAACTGCAAAGAAGAAAAGGATTCAAGTAGAACTTTAATTCTAATTTCACAGTTGCAGGACACCAAACACAAAATGTCTCAAGCAAGTTTTCAATGAGATGTCATCAGCTTGGCCTCTTGAAATGATTCATGTAAACAATGAAAAGAAAAATTGAAATGTAATGCTCAAAGATATCAATTTGTCTAATGAAGAAGCTTGTCTATAGATTTATTCAATATTTTGCTCCATGGCACACAAAAGCATTTTCTATGTATTCAAAATCATGGTGAATTTAGTATTGTCTGGGAGTTAACATAATTTTTGTTATTCTTCCTCCTTTTCCACACCAGAGATGTTCAGCTGTCTCAGAGCCTTTCATTATGAAGCATCTGATACAAGGTGTGTGTAGCACCAGGTAAAACACTGTTATTTTTCTCCAGATTTCATTTCAATTACTGTCATTGCTCTATCAAGTAGCCTACCTGGSTATTACACCTTTGATGCTCTTGAAAGCTATAGCCTTGAGCAGGCAACTCTTTAAAGGGCAGCTTATAATATCTTAGGTTTTCTAAGCACAACAGGGACATAACAAGACAGAATCACAAATGTTCTTGTTTTGAGAGAAGTGGAAAAAGCCTTCTATGGGGAAATATGCAAAAAAAAATAGATATCTATTTATTTTTCAACATTCATAGAAAAGCATTATTTTTATCTTAATTCAGGGTAGCACAAATAATTATGTTTGTACTTAATGACAGTATTGATTATCAACCTACCCCCTGTGGGACTGAGGCCAACAAACTGAATGTTATACCAATGTAAAAGGAAAAAAACTAAGCTGCATATTATTAAGGCAAGACTTGAATACACCTTTGACTATTTTTCATCAAATCTAAAAGCTCATTTTTACTTTTTACAGTTTCCCTAAACTAAGAGGAATTACAGATTTATACAACACAGTGCCATTCAAGACTTCACCAGCCAGGACAGAATTTCACATACAATACCTCAGAATTTGTTATACCACTGTGAAAAGAGAGTCTGCAAAGTTCATTAAGAGCTTCAAAGGTCAACAAATCTAATAAGGCTTGGAGAATTTAGCCTCAGTTTGATTTTCAACTGAATGTAATCCTGTTCTAACAAAACTGCAGCTGGATGTTCTTCCACCACATTGAGGAGGGGACTCACTATTAGGAGAATCATAAGCTGTAAAACAACATACAGCTAATTAACTGGCTCAATTAATCTCTAGGGTGGCTGCAAACAATAATCTCATTTGCAGGTATCTGTTTCTTGAGCTGTCTTTCCACTAAGATTAAACAGCTCTCCTGTTGAAAACTATTCCACCTGAGTGTAAAGAAGCAAATAAAAAGTATCAAAATGACAGAGATCAGGGAGAGGAATATTAGCAGGGGAATGCTTCAAACCACACTGAACTTTTCTGAGCCTTGTTTTCCAAAACTAAGCTCAAGATCTATGGAAATGCTAAAATATTAAGAGAAAAAATGAGTGAATTAAAGTCAGCAGACTTCATTACAGACTCTGCCAGAGTAGTGTTGAGAAAATCCACACCATAAGGACAGGCCAGATACTGAGGACTGCAGGAAAACATYACAACAAAGAAAGGAAAAATGTCCATTTTGTGGAAACACCTACCCAAAATGACAGTACTGAAGGAGACCACCTCCTTGTCCTTGCCATCGTTGTAGAAGGCCAGGTGCCACAGCCCCACATCCAGGTACTGCACAAACACTGCCTCATTCTGCACCAGCGTCTGGATGCTCCGGCGCTCCCGGGGGGACTCCACCACACTCCACTTCTCCTTGCCATCCAAACGTTCCATGAAGTCATACTGCAGGGAGGGAAAAGGAAAAAGGGGGGGAAAAAAGGAGAACACAAACAAACAAAACCCCAAACAAACAGACCTGAATACAGAATGTTTCAGCTCAAACTCTGACTCTGTTTTCTCTCCTACCTTATTATGAAATGGTATTTCTGGAAGAAATGTRAAGTTAATATTTACTAGCTGACCATGAAATATAAAGAGATTCTGTGACTTTTATCCTTTCTTAAACAGTGACCTAGAACTATGCATCTTTCCTCTGCGTAGGTGATCATAAAATGTACAAATTGACAGGATGGTTTTTGAGAATCAATTTGAAATCTATTATTTGACCCATTAATTTTAGGTTCCTACACAGCTTTCAGAGACCCAGGAGACCCACACCTTCTTCTAAGCAATTGCCTGCAATAAATTCTTTTTGCAACAGGAACTCCAGACATATTGAATGGAAGCCCCCAGAATGTGAAACAGGAATAGCCCAGACAGGAAATGTGTTTGTCTAATGCAACTCCTCACCAGATAAACACACACTGCACAAGTTTGACATCACAGAGTAAAAGTTGCTTACCTGAGGTTGTGTGAGGAACARTCAGGGCAAGTGTGATACAAAAACCAGAGGGAGCATGGAAAGGAATAACACAAATAAGGGAATTGAACTTATATTAAGGAAAACGGAGAATTTCTGTTTGGATGGCTTCCAAATAAGGTAGGACATTGCATTAATCTTTGGAAAAGGGATCAAACAGAGCAAGTGATTATTCAGAGCATAAGAGCGATGGCACCATTAATGGCATGAAACTAAAAAAAGAAAGAAAGAAATTTAAGATGAATGTCAGATAAGCTTCCCATCTATTAAGCTCAGTAAATAGCCTCCCAATGGAGAKGCCACAATTAAACAGGACTGGAAGAAATATTGGTTAGTCTACAACAGGGAATAACTCTGCATAACAAAGCAGCTGAGCTAGCTATCCTAATAGACTTTTTTTCTGTTTTAAATGTCTGTGATTCTGGGGCTCTCAAGCTCAGCTGAGTAGATCTCATAGTCTTTATCTAAGGGAAGCCCTTAAGAAACACCAAAAACAATATATCTAATCTTTTGATAGCTGTATAACAAGTCCCCAATGAAAACACAACTTGTTTTAGACACATTTATCTGTGTAGGAGTAGATAGAGATAGATAGACATGTCTAAAGAAAGATGTATGTGTTCAATAAAATACAGTAATAGTATGTGCTTGCTTGCCAGTGGCTTCATTACATTTCCCTCCGTTATCTCAAACACTTCCAGGCTGTGCCTGCAACATCCACCTCCCTTTGCTTTCAGCTTGAACAGAAARCTGTAACCTTGCCTCCTGAATAGAATAAACATCCAGAGGAGGYTGTCTTGCACACTGTATTCCACTCATTAACTGTGAGCCTTAGCAAATTATTCACCACATGCAATAAAAYAATGAAGATTCACACCCTTCTAGTGGAAGAGACAGACAAATTTTAYACTCTAGTGCCATCASGTCTCTCCAAAACTGGGGTRTAAAACCTTACCTTTCTARCTGAAAACCCCTCATGCACCAGCAYTATAGAGCCCTGGTATGCTCAGCCTTACAACCAAAGGAAATGTCTGCAAGAACTATTATCTTSCYAGTAAACATGTGGAACTGACACCAAGCTGCAGCCCTTCCACAAAGGAAATCCATGGCAGGGAGGAATTTGAGCCCCAGCTCTACTAAAGCCAAAAGCCACCATCACAGTGAGTGCACTATCCAMTCCATCTATTATTCTGTGCTTTTAAATGAGGGACAAAGTAAGAGAAGTGGAACAAAAAGTTTCACTCAATACTAAAATGCATCCACTTGAGCCTTTTGTCCACAAATTATTTTTATGGGGAAAGGTACATCAGATAAATTAGTAACATTCAGGAAAAGCATGCCAAAGATGTAGAGAATTGTGGCATRCCAGTAACTGTCAGCACATGTGAGGTGCCAAACACACATATATCCATCTCTGAAATCAATGGCATTTGGARAGATTGCTAAAGCCCATTGTCTAACAGTCAGAGGTTAAGGACAGACTCATCACCTCCTTGGGAAATGTYATTACTTGGGCAACATCTTGGGAAAAAGAAATTGTGCTCTTCAGAACAATTGTTCACAAAGGGTCAACTAAGGAAGCAGCAATAAAAGCTGACATTTCTCACTGGCAACACGCTGTTCATCTCTGCTTGTGCTGGCAGGTTCCTCTGCCTCCCTCTGTTTGATGCTGATTCTACCTCACATTGCAGAGAAGGCTCAGCAGTTGGCCAGATCGAAGGGGAAGAGTTTTCAGCCTGAAACTGCTTGAAGTAGTTTTAGCTGCAGAATCTCTTTTCACGATGATGGTGTGTGACCTAGTGAGAGCAGGTCCCTTGGCACAACGSTTTTAACTTTAGCACAGTCAAGATTGGTATTGCTCCTCTTTAATCAAGMTATGACAAATAATTTAATGCTCAGGCAAAAGCAAAATGACCAAATCTGGAAAACTCTGTGAATGCTGAAGTATCGGTGCAAAGTGATACAGAAAACAGTAATACATTTTATTCCTCTTTGGATTTCTCAGGACTGAGAAAAAAAAAACAAAGGAAGTTAATGCATCTGCTGGTGGTTCTCTGGGTGTATTAATAATATGCCAGTAAGGACTAGGTGTATGTGCCCCAAAATCAAAAATCCCTGCCTGAAGGGTCACCAAGATGACACTGTGAACTCATAAGCAGATAAGATTTCTTCACATGCTTGGCTGAATCATCATTTTRCTTTTCATGGCCCAGTTGATTTTCTGATTTACCACCCTTGCATGATTAATTACTTTTACATAATGCTGTGCTGAAGATATCACTCTTGCTTTACAGCTACTTATTGGCATATATGAATAGATTAAAAGACCCATCAAGGAAAAGGAGGCAAGTAATTTCATGATCGTTAAAAAGCAACTGTGGAATTTTTAATGTAACACACACACACACAACTGCTAAGGAAGAGGCCAATAAATCACATGAATTAGGGAATGGACATATCAAACCAAATTAAATCTCTGAAGTAATTTGGAAGTTTTCACTGACGTTTGGCTTTTCTGTTTTCTTTTTTATGATCCTTCATATTTCATGGCTTCATACTGAAAATCACATAAAAATGGCTAAAACAGCTCAGGAACAACATGCAGCAGAAATCCCAAATGACTACATCATCAGAGTTCAATTTTGCAGCAGGGAGTACTTACTATGATTAAAGCYCAATATAAGCAAGTGACTTGCCAGCCTACATCGCTAAACAAATTCCAAATTCACTCTCTCGGTGAGTTTGTTTATTTTTACTACCCAGCACACTGAAATCCTACTGCTTACTTTTATTTACAAACCTAAAATCTCACGCTAGGTTCTTTCTGGGCAATTTGTTTTTATAATTTCTCCATTCAGGGCTTTCTAGCCTCGGATGCATTTTATTCATAGGCTAATAAAGACTTGCTTTTTCCCATAACCATGGGGAGTCAGCAAAACAGTTTGGGAACTCTACACCCAGGGTTTGACTGCAGCACTGCACAGCCCCACTGATCCCAGTCACACACACAGGGAGGGAGCCACTCGTGACCACTGTGGAACAGATAGAGCTCGCAGGGCTCAGGACTGGAAATGCAGAGAGCTGCCATCATCTCCAGGGATTTTCTTGGATTTGAAACAATTTGCATGCCTCCACAAAATGCCTAGGAGTTTTTGAGATTAGGAGTTGAAAAGAAAGCTCTCTTAGAGCTCTTATCTCAACAGGGATGCATATTCAGCAGGAGAGGGGGAGCACGCTTGGCATGGTGGCGAGCATTTGCCTTGRTGCCAAAAGCCCTGTAGGATCTAAGCAGCCAGGAAAACATATGGCAGGGAAACTTGTTTGCAAAGTGCTCTAAAATTAGTTCTTCATAAAATCCAGTTGGTAATTATTCATTAAAATACAGCCATGAAACATCTGACACCCACCATGGCAGCCAAGGCACTGCTTTGCTCCCACACTGGGATGGGTCACAAGCCAAAAAGCTCAGGCCAGCCCCGTGGCCATCAGGCAAMCCTGAGGTGCTCAGAGCACCCAAAAGTGTTTGAGCACCTGCTACAAACCAAGGGAACACTGATGCTCCCCTTCTCTCCAAGTTGTTTTTTTTTTTTTTAATCAAACAAAGCCACTTCCTCTTCTGAATGAAACCAGTTTTCATTTTGACATGAAAAATGTGTACGTTTAAACCACGCTGCTGGTAATGAAAACAATCCAGCTCCACACACTGCCTTCTCCAGACATTCCACTGAAGTTCCTCTCAGGTTACCTCATTTCATGCATCATTTGGAACATGCTACCAGCATGTAGCAACACATAATTGCTGTAAGCTCTGCAGAGTCACTTCATGCATTATTTGACATTTACAGTTTGTTTCCTATACATTATCTATTCTATTAATACGACTCTCTTCTGCTAAATTCCTGTTGAYCATTCAAGCCTGCAGTGTGCATTTTGTTACTTCTGCATAGCACYACACAGGTTGGAGGGATTTTGCCCAAAAGCACTGCATTCCTGTTTGTTCTCTGCTTGCCACTCAAAAGTGCATTTCTGCCTCTCCTCCAGAGCACAAGGCACACAGGCTGCATCCAGACAAGTTCACAGCTACATCAGTTTGACTGACTAAACCAGGCATTTGGAATATTTGCTAAACAGTAATACTGAGAAGGTTAAATCTCAGCAGGGCTCTCAGACAGGAACTGCATCTTGTTGTCTCAGGTTAATCATGTACCTAATTTGCTGATTATTGACTTGTTCCCACAAAGGATTTTACTCAGCTTGACATAYGAGCACTGATCAGTGATGAACTGTCAAGCTGTTCACTGCTTTAGAGCTCATGTCCCTAACCTACAGAAACAAGGATTTTAAATTTCAATTTTAAAGTATCGTCTGGTGTCAACTTCAGACTGTTTTCATTCATACAAAAGTATTGTACTCCTTTCTGTCAGAACAAGGCTCCTTTTCACTAACTCACGTCTGTAACAGCTTGCCTTTCTTATTCTAAAATAATTTCTCTTGGTAGCAGCTTGATTGAATTTTGATTGCTGGGCAAAAATGCCACGGAATCTCCTGCTGCAGCACCCTATTAACAAGCACCAGGACCCTGCTGAACGTGGGGAAGTTTTTGCTGGTTTATATTGCAGATTCAGATCTACACCAGTTTATATACAGCAGATTTCATTAGCCCCACTTATGAAGAGGTTCAGAACTGCTTCCTCTGAAGACTGGAAAACAGATCCCCTGAGGAGGAACCCAGCTCAAGAGGAAACACAGATTATGTTTCTCATTATTTAATTTAACAGAAAGGTCACAAAATTTCTATTCTATCCATGTGAGGTGGAGTGAAAGAAAAAAACTCTGCCTGATCAGTCTTCTCAGATGAAAACATCACAATGAAATTTAGAACAAATACATCWGATCATACTGCAATATAAAGTTCATCCTGAATTAAAAAACATATTTTGTACTAKCAGCTACTTCCAATTGGATTTGTTGTAAAACATACAGGCACACCTCCCTGATGTCTTAGTCAAAAAATTAAAATTAACCTGTATTTATAGCAAACTTTGATGATTACTTTGGAGCTTTGGTTGCCCTGAATAATTTCCATTTAATGATTTATATTTTTGTTTGTTTTCCTCAACTACATTGCCATTTTATTCATGATAGAATAGGGAAAGTGAGCACTAAAATTCTGAATTAAATGAGACATGGGCAATGATTTATRCCATTACCTCAGTGGAACAGCTGAAGATCCACAGCCATAATTTCACCCTCCAGACAGCATATTGAACGAAGCCTTACAGCCAAAATCAAAACATTCTTAAGAAAGGCTCCCACCCTGGAACATATTCTCTGAAGATATATTTCTTGTGTTGCCTGGATGGCTGGAAATGACTGAAAATCAGTCAACAGCCGTCTGCAATCTCCCAATTTTTTTAGTTTTTGTATCAAATTTCAGGACACCATATGCTGACATGGAAAAATGACCAAGTGTCCTCCCCTCCTTGGGCTGTGYACTGCTGATCCTGATTTCTGACCAAACACACCCATTCAGTAACTCACAGAACACTGGAAAACAGCTTTCTACAGCAAGTTGAGGCATTTTGCTCAGCCAAAGCTTCTTCTGCACAAATTCTTAGAAGCAGAGGTAATAAAYTCATATCAACCTCCTCACTCCTTTACTCCCAAGTCCAATCAAAGATTTTGGTCCTCAGCTCCTCATTTTTGTCTCATAGAAMACTGGATAGTTTTACCCCAATTCATGCCAAGATTTTATCAGAGATTTAAAAMCTTGTTTGAAAGGSAAGGACTTAATTCTTTTATAAATGTATTGGTGAAGTATGTAACAACCTAAAAATGTTAAGATGAGGGTGGTTCAGTCAAAYGTCACAAATGAAGGAATTC
This sequence comes from Alauda arvensis, assembly GCA_902810485.1. NCBI lineage: Eukaryota > Metazoa > Chordata > Aves > Passeriformes > Alaudidae > Alauda > Alauda arvensis. The sequence continues at coordinate 511,008 of CADDXX010000127.1, read as the reverse complement.
AGGAAGTCCCTAAACTTGAACTCTGTAAACTCCAACATAAACCTAGCAAAGGTGACCTAGATTTTGCATTCTGACATTCAAAGCCAACAAACACATTGATAAAGTACCTGGGCATGTGATGGTGGGAGTCCTCTTCTTATATAAACACCAAAAAGAGCATCCTTCCCTAAGGATATGTTGAACTTCAGGAACTGTGGCTGGCTGATGTGGATCTGAGACCTCCAAAAAACTCCAGGGGGCACCTCCTGGGTGACCCTGTGGCCAACTTCTGTTTCTCCACTATCTATGCTGCTATTCCTAGTGACCCATGGTCCTGTAAAACAAAAGCAAACAGAAAGCAAATGAGATAACTGGTTTTAATACAGGTAGTTTCATTCATTCCAGATTAACATCTGTGGCAGTGACACTTCTTAAATCAAACTGTAACTTCCTTATTCTGATGCAATCTGCCTGCTGTTTTAATCAGTGTGTAAGAATTTGTCCAYTATAGTTGAAGCAAGAACTGTGCAAACCCTTTTTTCTGTGGAGCATCAGCAATCTTCTCATCCCTCAAACCCTTTAATTCTGTGATTGCTCCTCACTGATCAAACAGCAACAGCAGAGAGTCAATTAAGCACAATGAACATCCCTCTGCTCTTTTCAGTTGCATCTTGTAGACAACCATGGTATTAAAAATTGCCAGAAAGGTGAACTGAAGGGGAACTTCAATCTAAATGAACTGATTACAAATTTTTTATTACCACTGTTTTCTTCACTAAAGTAGTCCAATAGACTTTAGGTCACAGACAAGAGAGTTGGCAGAAGAAATGAAATGCACACAGAAGGGTTTAGAGRACAATTTCTGTGCTCTAACGTGCATCTTCTCCTTGAAACAGAGTCAGCACAACCCAGTGCAGTGCCTTTGAAGGTCTCTGCCTGAAGCAGGGTCTATCTACAAGTCTGTTTCCCTCATGCTGTGGCTAGTTAAAATCCATCATTTGTTGGGTTTTCACCATGCATTATTGAAGACAAGATACAAGACCTTTCTGGTTGAATGCTCTGGCTTCCAGCCCATGAAATAGTCAACTCTTAAAATATGGTACAAATCCCTTCTGTTCTCAACTGAACAGGTTCTGAGGCTACACATATTTTAAACATGGAGTGCAGAACACTGAGTTAGCAGTGTTTTCAAGCTACAATATGCAGCGACGTTTCATTCTGTGTTCTGTCTTCCCAAACAACATGGTGAGAAATCAGTTTAAAAATTCTTACAGCAGACACTATAATAAACCAGAAAACCACAGAAAAGATCACTTAACAATCACAGGAATTTAAAGGTATCACTAATACCACTATTACCATAGASTGGATGGTAGTGATACCTCTGATAYAACCTGACAGCATTTGTAAAAAGCTTAGTGTTTACTTCCTGGGGGTTTTTCTGCCATGGTGGAATGCTATTTTCAATAAATGGCAAGTTACTTTTGAAATATATTCCAGCACTGTATGCATATAATGGGATGGCACAGAACAACATCTAATTCCAGCAGGTAAGTACATAACAGCTTTTCTGTCTTGACTATCTTTAATTGAGAGAGCTGCAGAAGCGGGGTTTCAATTATAGATTCTAAATTATCTGTGTTAGCAGCACTTACACTTGTACATAATGAAACAGATACCATGTTGGCAGTGTTTTGAAATGGTAAAAGAATGCTCTGAATACCAACTGCTATAGAGTTTTTGGCAACTTGTTTGTTTTTCCATTCTCTATGTTAATCGGTCTACAATAACATCACAGCACTAACAAAGAGAGAGAGAGAGCAGAAGAGGCTGCAACCAGAGGCTGCAAAGAAARGAAGAATGGCTGAGAGTTTCAAGCAATGTGCCCTTAGAGCCACCAGAAGCACAGRGAGCAACCAGATCCAAACACGTCCTGCTCCATGGAAACAACAGGATTTCATTTCTAATGGATTYCTGCAGCAGAGGAGATCTCAAGGTTCCTGTCTCAATGAAGGCAGGCACCACCTCACTAGAATTTAAATTAGTTCTTACCCACCCACGTGGAGAGGAAAATCAGGGGTACAGAACACACCTATGGCATGTTATGCTGGGATCTCTGGCAGAGCTGGGAAGTCAGCAAGAGACTGCAGCACCTTCATCTCCTTTGAGAACATTACATTACCTTCACAATTCCAACATATGGTGATAAACAATGAATATTCTTTAAATAGTCTTAAAAAGCATGCTGTAAATAATTTCTTTGGAAGTAGACTGAGCACTTTTTAATGAACATCAACTGTATCTAACCTGCAAAAGGCTCCTTGACACACTGTAAAGAACATTGTTCTTCAGGAKCAATATATCCACAGCCAACCAGTCAAAGAAAAAGCTATTTCCAGGAATTATTATCATTATCCAGTGCAGGAAATGTAGGGAGTATGTGAATGGCAAGGCCACAATAGTCTCTGCTGGCAGTYACAATTTCACTGGCTATTAAAGCAACTCCAAAACTGCCAATAGCTTTTTAAATTATGTATATTCTCTAGAATTGTAACTTTGTAAATAAATTTAATTCTAATGGAGGATCAAGTTTTAGTATTCCTCAGCTTCCTTTGGATATCCAAAATTCTGCTTTGTTTTCCTCTCTGGGAAAAGAGCATTTTTCAGGACACAAGGATCCTCAAATACATCAATTAAGCTAAAATGATAAAATTTCAGCCACCAGGAGAACCAGTTACATTCATATTACTTCAGCATGCAAAGGTAAAAAAATATATTGGCTGTCAGACTTTCCCCCCAAAAATTCCTAGGAGAAGACTATTTCTTTGTATTTCTCATCAAAATGYTGAAGYTATCATGGTGAAATAMAAAATTGGTGAAAACTGCAGATGARGCAGYTGAATTTGTAGGTATTAYTGAGCCCAGAGACATGATTCAGGCTCCTAACACTGAAATAATTCTRTTCAGTTTGATATTATCATTGGAAGCATCTCCCCACAGATGTGCTTTCATTTTGCTCTACAACACAAATGACCTGGTTTCCAGTTCTCCAAACCTGGAACATCACAGGAACATCTCCCTGGGAAGGGAATTGTGACAGGGGTTCACCAAGAGCAGGTTRGATGATCAGCTCTCACAAGTGACTGAGATATATTTAAGCTGCAGCAAAGCATGGGGCAGGGGGGTGACTCTTTTCAGTCTGTACTTGTGCAGTGCAGCATGCTCTATACCCAGCCTGTGCCACATCTGCAAGCAACAGCTGCTGCCTCACCTCTGCCATGCTGAAAGGATCCTTTCCTTTTGCCTTTAAGAATTTAATTCATTGCATCCTGTTTTTACACAGCTACATTAGAACGCTGTGATAAAAAAATTTATAAATGCTCAAAGTTATGCTAAAATCTAGGTTTCATATTTGCAAGGTTAGCTAACAACTTATAAAGTTTTAAGTCCAACAAGATCTCAATAAACTCTAAAGATTATGCATTAYTGAATCATGCTCTCATAAATTCCTCCTGAGTTTCCCTTGCTTGTGTGAAACACAAAACCAGTGGCAGCATCTTGGTTCTGCTCCTTGCTCTGATACTGCCAGTGCATGRGCTGCTCCTGATCTTGCTGCTCTCAGATGCCTTCTTGTAAAACAGAATTATTAACAGTGACAAAATTATTAACAATTCTCACCTTGAAGATGAGGAAGGCASAGCAGTAAATATAAATATTACAGGAGGTGTCTCAGCACTGGCCTCTCCATGTTCCTTCCTCCCCAGGAGATAAATACAAATGTAATGCAAAGTATGACCACTGAATCTACCTTATTGAATAGGCTAAAGTTTATTTTTTTTAACCTGAAAAGCCATCCTGCTAGCTTTGGTATTTGCAATGCCTTTTTCTGCAGTAACAGCTTCACTGGCAAACCCTGTCACTAGAGACTCTTACTTTTTTTATAGCTCCCTTCAGTCCTCACCTCCTAATGCAGAGGATGTAACTTGCCACCTGACTCACTCCCCTCCAGGTATTTTTAGAAGCTTTTCCATTTGATGGACCACTGCAGATCACATTCAAAGAGCATCAACTGCACTTAAGTGAAGTTACAGATGTGACAAACTGACAAATCTGAGAAGAAAGACTAACCCAGCCTACTCACACTACTGTGAACAAACGAATCCCAAGATCATTCTCTCTGTTGTGGGTGACTGTGGTAAAGTTCCATGTTTATCTCATAACCCTACAGATACTTGATTTTTTTTTTCCCCCTGTCATTTTCTTTCTATAAACATCYACAAAAGAGTTTAAAAGCATACTTCTTCATCTTACCCAGGGGAGCCATTTCAATCACTCAGTCAAACATATATTCATCAACTAAATAACACTTATTCATTTAAACTGCTGTTTTATTTACCCAGCTGAATTACTATTTTGGCATATACATTTGAAAAGACTGTTTTAGCATTCAAGTGTATTTGCCTTTGAAGCTATCAGACAGGCAATCCATGACAACAGCAATGCAAACTCCCCCTGCTAAGCTGTCAGCAGGTCTCATCTGTGAGCTGGAGGTCAGATTCAAGGTGGCACTGGATGGGACATGCCCAGTCAGCCTTTAATTTAACTGATGTCAAGCAGTGTCAGCTATGGAGGCAGAGCTGTATTTACACTGAAACCAGATATACTTGATTATTTATAACTACAGTATCCTACACTGTAGCTAAAATTAAAAATAAAAATGGAATCTGGCTACCAGCAGTGTCACACCACAGACATCACATTTAAACAGCAATTAACTCCAGTCCTGTGACTGTGTGCCTCTTATCACGGGGATGACTGCAAATTGCATCTTGATAGCACTCTTGAAAAATATCTAGCAGAAAAACCATTCCAAAGGATCAGAAATGAATTACCAAGATAATGTGGACAACCTCAAATTAAATACAAGGAATAAATACCACCAGGGCTGGTTAAATTCTCTTGAGCTTCTTTTCCTGTAATGCTGTATTTCTATAAATCATTGCTACAGACAAAACTTACCTTATCTTTTTATCTAGCTTAGTTCTCTGTTGTTCTTTTTATATAGCCAGGGATTTTCATAGATGACTWGGAATTCTGAAGAAATTTATGGTACTGCTGTGTAAAGGAAACCATTCAAGATAAAAACAGACTCCACTGACTTCTTGCCAAAAAAGAGCATGTGAGAATTACTATGGTTCTCCAYGATAGTTTAACTTCTTTCCTTAGGTAAATTTGCTACTTATATGACCAGACACATCTTATTGTTCCAGAAAGGCAAATAAAATGAAGTAGAAAATGTCTTTTCTATACAAATCTCTTCAGTGGAAAAATCAGTGCTATACACTGTTACCATACTGACAAGTCCCTGYATGAACTTACACTTCAAATTATCTACTATCACCTAAGTGCCCCAGGACACAGGTGAGAGCAGATTATTTCTGGAACGTGTACAACAGATTGAGTGCTACTGCAAAACAAATTCCCTCAGCTGCARTGAATTAAAAAGCCAGGCAATGAGAGTTTGTGTGGAGGAGCTGCTGTGGCACATTTGAACTCCAGCTCTGCTGCAGATGCTCAGGTACCAATGAGCTCTCTTTTGGGAAGCAAGAAGGAAGGAAGCTCCTGTGTGTATGAGCTTTCAGAAGTCCAGGTACAAAACCAAAACCTCAGGTTGTCTGGTCAGCACCCTAAATTTCTATTGTGGCAAGAGGAAAGAAAAGCTTCAGAGGGAGTGGCTGCATAAGACCCCTGCTCTGGCTCAGCTGCAGCCAAACAATGTGGCAGTGAATGAAGCAGTTTGCCCTCAGTAAAATATGACACACCTGATACACCTAAACATTTAGGCACATCTTCACATTCATGTRAGCATGGCTTCACAAGAGTCACTGCTTTCAGAATCAAAACAAATTATAACTGAAATAAAATTAAGATCTGTTGGCTCACTGCATTTCACAAAGAGCAAATACATACTAATATGGATTGCTAAATCAGGATAACAATCATCTCTGATGGCATATACCAAAGTCACCTAACTCTGAACACAGCAACTCATGCCAACACCATTAGCACACCCACTAATCTAAAACTCCTCTTCTGCTGAGTTTAGCCAAATCTTTTGCTTTTCTGAGACAGCCCTTGGGTCTGGTGTATTTTCAGAAGACCACATCTGCAAGCCTTCAGAGCCTCCATCTTAACAGTTCTGCTTGCTACCATGTTAATTAAGATCTACATTACATTAGCCACGTAACTACTTAATAAGATTAATCCACCTGGAAAATGATGGCTTGTCTTGATTAAGCTGAGTGAAGGTAACAGAAGTGACATTTAAAACACTTATGGGCTGTTATTACATTTTGATCGTCTGTTTCAAAGCGTCTGACAGGAAATAGCAGGAACCGGGAGATTCACGTTGTTTACATTGTTAATGAGGGATGAGTTTGCCTCTTACAAGACGACAAAGAGTTCCCCGCAGCTGCTGAGAGCCCTGACACCGTGAGCTGGAGCACAGGAGCACAGCCGGGGGTGCCTCAGGCACTGAGTCAGGAGCTGCTCTCTCTGAGCCCAGCTCATCCCTCTGTCACTGGGCACATCCTCCCATCTCAGAACTCTGATACTCCTCTAGCATTGCCTGTGTGCTGCACTGCTAATAAAATATCTTCACTATTACAGAACAATCTGTGCAACCCAAAACGTGACTCGCAGCTGCAGCATCTGGCAGAGCTCTCAGCATCATTTGGAGAGAGCTGAACACAACCTGTACAGCTCACACTGACTGCTGAGCTCAGCTGCCCACATCTACCCAAGGACAGGTTCTGCTCCATCACTACAAATCTGTTCTTCCTCTCTCTCATCTCAAGTGAGATGGTGCCAAATTTAACAGCTAATTAAACTTTCTTCGTTTCATTATTGACATTATATTTGCAATTCTGAATTTGATATCTGGAAACAAGTATTTTTTTCATGATACTTCAGTACTTTAGTATTTAACAAGTATAATATTTTTGAAAAAGTCTTTCTGAAATCCACACACACTGTGGTAGACTTTGTGAAAGACCTCAAACTGAGCACGAACTTGGATCAGGTTGGCTCATCCAAAGAGAAGCAAAGCCTGGATTATGTGAGTATCAAAACACAAATTCATTTCAACTTTTTCCAAACAGTCAGTGTATTTATTGCACCTAAAGTGATCTTTCCACAACTGTCCACAATTACTTTTGGTGCCTTTTAAAATGGGAGGTTTGAGAATCAGAGATCACAATCTCTTGCTGGGTTTTTCAGCTTTTTAGAGTATTACCATAGCAAGCAATCAAGGAAAAAAACCCCCACTAAGTCAATATTGAATTACTAGAAAAATTTGCTGAATTTGTGAGCACATCAGAGACAATATGTCCTGAACAAAAAAAAAACTGACACCAAAGCATTCTTTCTATGGGTTTTCAGCTGGGGTTAGTTTGGCTATTTCCACATAAATTGTAGGTTATCTTAGGTGTTCTCTGAAGTGATTAAAGCTAGATTTATGGTATATTCTGTCAATTAGAAAGGAAACAGCACAGAGTCACAGATTTTATGGAAATGTGTGTCTAGCCCACCACATAATTTTAAATGTAAAATTTAAATTTTACATTTTTCATAAAATTAAAAAATGAAAACTTTTGGCACAGATTAAGAGAATTTAGGCACAGATAAATCCCATAAGGTCATCAATTTCACTTCTTTTTGAAGAAGCAATTATTCCCAAACATGCCTCTTTTCTTTTCCCCCCACTTTCCCCCTTAATTTAGATTTATTACACCCAAATTCTAACACTACCCTTATGCAATGTAAGACATACAGAAGAGATAAATGGGCTTCTCTCTCAGACAGCTTTTTTAATGTCATTACAATCTATCTCATCCCAGTAGAAATTCCAAGGCAGTATCTATTTTTGGGGTGTTATGCACTATGAAGGGATACTGCCTTATGATCTCTATTAAGAAAGGAATTTCTGTCTCCTAATTTAAATCCCTAGTGGAACACAACTCTCACAGCATGGTGGACTTCACTTGCAGTTTTAAAGCAGCACTGAGGATTATTCTGCCCATTGCACTTGCCTCCTCCTTTCAGACATACCCACTATTAGTGAGATGTATTGTGTAATTACAAAAAACCTGAAACTGTGTTATCTTAATAGTGAATTTTGTTTCCATTCAGATAGGAAAATGCAGTAATAAAGTAATTTACATTCCTCTTAAATTGCAGTTTTATTATTTCCTACCAGAATTTAGACTCTTAATAAGGAACAGGCAGATCAAATTGAATACCTGCTTTTTTTTTTTTCCTTTCAAATTGCTCTACTTTAAAATGCTTTCCTTGCTGAGTAGGCACAGCTTGTGTTTAAGTGGCCCTTCTCAGACTAGGGGTTAAAGGTTTCTTTGGGAGACCCATGTTTTGAAAAGAATGGCTTCATCCTGAGTTATGTCAATTATAGAAAGGTCACTCTCCACAGCCAGAGCCCTGAAATGGTTGTTGTGTTAAAAGCTGTCAGAGGCTTTCCTAAAAACTGCTGGGATAGCAATATTAACTTAGACATAATAAAAAGAAAGGTGAGGAAGAAAAACTTTTCACCCTTCCCAGCTCCAAGAATTTTTCTTTTCGATATTTCTTGTGTTCACCCAAACCTGTCATTCATTTTATTCCACTGTGGAAGATTACTTGCCTAAATATTGTTCTTCCTCCTTCCCCCRCGTTATCAGCATTTCAGCAACCTTCTACAAAATGTCAGAAGAACAAGTAAACTTTTCCAACATGCTCTSAGGAAAGCTAACTGCAGCAATTTAAGACACAACCAGCAGTTCTGTCTCCTTGTCTCCTCTACAGGAGGTTACCACTCCCAAAACAGCATCTCAGCCTCTTCAAATGTGCACAGCTAATTAGAGTGGGGCTGGGAGAAACTGCCAGAATTTGCACTGAAGTGCCCCAGGCAGATGAGCACATTCCAATTCTGCAGTCCTGCTGCCCTAAATTTGCACAGAGATGGCAACAAAAAGCTGCAGGGAGGGAATTGGGAAAGGTGTTAAAGCCCTGCAGTTGTCTGCTAAATGACCATAATTGCAGAGCTGAGCTCTTCAGGTTCCTGCCCAAAACCACAGGGTCTCTCACCTGAGCACGACCTGGAGGCAGTTCAGCAGCAATGCAAACATTCTGCCTTGCACTTWGGGATGTGCTGTTCATGCACTTTAACCTGCAGCCAGTCAGAGATGAAAGCTAAACCAATGAACACTTGTCTAAAAATTTTCAGGTTTTTGGCACCATCAGGATGTAGGGTTTCATGACAAGCAGGAAGTCAAAACTAGACCCTCCATGGAAAACATGGAGAAGCTGAGGTGCAGCAGCAGCACCATTGATTGAAAAYAGAAGCAAATCCATAAAATGATCAAGCTCACAAAAGAACAACTCAGTTTCCTTTCCCAGCTCTATTTTAACTGTTTTCCCAATACAAGTATCCTGTGTCAGCAYTGGCTTCTAACACTTGCTTTGGCAATGACCAAGTTTAACATGAACCACAGGTCCTGAGTGAGGGACAGTGCTCAGCCTCTGAACAGAACTCTTCAGCTGACAAAAATCAAGTGCTCAGACTTCTCCTGTTCCAGTCACACCATCCACCATCCCAGCACACTAAAGTGTGGGAGGTGCTTTGTTTAATTKTAACATTCTGTTCCATCTTCTCCCCACAATTTTTGTAATAACCAGAGAAGACCTTCCTGTGATGTAGGAAAGAAAACCCCTGAAACTCACTGGTAAAAAGCATTCCTTTCAAATGACTAAAATCCTTTTTGTCATGTGTAACTTCTCAGTGTTTTTAACACRTTTTCTCAGCTTAAGAAAGAATTTCTGGTTATAGGTTTTACTTATTTTTTCTTTCCACTGCCATGTCTTTGTCCTCCTCCTCTGGAACACTGTTTTTCTTTTAGAAAGAAGAAAACCATTTGTTGTCTAATTTCTCACATTAATATCACAGGATAGACTGTTCACCATGGGTCAAATTCTGCTGCCCTTGGTGTTTGCTATTAGAAATCATCTGAGAAAGAAGAACCAGGGATGTGGTCCTGGCTGCAAGCCAGTTCTTTACTTCTCTCTAGCACTACAACGCACTTCTACTAAATCAAGATTTCACAGAATCCCAGAATGGGTCAGGCTGGAAAGGATCACAGTGGGCCATGTGCTCCAACCCCTCGGCCCCAGCAGGGTCATCCCAGAGCACAGGGCACAGGATTGTGTCCTGAAGGTTCTGGAATATCCCCAGTGAGGGAGACTGGGACAATACGATCCAGTGCTTGGTCACTGCACAGGAGTTCTGCCTCACATTCAGTGGAGCTCCTTGGGCATCAGTTCCTGCCCACTGCCTCCTGTTCCACTGGCTGGAACCTGTGTGGAGAGCCTGCTCCATGCTCTGAGCCCTCCCTGCAGATATTTACACAATTAATGAGGTCCCCTCTCAGCCACCTCTCGAAGCTGAGCAGCCCCAGCTCCCTCAGTCTTCTCTTTCTTTGAGATCCCTAAGCTATACCTGGAAAAAGAACACGTAGCCAGTAACCCCAGCACGCTTCTGTGAGCACTTCCCCAGCGTCTGTGGCAGCACAATTTCATTTCATTAGTGATAAACCACAGACCACACGATTCAACACGAGCACCCGAGCACACGGCTGGCCAGGGCATGCTCAGAGCCAGGGGAGGGAGAGCATGGGTGGCATTTGGGGTATTTGGGGGCAATTTGTGAGGGTTTGACAGCATTTTCGGGCAGTTCGTGGCGGTTCAATGGTGTTGTGGGGCTGTTTGGTAGCATTTTGGGGTGGCTCAGCAGTGCTTTGGGGGGGGGGTTGTGGTGGTTTGGTGCTGTTTAGGGGCAGTTCAGGTGGAGTTTTGGGGCATCTTGGGGTGGTTTGAGGCAGTTCAGGTGGCATTTTGTGGCGTTTTGAGGCAGTTTGGGGAGGCTCAGATGGCGTTTTGGGGCAGTTTGTGGCATTTTGGGGTGGTTTATGGCAGCTCAGATGGCGTTTTGGGGTGATTCATGTGGCATTTTGGGGCGGTTCATGTGGCGTTTTGGGGCAGTTCATGTGGCGTTTGGGGGTCATTCATGGCGGTTCAGGTGGCATTTTGTGGTGGTTCATGTGGCGTTTTGGGGCGTTTTGTGGCGGTTCAGGTGGCGTTTCGGGGTGGTTCAGGTGGCGTTTTGGGGTGATTCATGGCGGTTCAGGTGGCATTTTGGGCGGTTCAGATGGCATTTTGGGGCGGTTCAGATGGCATTTTAGGGTGATTCATGTGGCATTTTGTGGCGGTTCATGCGGCGTTCCGGGCAGGCCCGAGGCCGTTCCCTCATGCGGCGGCGCGGCGCGGACCCACCTCTGCCGGCAGGGGGCGCGGGCGGGCCGTCCTCGGCGGGCGGGCGCAGCCCGTTGTTGAAGGTCGGAGCCTCGGCCGGCTGCAGCTGCCAGTTGAGCCCCAGGAGGTGCATGGCTGCGGACACAGGGACACAGACAGCGTCAGCGCGGCTGCCCACACCCCGCGGGAGCGCCGCACGGCCGCTCGGCCCGCAGGGATGGCATGTGCTGAAAGAACCGGCAACGGCGGCACCAACACCCCCCCATCCCATCCCCCCACACCCGACCCCCGCGAAATGCCAAATGAAGCAAAGCGAGCCCTGGTGATTCACACACATCTGTCTGGCACTGAAATACAAAAGGCAAAATGCTCCCAGCTCTGGGCAGAGGCGGGCACCACTCCCGACTCAGTGCGGGGGGACACATCTCGGGAAACAAAGCGCTTCCTGCAAGTACCAGCGCMGAGTTTTAAATTATAGGTGGTAATTTATATGTTGATTATAAAATTGGCTTTAGCCCTGTGGAAAGCAGTGACTTGGTAATGCAATTATTTTGTGTTTAGTACAACTCATTTAAATCAATACATTAGAGTAACAGAATCACAGAACGGTTTGGGCTGAAAGCAATCTGTGAAAGATCATCCAATTCCAGTCCCCTGCYATGGGCAGGGACACCTTGCAYTACACCAGGYTGCTCCAAGCCCTGTCCAACCCCACCCTGAACACTTCCAGAGCAGGARCACCCCCAGTTCATCTGGGCAYCCTGTGCCAGGGCYCYAGCACTCTCACAGGGATGAATGTCTTCCYAACACCCATCCTATCCCTACTCTCTTTCAATGCAAAGCCATACAGAGCCTCTATCCTCGTTTTGTACATCCCTGGCCAACCCAGGGCTGTGCCAATCCTGTCACCTCACAGTTCCGTGACCCCAGGGCCCCAAGGCCCAGGCAGGGAAGGTTTGCCAGGGGCTCTGCAGCCATCCCTGTGCCGGACAGGTCGGTGTGGCCAGGCCAGAGGCTGTGCAGCTGCAGCTGGACACGGGCTGAGCCCTGGGAGCAGGGCCAGGCACGCCCTGCACGAGTGCCTGAGTTACAGGCACTGTGGCAGGGCTAATTGAATAAGTCCTGTGCATAATGCATGAGACTTGACAGGTCTGAATCATTCAGCCAGAGGATTTATGTGCATCTTCACCTTGTATAAACACAGCTACCTGCACACTCTCACCACATTATCCCCATGGCACTCTCARTACAGACTGAAGAAGAGTGCTGAGGGATAAAGCCCACCGAGCTGCTTCTTTCCCTTTCTAAGCACCTTTCTGCTTACACAGGATGTACGTAAACCTACATACCACAGAGAACAGCATTTCCAGYTATGTCAAAAGGTGTTTGAGAGGATTCACTGTCGATTTGTGGGCAGGGAAAAAAAAATCATTACGGGCACCCTTAGAATTGTTCTCTTCTGCAGAGTCAGATCCACAGGAGATGATCAGGTATTTTGCATCCAATTCAAAGTGATTCTAGTGGTCACAAACGGCCCAGCAGAGGCCACACACTAACTGTTCAAAGAGTAAATGTTAGGGATAGGAGAGGCAAACACTTCTCACAGAAACTGCCATTTACGGTGCCCGAGCTACCACTGGGATGATCTCAGAAGGCAGGGAATCCATTTGGATGTGACTGATTCACATGTGCATTCCTAAGCCCCAAGAAAACAAAAAGCACCCCCCACCCCCAGAATCCATCTATCCCAAGCCCTGGAAATCTCTCAGCACACAATCTATGCAGAGTTTAACCTCTGCATTTCTGACAAAGGCAGCAGGGGAGCAAGACATCTTTCCTGATACCATCTTCCCCTGGACATCCTATGGACTAAGCAGATGTCTAAGAATAGTAACTAAAATCAGGACACATTTTCTGGAAAGAGGGCAGTTGCCAGAGTCCATATTCATGCTGAACTTGCAAATYTTGTTTCTATTATATCAAAATACCTCACAAAAACAAACAAAAAATTGTCTTTAAGCCCCTGGCACGTTAAATACCAGACATGAACCTGAAATAGATATTTTGCCAAGAAACTAATCAAAATTTATTTCCACAGAATTTTTAAGAATCCTTGGAAAATAGAAAAGAAATTTATGTGGAATCAAATTATTTAGTCAATTACAACTTATTTGTCCTGCCAAAACAAACATTTTAAAAGGTTTTTTTTAGTCTAATCTCAAGCAACCTTTTATTTTGGGGTTGGGTTTGTTTTGTTTTTTTGTTTTTTGTTTGTTGTTTTTTAATAAGTATGGCAAATGAAACTGAAAAATCATTCMCAAAGCTGAAACCCCACAAAGTGCAGCTTATCCAAACTGCCCCACAGAGCAGGGACAGCTGTGCTGGCCTGGGGCAGCAGAGGAGCACTCAGGGTGTGTTTGGGCTGTCAGCAATCCCCACACCCTGCACGGGCACCAAATTCAACTGGACCAGCCCCGAAAGCCAGGAGAGCATGAAGATTAAATGAGTTTCAAAGCCCCACAATGCAAACAAGTCACAGAGGAGAATCAGACTTTAGTGTTTTATACTCTCAGCGTGTCTATTYGAAGTTGGCATTTGTATTTTATTGCAGGCAGAACCATAAATGTAGGTCACTTGCAGAGATGAAAGCCTGCTGCTTCAAGTGTGAAACAGTCCTTACAACACAGAGATAAAGAAATCATAACTAATAGTCTGTCCAAGAAAATTATAGTTGCTACCTTATAATTACCAGGTAAATTCAGACAAGGAATTATAAAAGATCTTATTAACATGGTATTAAAAAAAGAACCTGTGATCCATCTGCTTCCAAGCACACCATGGTTTCATTAATAACTGTGTTTTAATCATGGATGCAYGTTAGGTAGGAGCAATTAGAGCTCCTTCCTAACGGGGCAGGGATTTGCACGTCTCTCCTGGAGACTGAGAACCTCCTGCACAGCTCACACATCCTTGAGGTGATCCACGAACTTCCACTGAGACAGCTGCAGTCACWAACACGAGGAACGTTCCCCTTCCACCGAGAGAGAGTGGAGAAAAGTGTGTCAGAGGGGCCTGGGGGGAAAGCTCCGTGTCTGCACTGAGCAGAGCTGAGTGGCAGCCGAGCAGGGGGAACAAGGAGACACCTTCTCTCTGCTGCTTCACAACGCTGTGAGATGGCAAATTTATATGATTAACCTTTYGTTCTGTTAATCAAACAAAATGCCTCCAGCAAAGGAATAAGTAGAAGCCCGTTTAATTAGAAATGTGGGGATCCACGCAGAAGTTGAGTGCACGTGTCTCAGAGGAGAAATTTGGGCTAGTCAATCTGTGCCTGTTTGCTGSTTTTTCTGCTTTCCTTTTCTAGTTTGAAACTGATTTTATTTCCCAACAACAMTTTGTGTTGGGAAATTATATTTTGCAGAGAACTTAGAGGTATTATTTTTGTGTGTTTGTTTCCCCCCCCCCCTCAACATTTAAGCATGTTTTCAAAGTTCTTCGCTCTGATACTTGATTTTCCAACAATGACCCTGTCAGAATTTATAGGGTTCATTTAACACTAACATCTAGTAATTCAGAATAGTGTATTTATGTTCTCTAAMCCATGAGAATTTAGAAACAATAAAYTKTGAARTAAAACCTTTGAGGTTTAGGTCAAAAAAAMCCCCAACAACCTCTCACTCCCACTCTAGCATCATTCACATACAGAGAGCAAAAGCATCTGGAAGCTAAACCTGCATGCCCAGCAGGAACAAAAGCAGAGACCTGGTTCATCACTCCAGGTGGCAGAGCTGCCAAAGATCAGTCTGAGACTTACATAAGATAGAGSTTGCTAGAATGAATCACATGTTATTTTAAGAAGTCCCAAAAGACAAATCCACAGGAAACTGATAAAACTTACATGCAAATTATCTTGAAAYTCTCTAAACTCAGTAGTGTCCCCACATTCCTCTTTCACTGGTCTTCTCTCATTCTGGCCATGAACCCACTGCCCACTCCAGTCAGAGTTTTCTCTAAAGGACAGTGGTTTGCAAGCTCAGGAAGCTCTCTGTCTTGTTGTCGTGCTCCTGTCACTCTTAACCTTGTACTTTTAAAAGGAGAGACCTCTGGTGTCTTTGTGAGCTGGAGATCTCCCTGTGCTACAGCTCAGTGTCTGCCAACAGGCACAGCAGAATGAGGATTTTCACTTATCCCTTGCCTTGATGATATTCTTTCTTAAAGGGAGAAATATGCAGACTAATGATCCATCATTTCCCCCATTCCTACTGCATCTTCCCAGTTAGTGTCTGTAAAATACACACTGCTTGGTGTTGGAAAATGCAATATTCCCTAAGCAACTCAAAAAGATGGGAAGATCATACAATTGAACAGAATTAAGAATGTTTCCACAGTTTAATTTCCAACTAGTCATGCCTGTTAACCCCTGAATTAATGCCATCCACAATGAACCCATCAAACTATGACTTCACTTTGTCAGGATACATCCAGTGTTTGTCTGGAGCAGGTTAACCTCTTTTTATACGAACAAAACCTTACTCCATTGTATCACAAATAACATGAACAAACATACACTAAAAGCACATTTGCTGTTCAAAGTCCATTGTGCTACAGGAGGAGAAATGTTCAAAGTTTCCTTTCCATCCACTCRTGAGGTGAACGATGATGCAACTCTTGTTATTTATTATGTAATTTTCAGCAACATCAAATTAATTTCCAAGACAGGTCTGATGAATCAGACATGAGGAAACAAAAGGTACCCAATAAATCTTAGCACAATGTTATTTTCATAGCATCTATATTCAAAGACCTATCTGCACATCTATTTTTTCTTTCATATGCTCTGAACATTGCTTTAATGCACCACARTGTTTGTGTGAAGCAAATAATTAGTGCTTTGCACTTCTGGGTGCATATAGATGGGTAGCCAAAAAACCTGAAAAGAATAAATGTATCCCCCCCAAATTTAAAAATAATTACACATTATTGCATGCTTACTTGTATTAAATCTTACTAAGCTGAGACTCATGGTCCTTTATTTGATACTACTTCTTGATCATGCAGCAGAACTTGAGGAATACCAGAAATTGATCTTACTGATCTCAATTTTTATTAATAAAATAACAGTTACTTAAAAGATCAGAAACATAGTAATTTAAAGTTTTATTATTCCTCTGGAGAAAGAGGTTCAAGTTCAAGCCAAGTCACAAGTGAAACGAGTGCATTAGGCCTATTCCCCAGTGATTACTTGCCCCCATTACAGAARGAATGCACAATCCATCACAGCTGACAACCTCTCCTCAAGAGATGCCCGAGACAGGAATAGCAGGGGGCTGAAAGTCAGCAAAGAGCAATGGGGGAACTGCATGGGAAAAACTTGCACAGAGCTGCAAACACTCCACTTGATGCTAAGCACTGCTTTCAGGGCTCTGCTGAAGAGCACAGACCCTTGGTTGCTGTAACGAGGGAAGTAAGAAACCTTTCCCAGCTCCTCTCATATCTGAAGAGGATGAGACAGTTCACAAACACAGAAATTATCGGAATTGGCTGAACTAAATCTCAGTTGAGATCCATACTTTGCTGATGTGCCATACCATTAACAGGCACTGAACAGAGGACAGGGAGGCTTTGTTGGTGGGCAGCACTGTGCATGTTCCCTCATGTACAAGGCAKGTCACCACTGGGGACAATCTGCCAAAGTCCTCTCCCACAAAAACTGCTCTTGGCAACACAGCTGTCAGAGAAAGATTTCAATAAATCACAGATTTACAGAGGCTGGCACCACCCTCTGATAATTTTGTTGGCCAGCCTTCAGCCACATTTGCAGCAGGAGCAGTACGAGCACTGTCAGGATGAGGCTGGATGGGATAGGAGTCCTTGACAAGGGCTGAGGAAGGTGTRTCAAAGAAAGCTCACAATTATATTCATGCCCTTTCATATTCTGCTATTGGCAGACAGGGAGAGTGTCTCCAGGAGCTCTAACCTGCAATCCTCCCGTTAAACATGAGCTTGAAATATCATTATCAAAGAATGTGAGTCTTGCTACTTAAAAGGAGCATCTTAAAATAAACAACGTGAGCAAGTAGCACCTTTGCCTGCTAGAGAAACAATGACGTCTCTCCTAAAATTCAGAAGTGTCAGAACTTTCTATTCTTCCTTGAATACSTCGTGTGACTGTGACAAGGATGCCAGAGTTCTCCTGAGGGTATCCARGAGATGTCACAGAAATTGATCACATTCCCACGCCTTTTTCTAAAACAAAACAAAAGCCACATGGCTTGCTGGGTGGACATCTGCCACTTTTGATRTATTATCTACAGGAAAGTCTAAAGCACTATTTTTAAAAGTCCAAATTGTATCACAGAAAACAGGCCATGCAGGGAAGGGGGCACAGTCTGCTGCTGMTAATGCATTATTCAAGAAGAGGCCTGACCGAGAACTGCACAAGGACATAAAACAACTGAGCAACTGGGCCAGAAATTGGCAGAGGAAGTAAAATAAAATATGCTGGAGAGGAGTAATTTTAACTCCACATATAAAACATATAAAAATATCAAACAGAAGGAAAATTTTGGGCTACATAACAATCTCAAGTAAGTCAAACATTGAATCATTATGGGAAGRGTAAACAAAGCAAGGAATATTGTTATGCTACCACCCCTCATCCCAGAAAAGACCTGGAATGACYGACCAAGAGGCTGGAGAATGAGCAGGGCAAAGTACATGGCAAGATTTGTCTTTCTTACAAGAAAACCATTTTTGTGTGCTGGAGACAAATGAATGGATAACTGGAATTGTATCCAACCCAACACAGCTGCTGCTACACACACACAACACTCTGGAATGTACCTAGTGCCAGGGTTCCTTGAAGTGTTTGATACAAGTTGTTGCAGCTTGGCCCTACCTATCCACCCTGGCAATTYAGGGAAAGTTTAATTCCACCCCTCACAGGAAGCCCCTGGGATTTTTATGCCATGAAGTGTTTCCTGGAAGCAGCATGATTTTAGGCAGAGAATGCAGTGYATAAATGGCAATTGCTGACATGCCACAACTTCAGTGCAGTACAATGGTAAATACTCTAATTAACAGCACAGCAGAGTCCGTTATGACAGGTGCATTTTCAAAATATTTTGTGGGAGATCTCATGGACACAGCAGATAAGGATTTAACTTTTACAGGGTTGATAGCACAGGTCAAAGATCTGCTAAAAAAATGCATCATTCTCTGGACTACCAGTACTCAGGGTATTTATGAATTTGTGTTTTAATATTAATGACTTAGAACCCTACAGAGCTCCTACAMAACATTTGGATACATTCCTGATTATGTTGCCTCTTCTACTTGTGGCCAGTCAATTGTTTGTAGGCAAGGTTAAAGTAGCATTTCARAAATAGATCATTTGATGTAAATTTAACACTTCTTTTGTGAAATATATGCAAARYATCCTGCTTATTGACTGTGACCATTGAAACTCAACAACAAATAGATGGCTTACTTTCAAGGTCATTCATTCTCAGCAATTCATCTTAATCATCAGTTTGCTATTTGCTACGCACAACGTTTTCATAATAAATTTAAATTAAAAGTTCATTTGGGARCTCCATGTACAGCATTATCAAAATCCACAACTTCAAGAATTTACAGATACCACTATTTTCAATGAAACAACAGGCTTGCCTGCATTACACCTAGAGAGCAAAATAAAGAACCATTTTGCTGTCTTATTTATCCTGCACATAACATTGAACAAGACCTCTCACTTCTCAGAGTCACTTTTTGCAGTTTACAATGCTGAAAATGGAAAATTCCATTAACYATAATGGCACTGCTGCGTATTTTTATATCTTGTAGCATGGGTTTTTTCCCACTTCTCYATCAATTGAATTAAGCTCATATTGTTACCCAATACAAGCTTYTGTATGTTACCCAGCCACAGGTTTATACTCTTGTTAATTGTGCCTGACATCTGCAATAGTTTTATACTTAAAATAACAAYAGCAACAGCAACATTTTGTAACTTTTGAAACAGAAAGTGTATTTTCTGGCTTCAGRAGGAAAGCTGTGAGGACAGTTTATACAAAATCAGTGTCAGGAATCTCAGGCTGCCATTCCTGCTGGCCCCTCACTGCTGCAGGGAGGATCCAGCTCTGGGCTGCTCTCACCCAGAGCATTCCTATAAAMACAGACACAGGAAATGTGAATTCCAGCACCTAAATTCCTGGGACTCATGTCATGTTCCCCAGGGGAAAGGAGGCAGACCCTTAGCTTTGGGCAGTTCTTGCTGTGGAAGAGGGATGAGCTCAGTGTCAGCTGTGCTCCTGCTCACCAGGGAAACGCAGGAGCCATTGGAAAATGCAATGCAAAGGACAGCTGACTTCACACTGTATTAAACATAAGAAAGAAATCCTTAGGCACAATTTCACCCTCAGCATGCAAACTCTTTTAGACAATAAACTGTTTAGAACAAGATGTTTGCTTTAAAGCACCCGGCCCAAGAAGTGTTTTATAGAAATACCATAAAGGATCTATGAGTGAGTGYATTGTTGTCAGCAGCAGAAAAACTTCTGCTGGGAATTAATTGCTTTCTTTTGAATAAATGTTATTAAAGATTGAAAAGGAGATGGAAGAAGGGCTGTAAGATGCTTCATTGTCACTGTGTTCACACAGAAGAAATAGGGGGACCCAAAAAAGTTTTGTTTTTTTTTTTTTTCTCAAATTGATTACCCCCCCTCCAAGCTGACTGATTTATTTCCCTGTGCATGTCAATAAACTGAATGGAATGGATTTTCAAAGCACAGCATGAAAGATATACCCACAAATCCCATTAGGAGTAATGTGATTTGTGCCTTATCTGCCATGCAATGCTTTGAAAGTTCRTTCCTCTACTTCCATCTTCAGTTTTTCTACTTCCAAAAATAGTTGAAAAGCTTACACACCACCCTTGCAGCTCCTTTGGGGGTAGTGAGAAGAGGAGGATGTGAAGATCTGGAGCCCAATTCCCAGGATAAAGCCAGGCCAGCAGAGTTCCAGCCCAGGAACATGAGCTGTGCCTTGGGTGGGTGTTTGTCCCCCAGTCCCCACCGTGGTGGGGTAGAAAGGATCCCTGGCTCAGGCCTCCACTTTGCTCCTCTCAGTCCTCTTCACTGAAATGTTTTGATTTTGTGCCACTTTGAGCAATCTTTTTGTCACTAGAAGGGTAACAGCACTGCGTGCTGCCTTCAGAATCTGGGATCTCATGACAAAGACCTTAAAAGAGAAGCAGAATACCATGCACTGCTCATTTATTCTCATGACAGCCCTTAGATTGTGCAGAGCACAGAGAACTGGCACACGATTAATCAGCTCCTGAGACTGTGCAACGTGAACTTGCTCCTTATGGCAATTTCAGCACTCAAGGCTGCAATCTTTTTGGTCTTGCATCTGAACTAGATGACTGTAACTAATAAGAAAAGTGTATATATTTTTATTTGCCCAATACAGCATCTYTCAGCCTGGAGGATCCCAGATCACATTATACAATATCCACTTTACCAGCCTTGCCAAAATACTGCCACCTTTGAAACAGGCTTAGAAGAGCAGAAAGGGATGGCCTTAACTCAATTTTGCTCTGTTTTTGAGCAATTGTGAGCATTCAATGTTAATACAAAGCAAATTGAATCCAATTTTAATTTCACACCTAAAAGACACCATTATCATGAACAAAGTACCCAGCTTGTCTTTATTCTGTTTCCAAGAGGAGGAAGAACCTAGATGAGACTTGAAACTGGTGTTTCAAGGAATAYAGACACAAACATACTCTTGAAAATCACTGAGGCCTGAACTTACAAGAATTAAACTAACTGCTTTACTATTAATACTGATCATAAACCTAAGGGACATCATGTCAAACATTTATTCAACTACGTTCATCTTCTGAAACTGCAACTGCCCTAATTTCTACAAACATGYTGAACAAGATTTTCATAATCTCACTGTTCCAAAGCTTTCAGACCTTGACTCAACCTCTGTAAGCCACACTGCTAAGATAATAGTTTTTACCGTTATTACTCCTTTGCATACACTGAATGAAGTGAAACTGAATTATTATCAATGGCCAAATTTCTGYCCACTGTACAAAAAAGGTGTAATTTCTAATCATAAAGTATATTCTTAATAGAAATGATACAGAATAGCTTAATTTAATCACCTGATAAAATCACAATTTAAAACACTGCATGAATGATAAAGTTTAAGGTTTTAKTCTACACACAAAGTAATTACTGGAGTTAAAAGTTCATTACAAAGAGGAAATAAATCCAAAGATGAAAAGCAAACATGATTTCTTCTCCCAAAGCCTCGAATTCATTTTCAACACTATAAGCTGTTTATATTTCTTTCMCAATGTGCTTCAAAAGGTGTATATATAAACCTAGCCTAAATCATATCTTGATACTGACATGAAGGTACAGATTATATTTAGCATCCATGCAGATTGAGACTTTCTATAAGCCTTGAAAGGCTGACATTATTAATGTATTGTGACTTAGACATCCTACTGAGCCAGAATAGAAACCTATGAAAATAAAATGTACAGATTTGATAAGTATCTTACATAGTCAATCAGTTACAGCCTTGTAACTCATATTCCTTTGTGTGGGTTGGTTTTTTTTAGTGGTAATTTGGAAAGAAATAAGCAATTATCAAATTGGACTTCAGTTACATTTTTGAAATCTTTTTCCATTGTCCTTACRTGATTCCTGTTAATCATTTCCCATAATGGTTCACTATAACTATTTCCAGTCTTTTACCTGTCTTATTCTGAAGTTTGCTCATGTTGCCTTCAAAGGAAAAACAGTTTTATAGCAAAATTTTTTAGCCTTCAGAGACTAAAAGCTGGCCCTCTGSCATCTGTGCCTTCTCCTCTGGAATGGTAGAGCTGCTAAGGGAATACAGGCTGCAAGTGAAGGCAGAACTGCTGTGTGATCACACCAATATGGAAGCACAGGAGAAATCAGGGAAGGGTTCATGGAGCCAGGATTTTCATTTCASATCACTGCCTTTCTGAAGTGCCAGAGTTGCAAGTTTTCAGACTGCAGCAATAGATGCTTCACAAGGAATTCCTGTGTGTGTGTGTTCATATATGGTTATRAGTTGCATCACCAAAACATCTGTCMCACAATTTCATCAGCCCATACAGAAACAAGAGCTTGCCTGTGCATCTGAAGTCCCAAGAGACACCAGAGCCTAAGTCCACTCCAAGCACTGTGCACCATGAATAACGGAAAAAAAATTAATTTTCACACCTACATCCTGAGTAATCTGAGGAACATCATAATATACACTTAAATATTAATATTTGTATCAATTTTCTTTATCTCTTATGTCTCAAGTTGCCTTTTAGAAGACAGGGTTTTAAGGCTAGCTCAATTTGATCTTCTTGGTATACCAAAACTGATCACTGCAGAGATTGCAGAAATCACTGCTGCAGATGGAGCTGCTGTCCACAAGAGAAAAAYGATGCCAGTTTAATGTACAGAGCATCTGATACCTGATCACTTGAATGAAGCTTTCTGTCTTGCATAGGAAGTGCTGCAGGAGCCTCTGCACTGTCTGAGGTCAGCAATGCAGGATGCTCCTCACCAGCCCATCAGAGCTGGTTAAAATCAAGGCCCACTGGAACCAAGGTCAAAATTGTCCCTGACTTCAGTGGAGAGAGCTCCACTTCAGAACTCCTCTATTTAAAGTATCTGAGACTGTGAGTATCACAACAGTGCCTGAAAAAACAGTGTTTTCTACAGGCAACAGCAACAAAACCCATCAGAACCTCAATGGTTCAGACAGCAGGGTGAGTGGGACATGAGCTGTAATGCATTAGCATATGCATCACTGTATACAATTAATTAAAGTATCATAGGATAAAATACAAGCTGGATCACACACCCTCAGAAACCTCTGCCTTCAATTACATGCCCTTTGTAAGGCATAACTTAAGTGAAATAATTAATACAATCATTATATATGTAACAACTTGACTTAGTAATACCAATAAAATAACCAGGAATTATCCTTCAAAGAGAAGATAACTCACACTACAAGGGGCAAAAAATATATAAATATGGTAGCTAAACCAACTACACACTGGTACTTCACTGCTAACACTCAAGTTCTACTTCTTCATGTCTCTTACACCCAGTTGGCTGGCAATGAAACCAGGATTATAAATATTTTTTCTTTGATGGATGAAACAGTAAATACTATATTTTAAAGAAACTCCCAAATCTAAACTGTATTAAAAATCTATCTAGAATTTCAGCTTCACTCTTCACTATGAAATTTATTTTCCTTTTTTTTTTCCCCTTCAAGAATTTGCTTCAGCTTGAAAGCAGGTATCAAAGCAGCTCCTCAGCATCTTAAAAGAAAAATGACTAGGAACTCCTCAGTGTCACTGTATCTGACAAGTTTCTGCAATGTATTTACCTTCTTTCACAACACTAAGAACATTAAGAACATAAAATTTAACACAGCTGAGATTTTTTTCCTGATCTACACTGATTTGAAAAAGATGCATTTGATTTTATGGTCTAATAGAGAAAATCKGCTTCTGCCTCCTGGAAGTGGCTGTCCATACTAATTAGTGAAGAATAAAATACACACAACCTCTATTTTGCTAGRATATAAACCAAAATGAAAATGAAGATATTACCAAACCTATTCATAGAGCTTTAAAAATCTCACCTTATAGGACAGGTTTAAAACCATAAACAACTCAAAACCAATACTGAGTAACATCTACACCAATTTTCCCATTTAAATGTAATTTTAAAAATTTAATGACTACATTCTTCCAAAAATAACAACGGCATTATGTGACTGGCATGTAAATGTAACTCAGGATTGCTATCAGTTCATAAAATTAATTTCAGAAAAATTTCAGAATTTAAAAAAATAATTCAGAAATCTGTTCCCATGCCATGGCTTTGCAGAGTTTACATGAAGTGCACCTCTCACTTTGTTCTGGAGAACTACTTTAACATTTGCATTCAGGTAAGAATGCATCCTCACAGGTAAGTAGTGAGCCCAGATGCAGGGTTACCGAGTTCCCATGCCCATCCTATCTGGTGCAATTTTACACAAAGGCAGCTCTGTTCTCCTGGAGGCCCCCAGGCCTTTGGGACATGGCACTGTTCACAGTGGGCTGCAGAAATCCCAGGGAAAAGCAGGAAAAGCTGCTGTCCCAGTGTGCTGGAAGGCAGCACTGCCCAGGGCAGCAGGAATGGATGTGGAAGCATCAGACAGAGCCTGGAACAATGGCACTGACTGCACAGTGCCAGGGAGCTATGAGTGTTCCGTGCTGCTGGATGCTTCAGAGCCAGACCTCTGAAGTTCTTTGAACCTTTGCTGAGCCAATTTTGCATTTGAAATATTGTCAGAAGTTCTCTGCTCCATTTTAGCAAGCTAGACACAACACACTCCCCGGCTCCTGGCAGGGAACAATGGAGGGACGGAGCGTGCAGTGGCTAAGCACTCTCATTGAAAAAACCAGGGGATGCTGCAGTAATTGTCCTGAGAGGCTAGAAAGGAAACAAGCCTCTGTGCTGACAGCTTAGCTCAGCGTGAACTCTCATTTTTCACATGGAGCTAATTAAAAACTGAAATTAGTTAAATATGGAAATGACACTTGCAAGCACTTTAGCTGAATCCCGGCGAAATCCCTCTAGAGTGCTGAGACACTACCTGCTGCTTCAAAACTCCCCAACTGAATTTCACAGTTAAAAGGCTGAGCAAAGGGAAAGTTATTACAGAGCTTTCCAATTCAAAATGTGCCTGTAAAATCCTAAATTAAATTTCATGGTAGCCCTTTCAATAACGAGGGACACACTGTGCAGTCCAACGGCATGGCACTCCAATAACGTCCCTGCGTGCATCCTCTGATGRGCTCACCTTTGGGCACTGTGCTGGTTGTGCCAGCACTGTGATGCTCACAGGGATACCAGCATTRCAATGCTACAAAGATAAGCCATGCACTGCTACAGAAGGAGTCATCTGGAAAGCGTGGATGCAGGGCACATAAAGGAATCACTTCCACTGTCTRACAGCAGAAATCGGAGAAAATTGGAACCCACCGACCAAAATGTTTCMTGCCTAGGATTTTAATTTATGTGATGAAACATATGCAGAGAAGAGTCTCCAGTGCCATAAATTACATGGCCTATATATCTGTATCTCCACACTTTCCAGGCAGTGTAATAATAAAAAGCACTTCTGCATATTTAAATGGGCATAAAGAACCAAGGGACTGGAKATGCATAAAAGGTAGGATGACTGACATTAGCTTTTTGACTAAACCACCATGTGAATTCCATTTTAGTGCATGTGACTTGCCTCGTGTGCATAAAAGCAAGGGTATCTGCCCAAGGGCAAATATGATTTGTGAATGCAATTTAACAAAACCCACCCACAGAACAGTTCACTCTGGAGCCAGACCAAGGCGTTCAGGATAGCCAGTTGCTTTCAAAACAACTGGAGCTTTTGGGGTTCATTGTTTTTCCTACATTCCATCCCTTTACTCTTGAGGCAATCCCCTCCCCCTGGCCTGCTGCCACTATTGCACCAACAAATTTCTGTCTAGGAAAGCCAGCAAAAGATGCCACAGAGCACRAAAGCCACTGTTACTCACTCCCAAGTCTTCTGGCAGGGGCTACTGCTGTAGCCAGCCTGCCAAAACCTCTTCCCTGGCAGCTATCTGTATAATCTGTACATCACACCCAGGCTTTGCTAGTCCAGGGCCTTGAAACATCTCAGCTAACCCAGCTGGAGGGGATATGCTGCAGCTGCACCATCASACCCTCTTATTTTATTGAATTTTGAATATGCAGTTTCAAAGCAATTCAAATGGATTTGCCCAAGGCCTCAGATCAGTAAAACTACTGATACCACCTGCAGCAGGCTTCCTACATTTGAAGCATTTAAAAACAGGTGACAGGACAGGAGCTTTCAGTGTAAGGACTGACTCTCCTGAAGAGCCTGCTAAACAAACTTTCTGGCAAGGAAGGAACTGTATGGCTTTCAGCCCAGTTTTCACAATAGCAATGGGAATAATGGGAAGCTCCTTTTAAAATATTTTTTTAAACTATGTATATTTTTTCAGGTTAAAATGAAGCATTTATTTGATCACTGAGTTTCATTTCTTTTCGAGCATCTATATGAGTGGAGATAAAAAGCAGACTTTGAYGAACATGAACTCATTGATAAGAGGTGTATTAGGAAACCCAGAAACAAACATCCAGCAGATTGAAGCCTCTGAATGCCATCCAATTCTTCTTCCAGCAAGCAGAGGCAATGAATTCCTCATGCAGCAGTTTTCCACAGCCATGGGCCAYCTAAATCTGCCTGATGGACAGGTACAAGTTGAAAAACTGGGACAAATACCTGGCTGGGTATGAAACCAGGAGCCAGAGCTTCAGCTGCAAGGAAGCAGAGCCTGACAGCCAAAGCCCTCTGGAAGCAAGAACTCTGTGGAGGTGGTTGTGATCCTTCTGTCCTTCCCTTGTGCTGTGTGTGTAGAGACAACCCTGCCTGGAGCAATACCAGAGCAGATAACCAGTGCCTTCTGCCATGGGTTTTAACAGCACCCATGGTATCTGTACAAGAACYACCCTACTTGGGGATCAGTGTTCTYRAAGAGGGAGATWATTTTTGTCATCCTCTCCTGATCCTGTTGTCCTACCTGAGTACATTCACAGGAACACACAGCTTGGTGAGGGAGCTGGAGACAGAAAAGGGGAATCTGGGGAAGGGCACTGTCAGATACAGCCAGGCTGCCTACTCTGAATRGCAATCATAAGGCAATGATTTGTGCCTTTAGAAAGATCCCTAAAGAATAAAGAACTGGCTGGAAAGAACAACATATATTCCAATCAACTTGTGATTGTGCTTCAGCTGTGCAGAGAACAGTCCCTCCCCTGAGGCAGCATGTGATCCACATCTGGGTAAGCACTGCTGGGATGAGACCCAAGGAACATAAGGGACATCCACACATGCAGCTGCTTTTGTCACTAATGCTTCTGGGAAAATATTGACTCAAGAAGCAAATGAATTGTGGCTTAAAGGTGAGAAATTAAGACTGAGGATTTTCATCTTCAGGCCCTTRAAGGTATGTAATCATTCTCTCATTCTTTTCCCTCCTCTTGCATTCAGAAATATCCAATAAAGTTCAAAAACTGGAATCAAGGAGAAAATCTAAGCCTGCAGCCTCCCTTCAGGGAGAAAGAAGACAGGAGGGAGCAAAGGGGACTGACAGGCAGAGATACATTATTTATTCTTTCCAAGGCAGCACTGTGGTGTTGAGCCAGGGAATTCTGTGCCCAAGCACAAATGCTCCAGCCATCCCTGCCCTTGCAGGGACTATTTCAGTGCTTGGGAGATGCAGCCTCCACGAACCCAGCAGTGCCATCCCTGTGACATAAACCAGTCTCCATGTGCAGAGAGCAGTGGAATGAAGATTATTCCCAAAGCTGTGGCCAATAAAGGGCTACTGGTTCCAGAATATTGCTGAGCCAGGTACCCCCAGRGAGTTACCAGCTGATTCCTCAAGCCACAGGTGAGAGCAAGACTCCTAAGATCATTCAGCCTCTCTCTGAACTGCTCTCCCATACTGATTTTCTCTGTAAACAGAGTCTAAGATCATCCCCTGGGAGGCAGAAAGAGTCACTTTCTCAAGTACAGGGTCCTCACCAGGAGCTACACAGGTTTTGCCCCACAAAGGGATTCTGAAATTCCAGACAGTCCAAGTCATTACATGAATTCTTTGAATTGCAAAACTTTAGTCAAGGTCATTTGCAAATGAAAACCTTGAGTTTAATTATGTTTTAGCAGAAGATGACACAATTACATTAAAAAACACCCCTGTTTTTATAACTCAACAGCTTTTCCCCTTGGTTATCAATTTTTAAATACAGGGCAAGAATAAAAAAGTGTGCTTTTGACAAAATTCTGAACACATAAATGCTTCAGGTCTGTTCCACTGCACAGAACAAGAAAATGCTTCCTTTAATAGTGTGATTTGATGTAATTTGCCTTATGATTTTTCTTAAGGTACAGCAAATACTGAACAGAAAATGGCACATATTTCATTTCAAGAAACAGAGCCAAATTCATCCCTGCATCTTTTTCATGCCCCATTGGTTTAAGTCAATTATTTTCAATGTAGCTGTRTCAGTGTGGAAGAGGAATAATGCAATCATGAATCAAGTCCATACTATTTTTCATGACAATTCCACTTGAGCAAAGCCTCAGATATAACCTAGTGAACCACAGATCACAGTCATATTTTATRAAATTTATTCAACAAACTGTATTAAATAAACTTACCTTTCTGCCTGTATCTTAGCAACTTAGCAACCCTTACAATATGAGAATGCTGGAAACAAGCCTCTGAAGTCTACAAATGCAGACTTGACTTTTAAGAATAGGTGTGCCAGCATTGAGGGCCATAATTGCAAGAATAAATTTTGCTGARTGGTGCCATAATGCACATTTTCCTGTATCTGCACCCAGTCCTTACAGGATTCCTTTATTAATGGTAGCATTTTCTAGGCTATTTGCTACATCTGTCATGTAAATTCAATGGCAAGGATATTAAGGTTTCATTCCAGGAGATACCAGAAGTGTCCCTCAATAGCTCCAGTGTTCCATGGCCACCTGTCACAYGGTTCCCAGGGATGTCACTGAGGTGAGTGCAGGACAGGAGGTGCCCTGTGGCACTGCCCCTCCCTTCACAGCACAGCTTCATGCTCTGGGAGCAGAGAGCCCTGCATACACCACCTTGATGTGACACCGTCCCACCTGGGGGAAAAAAGAAGTCCAGAACAAGTGGCTGTGACACTCGGGGATTTGGTTTAGCAGGGACATGGCAGTGCTGGGCTAGAGGCTGGGCTCAATGATTTGAAAGACCTTTTCCAACCTTAATGACCCTGTGACTGTGTGAGCCAAGAACAGTGCTGCACTGCAGGATGGGGAAGGGAAACTKAAATCCCCATGGAAAAATGCAAAGGGACTGTAAGGAAACCACAGGAGATGCTCTGCACCAGCCACGTGCTAGATAGATGGTAAYCAATCCTTCATATTGCATGGAAAATGGGTTTGCACTGAAGCAGCCTGCAATTATCCCGTGTGAGAGCCCAGCAGCACTCAGCCCTGCCCAGGAAGGCACAGCCACTGCCAGCTGTGGGACACAAGGACAGCACAGAGTCACTGTGTCCAGTGATAAAAGACTGAAGTAAGAAATGAACCCCTGCAGTTGTAACTCGAGATTACTCCCTTGCTGCCAGCCCCTGCCTGGCAAGGCACTGGCACAGGGTGGGTGTCTCTGCACAGCCTGAAGCCCTGTCAAAGGCTGCCTATTCCCAAAGAACCATGGGAGACACGTGGGACCTGCTGCTCCAAAAAAAAAAATAAAAATTTATTTATTTACCAAACCCTGTAAAATAAACTTGGGAAGGAGTGCAAATGTTCAGCATATGTAAATATCAATGCAGCAGATGTGCAAAACATGATTTTAGTGATRGCTCCTGTTTAAATGTCCTCGTGTTGGGTTCATCAGAAACACTGACAAATGCTGCAGCCAAAAATCTGCCCAGTTCTCAGTGGCCCCAGCAGCACTGCCCAGGTGCACTGGCACCCTGGAGGCTGAGGCAGCAGAAAGTTGTACAATGAAGCATGAAAATCCAGTTTTTTGAGAAGAATAATACACATGTGCCATTAGTAAGGAGTTCTCTTGACACAAGCACTGAGAAGGACAGTGGCTGTRGCAGAGGTGCAAACCCAGTGTGCTGGGATGGCTGAATGTGGTCCTGCCCCCAGTCCCTGGGATTGCTCAGACACAGAACCTGGCTCTCTCCTCTGCCAGCTCCCAGCTGCAAGCCAGGGCGTGCTGCTTCCC
This sequence comes from Alauda arvensis, assembly GCA_902810485.1. Taxonomy (NCBI): domain Eukaryota; kingdom Metazoa; phylum Chordata; class Aves; order Passeriformes; family Alaudidae; genus Alauda; species Alauda arvensis. Next base: position 480,758 of record CADDXX010000127.1, on the reverse strand, counting down.
TTACTGTGCCTTAAATTTTCCCTGTGGATGGCTGTACTACACTCCTGTGTAGGCTGATGATTTARGGCTTGCCCGCTGCTATCAGAGGGAGAAGCATTTTTCCCTTCAGTGCCCGCTTTGTGAATCAATCATTAAATTATGTGCTGCTTTTTTTCACATTTTTGGGACTATATCTGCCATGAGACACCTGCTGTGGTGACAACTGACAGAATATATGGAGCYTGGGGAGAGGATGAGGAGGGAGAGGAAGGAGGAGGGCTCTGGCTGTGGTTGCACATGTGACCTGCTGGCAGGAAGGCTCAGGCAGAGGCACACAAACGCTGTAGATTGAAGCTATTGAATTTTTCAGGAGCACAATGCACTGCATAACTTTGCTGTGGCACCAGAACACAAGCACTTAAAGAGCAATCTTCACAGCACAAAAATAAGATATAACCAGCTGTGTTGCCATTCATGTACATCAACAAGAAAACATGTAATTTTTACACTAATTCCACAGAGAAATCAAGTAACAAAAAGCTATCAAAAAACTGAAAAAAAATATGTACAAATACTATGATCAACAAACATAAATCTAGTTTTATGAATTTGTATCATGGAAACACAAGTGATTTAAAGCACCTTTGCAATGTCTCTCCAGTTTAACCTGTATCAGGTTTGGARGAAATCACAATTGTATTGTCAGGATGAAAACAGTCACTGTCTTCTCCACAAAACAATTATTAAAAATTTTAAAAGCAATTTGGGAATGTTGACAGAGTTGTTGACATCACACACAAACAGGCCCTGCTAACACTCACATCTCATTATATTTTATCTTTCTTCTTCAAGGCCTAATATTATTTTTTTCCAAGTAGTAAGGTACAAATTGCTTTCCTTGGAATCAGAATGAAGATTCCTGCAGATTGTTAAATGAGAAAACATGTTATCACCACTAGCAGTAACACAAACACAAAGCACAACTACTCCTACACCTGACAGCACTGAAAGGAGGAGTGTGGAGTACCAGCATTAGAAGATGGATGAGTAAACCAAAGGTGGGAAAGGGCAGATTACTGTTCAAGCTGAGTAATTCTGAAAGCTTTACCAGGGGGTTGGGATCTGTTGCCTCCAAAAGAAAACCAGAGAACAGAAATAACACACCTTTCTCTGCCCTTGCTCTGTGAAGTTCTTTTGTTGTACAGAAAACAGAATAAAACTTGTCTTCTTCCTTTCAGACTGGAGTGTTCATGTGAAATACTGTATTATTTTTACAGTTTCTGCCACATTAGATTGCACTTTAACTCTTTATTTTTTGAAGTTGACTGTTGTGCTAATAAAAGACACAGGACTGATGGCCCAGAACCTGATATTTGCCACTTAGAATAGGAATAGTACTGAAAGGTTCCTCACGTGGCCCAGCTTCACTCCTACCCTGAAGAAATTGCTCCTTTACACTTGTAAGGGATATATCTCAGCTAAAACAATACTAAAAAGTGACTTAACACTGAGTGTGGGCCAAGGGTGTCACACCTGATATTCTGGCAGCAACAAGAATTCACAGAAAACCACAGGCTTTGTTCCCTCAACACAACCAGCTCAGAGCTGGGCAGTGCTGATTTCTACTTCCCCTCTGCTCAGCTTAGAGAAGGAAAATGATGCAGTAACAGCTGCACTTCCACAACAAGCAGRATTTCCYAGAAAATGGCCTGAAGAGCAACACYTTRCCCCACAGGACAGTAACTTGGGGTCCTGAAATAAAACTGGATAGATCAGGCTGTGCTTGGAGAGCAAGTCCTGCATCCTGAGAGRCCAGAGGAAGATTTAAATTGATTTGGTAACACCCAAGGCTACAGCCCTCTGCTTCCTCAGGTACCTGGGAGAATCAAATGAGCTGGGGAYRAGTGRTTAGGCAGAGCAGSACAGTGGGAAAAGGACTCTGACACMMAGATCCTCAAACTTCTCCTGGCCCTCATCTTAAGTTTTAATAGAACATCAGAACTCAAAAAGTATATACTGATGTTCTTCAACAAAATAACTACAAAATGTTAACTATGCACAAGTGAAGGTGCTGAGGTGTCAGCCAGAACAAATGACTTTGCCTGCTGGAAGGGAAAACACTGTGGAAACCTTGCTCCAAATGTGATGTGAGCATGTAGGATTCCTTGGAAAGCGAGTGTAGTGCAGCTCATGTTATCATCCCAGCACCTGCTGAAGAAGTCCCTTCATTATCCACACACACACAGGTCTCTCCTCCTGAGCTGCCTAGAACAAGGACTGCCTGGAACAAGGACTGCCTAGAACAAGGATTGCCTGGAACAGGGATTGCCTGGAACAAGGATTACCTGGAACAAGGATTACCTGGAACAAGGATTACCTGGAACAGGGATTGCCTGGAACAGGGATTGCCTGGAACAAGGATTGCCTGTCGTGCTGTGCTGTCTCAATGGGCACCAATTGTCTATCACAGTTCACCACCTTGTGCTGAGATTCACTGAAACCCAGTGCTCTCCCTTACATTTGTTCTTGTGATACTTTTAAATACCAGAATATAGAGGCTGGTAATACTCAAAAGACACTCAAAACCAGCAGACCTAGGATCCATTTTTTACAGTAATGTAAAATATACATTACTGAAACTCAGTTTAGCCATCTGGAGTGCAGAAATAATAACATTTACTTTCCCCACAGTAAAATGCTTCCAAGCTAAATTAGCATTAACTATTATTCATCTCAATTCTGCAAAACAGTGAATCATAACCTTAACTTCAAGCATTATTTTTTAAAAAATGACTAAGTMATTTCATTGAGCAGAAAATAAAACTTTTGTCTTTCTTTTCAATTCCTCCAACTATCATTATTTACCAGATGCTAATTTAGCCTATTTACAGAAAAAATCAAGTTATTTTTTGGCTCCTCTGTGCTAGAATTAATCAGAAACAGCATGATAGCATGTTTAATTTCAATCACAGCAGCTATCGCTTTACAAATAAATAAAACTTACAAAATTTTTTTACTGCTCTTAAATCAGATGCTATTTTTTTTTCATAAGGAAAATAAAATTTACAATACTGGCTTTTACACAAACTTTTGTTTAATTATGAGAGCACCACAGAATGTGGGCTTTTGCTCAATAAAATCAAAGGGTATAAATAAACCTTCATTTTGTTAAAAAGAAGTAGCAATAGCTGGGTCATCAAGATGTCCAGACTTAAGAATTAAAAGACCCATAAGGAAATACAATCTGGGGGGTAGAGGAAAAAAAAAACAACAAAAAGATTGAAAGAAATCTATCAGCCTTAAGGCAAGTGCTATGGAGTGGTACATGGAATTCCTTTTGCAGATCTGGGACTCGCTTCAGCTTAGGCTGGAAAAGCTGGTTATCCATTTTCTAGCAGGATTTCAGGAGAGGACAGCAGAATTGGCCCCATCTGTCAGTCCTTGGCTGGGACAGCAGTGCTATTTGTTTTGCTAGCACGGCATCCCAGCCCAGGGAGCAGATTGATGGTGCCAGGGCAGTGCCAAGGGCAGGCAGCGAGCGATGGGCACATCCACATGAACCTGCAGGAAGGCAAGGGGAAGTGAAAAATCTGCTCTGCCTCCTGCCTTCCCCCACCCCTGGCTCACTGATCTGACCTTCAGCCAGGGAACAGACAGCAAACCTGCCTTCAAAGCTTCAGAGGTGTCCAAGAACACTTTCAGCTCGAGTTTTGCCCAGCCACGGATGGATTTTAAACCCATTCTGTCAGGGTGAGAGTCAGAGGGACAAACTGCTTTGTCCTAAATATCCTGTGCTTAAAGACCTTCCCYAGTGGCCTCTTTCACACCAGCCTGCACAGGGAAGGGTGGCTTTGTGCACACCCAGCTGATCTGCACAACTGCTGGGACACTCTGGATTTAGTGTTCAGCCACCCTCCAGCCACACTGAAACCTATCCAAAGCACTGCACTGAGCCTGCAGAAACAAAGGGCCTGAGGAACATTCCTACTCATGAAAGAGTACAATTTTATTATCCATTACAATATTAGTGGCAATATGTACAAGATTCCTCCAAAATACCRAATGCTTCAAGATACTGTACATTTCACAAAAAGAAAATAAAACTATTTCCAGTTACTGTCACAGCTATTTTTGTAAACTTCTCCCCTGCTGCAGAAAAGTTTAGACAAACTATGATAAATTTCCCCATTCCTGACTTTACTGACGTGCATTTCTAAGAAACTTCAGAACAGCACACATGGACAATTTTCAAGAATGGGCCTGGGGTAAAAYTCTRAAGAAATAWATTAAATAAGTGAGCWAAAAAGTAGGGGAAATATTTTCATMSTTTCTGTCAGCTCRTTGTAAYAATAATTATTTTTAGTACATCACAAAGTATTAYCTGGATATGACTTAAGAGTATCTAGTAGGACACAACAAAAARCAGGTGAAAGAAATCAGTAAAAAAATCTATAGAGAAATTTGTACACATAAACACAATAAGCAACCTRGAGACATGTAAAGTACAATTCTGTCTGCTACAAATTTGGCCTTTTCATAATCTGCAGTCCAAACTCTATTATGATCTTGCCATTTCAATCCAGACCTTTGACTCCCACAAAAAGGCTTTAGGGAAAAACTGCTTATATTTAGAAAAAGCTTTGAAAGGTAAAACTACCATAGAATAACATTATCTTTATCTTAGCAGACTAGGCAGAGTTCAAGCTGAAATGGCATTTCATGCTCAGCAATAATGTCTCTATTCCTAAATGGCACGTGGGGCACTCACACTGCTGAAAAGCAGGGATTAATGACTGCAGCATCTCTGGAGCTGACAAAGGGGGCATTTTCATGCAGGTGACACTCATGGGTTTCAGAGGCCTCCCCCAGCCCAGAGTGGCACTGATAAATTGTGTAACTTGCTCAAGAGAGAGCACACACTGCACAGTGCACATTGACTGAATCATACCTAACACAGGACACCCCAGGAGGGGAGGGTGGGAAGGAGCCCCACAGTCTGACAGACCCTGCAAGTGAGGAGGAAGCACCCAGGATTGGTGTTTTCCTTCAGCCAACAAAGGACATGACTGGTTTTAAATGTCCAGCCAAAGGAAACAAAGACTCACCATTGCCTTCCACACAACTGAAACCTTCCCCTTTACCCACCAGATCCATGTGCCTGAGCACTGGAACTGAGACCAGCTGAGGAGTGAGTGTTGGAAAGAACCCAACTGCTTTCACAAACATTCTCCTGCCCTCCAAAGAGTAACCTTTTCATCAGAWGATTTTCATGGGCAAAGTGAAAGACTGGATTTCTGCCACCTCCAACCCCCCAAATCTTAACATTTGGTGTTTGAGGCCTGTTTTGCCTTGCAAGAAATTATTAWATGTTTTCTCTCTGAAAACAGAAAGATTTGGGGTCACACAGTCAAATTGAATTTAAAAAAAAAAAAATCACGAATTTTGGCTAACAGCATTCACACAGATGCTTACTGGTGACCTGCTGCATTCAGTAATTTACTCACGTGTCAAACCCCTGAACACAGAAACTGCTTTTTACAGCTATAAAAAATATTGACGATTCCAGAGTCACCACTACAGTCAGGAAAAAGCAAGGTGTGCAGTACATGCAGCCATTACCTCTTCTGCAAACTGCTCTGGGATTGTCAGAGTATGCAAGYTGTAGCACTCAGCAGAAACCCTTAATGGAGAGCATTTAGAACAAAATCTGCTGAAAGTATGTAAAGGATAGCTTAGAGCTGGAGAATGGAAATGTGTGAAGAGAACTGGAATTCCTAAGCTTTGGGCCTTGAGCTTTGGTTTGGACCTTTCTGTAGCAAAGATCTGTGCTCAGAGTAAGGCTCCAAAAGGTAACAAATAAGATGGATTTTGTGAAGGCAACTTAAGGCCCTGTGCTGCCTCATCCCTGGGAAATGATTCATCACCAGTGACCMACACTGGTCCCAGGCAAAGGCAGCCTCTGTGCAAACTGGAAATCCAAGGTCCAGGAGCAGAGCTGCCAGAGCAGGATTTGCAGCACCATCCACACCCTGGAGTTCCTGCTTTTCCTGTGACTCTGGAAAAAGAGCCAGAATGAACCTAGGGACTGCATGGATTGTTCTAGAAGGCTGCACTGCCTGGTGACCTGAACCCCTCACCTCAAAACTCCACCACTGCTAACAGCAGCTACTGAAAGGTCTCCTCCTTCAGCTGAAATGCAGGTTGGCATGCTGATAGCTTTGAAATGGTACCCAGGAATTCCAAATTCATCCAAACAGTGAATTCTGCACTAAATATTGGCTTCTCAAACACAGCCAAAGCAGAGAACACTCTCASTGCTAAGGTACCTGCTGTATATTTGTTACTCCAGGAGAGCCAAAGCARTGTTMAGCAAATTGCACTGTGTTTAAAAGCCTTTTCCTGTTCTAGCTGTTTACAGTTTTCTAATGGTAAATACGGGAGAAAAGATGAATGATTTATGAATGCTCACTGTAAAAAGTCAAACAACATATTAAAACAATGCTTCAYAGCATGGGGAAATGGAGTTAAGCAGACCACTTTCATGGTGATGTTTATAGAAAGAAAATTCATAGATCTTTGACAGGGAAAAAAAAATCTAAAGATGAAGAGAGCAGTGTTAAATGTTGTTCAATCTTTATTTGGCCTAAAGCAAAAGATAAAACTCATTCTGCCAGAGATCGAAAAGAAAAAAATCTAAAGAGATGAAAACCACAGCTTTTTAACTTAAGTAATTCCCCTTCACAAATATTCTCAGATGAGATTGAGTGAAACCCTCCACCAATCTCCATCCTGAAAACAGAACTACTTCCAGTCTCTCTGTTAATATGAGAGTGGGCAGTGCTGATCAAGTGACAGAAAAACAATCGAGGAGYAGGATGCATCCTGCTGTTTTCCTGAGCATCTCTGAATCCCCAGCTCCCAGGGACAGCACCCCCTCTCCTCCCTTGCTGCAGGTCTAATGGATGGTGCTTGCCCAGGGCTGCTCAGACAATTGTCCTGACCCATTGTGCAAGGAAATAACGAGCCCCTGAATTGAGTAAGGGGTGTCACAAGCACAGAAGGAAGAATTGGCTGACAGAGCACACCAGCAGCTGGAGCAGCATCCTCAGGTGGTGCTCAAGGAGAATGCACATTTTAATTTGGAGCCCATTTGCTGCAACAGGACACAAGTTTAAGGCATGCCATGGAGGACAAGATGGCAATCCWAGCAAAGGAAGGGAAAACAGCTTTTCTGTATTTCTGAGAACAAATAGCTGCCTCTGCCACCACATCATTGTTTCACTATTACCAGCTAATACAAGAGCAGRCTGGAAGTGCAGCTGCGGTCCACAGAATATTTGGCATTTCTGGCCCAAGCATAATCCCTCAAGTAATGAAAAACCTATTTCTATTTCTGCATCCTCGCTACTCTTCATACTGAGAGACTGCATCTGTCTCCCATTTATTGAAGCTTATTCTTCATCTAGACAGCCAGAGCTGGTTTGTATTAGAAATTAGGTTTTAAATCACTATTTTTCTATTATTTGTTTTAGGATTTTCAGGAAGCCTCCAGAGGTGCAAAAAAAAATTCTTCTGGTTAGAAAAGACTCTAATAGTGTTCATGAACCAAGCACCAAATCCCTGAACACTTGTATAAGAACTTTGATGTTTATAAGGTTCRGATTCTGGCCATGAAGACAACATGGTAAGAGATAAAATTACATTAAAATTTTTTTTTTAAAGGTCAGACTCCCCCTGAAAGAGTAAGACTAATCATATCCCTGAGCTTTTCTTAATGAGCAGACTCCACTAAGGAAGCACTCTTCTCATGTGGCTGGAGTTTTGCATTTCAGTGATTAATGGAGCCTCAGGATGTAAAAGGGGGATATATATGAAGGAAGGAACAACAGTAAAATAAATTTTTGGCTCAATAAATCATATGAGCCTAAACTGCACCTCTTTTCTCTTGCTGCTCCCTGCTACCTTGTGGCTAGTGTGAAGAGGATTCTCTATTTTCAGCTCCCAGCTCTGCACCACGTTCTTACCAACAAGCACAGGTGTCTCCTTGGCAAAGGCTGGGATGCTCAGTAACCCATCACCATGGGGTATGTGGGGCTTTGGTGCTGCATTTCCCAGCTCTGGGAATTGTTAGTGTGCCTGCTGTGACAYTGCTTCACTTCTCTTTCAGTCTGAGGTTCCTTTGCATTTGCCACAGAGCAGCRATGATGTCACAAGTTCACATCTACTCTTACATTATCTTGGGATAGTTGCTATGTACTCCTGACATTTTTCTAGCATTCATTAATTTTCTCAGCAGATCAAGTACTATTTTCCTCTTTTTTAAAGCCTTTAATAACTGAAAGCAGRAATCCTCTAGTGACAGTACAGTCTGACAGAAGGAGTATGCTCCTTCTGCAAAAGAAAGTATTACCCTCACAACTTCAATTCCAACTGTCAGGAGCAAAACCTGAGTTTGTTGACAACCCACCTGCCTTGGAATGAACCACCTCCCCTGGAATTACAGAGGGGCTTCAKGGCTTCCATATTTAGGAGACAAAGCTGTAGCAAAAAGATCCTAAATGACAAATGGAATCTCTTGATTACAGCAGGATGGTTTTTGGGCTCTCTGTGAGTACAACTGCACTCAAGTCAGTGTCTGTGGAGTTGGGATGCTGATCCCTGCAGGGGATTCTGCTGCAGTCAGGAAGGATGGGGCCCTCTGTCCTGCTCCTGCACCCCCAGCTCATCCCTCACCCTCTGGGCCCTGCATTTGAGATCTGCAGCCACCTGCAGAATGCAGGAAGCCTCCTGCAGGAGAAATAAGTGAACTGAAAGAAGAAGATGCAATTATACAGAAAATACAAAAGAGACCTGCAGGAATAGTGCACTGCACCAAAATTTAAACAGAACAACTGTTAACATGCAGGGATGAGCAGCACATATGGAGCAGACTGTCTGACCTCTCCAAATCTTGTGTGCTCCAGGCTGACTCCTGCAAGGTGCCACAGACACAGTTTGTCATCCAGCACGTGGGGAACCTGCTCTGCCACACTGGATGGCAGGATGTGAACACATCTYCTACTCTGTGCCTTTTCTCAGAAAGTATTTAGCAAGAAAAATGTTGGAGGAAATCAGCTGATCAACCAACCAGCAAATTAAAATAAAGCTGGAAATTCAATTAACTGCAGCACTCTTATGCATTATGTATAATGGCTTTAAAAATTAAATATGACACAGAGGGATAAATCTGGACACCCCAGAGAAGAAAACAAACTAAACCTAGAGCATATTTACAGTTTTAGGTAAGGTTCTCTAAGATCAGCATTTAGAGAATGAAATTCTTTTTCCATTCAGGAACTGCATTAATACAAATGCTTGCCTTTTCYAGTAATTATTTAGTAATAGCCAAGATAAAGACATTAAGAGTGTTTCATAATCACACAGTGGGGTTCAATACTGATTCTCTCATTATCTGCTCAACATACAAGTCAAAACATGATTTTTCTAACCAACTACATTCTTCATTTTGGCATTGTAATCCAAGCTTCTGATGTTAGAAACGATTATGAGAAATTAAGGGAGAGTTTGCTGACTATAATATATATCTATATATATATATATATCTGCACCAGTCCAAACAGGAGCCTCTCCTTCCTATGCACATTGCTCTAATAAATAAAATAATCTTTGCCCTGCCTCTGCCCATTCAAAGCAGTCTGTTGGCACCTACAGGTCATGAAGAAGATAAAGCCAGATGTTATCACTGTCCTTGGTGGTCTTCAAGAGCAGAGCACATAAGGGATGACCCATTTGGAGCAGAAGAGACATGCAGAGGTCCCTTCCAACACAAATCATCCTGTAACCTTGCAAACCCAAATCTGGAGTGCAAAATCTGTCCCAGGGGTCAGACAGGTTGTCATRGAAGATGTCATTTTTCCTGTTTATAGCTCCAAGGCTATCTTGTAGGGAATTAATAACAAGGCACAACATCACACCAGTGTGGTGCATTAGGTGTTCAAACTCTCTGACCTTGGCCAGTCAATGACTTGATTACTGGACATACAGAATATATATGATGGCTGGGATCTGAGCAGTGACATGAGAAGGCAGGTCAAAGCAAGACTACATAAAATTAAACCCTGAATAGGCAAAAGCTGAAATTAAGCTGAAAGCTGTATCCTAAACAGCTTTAAAATCACAGAGATAAATCCATCCCATAATATTGTATGGTGAGCAAAGTTTTCTGTAATATCCCATTYCTCTTGCAAATTGTTCAACTACTTTGGCTCCATAAATTCCCTTCTCTTTTACCCTATCTTATTATTTTCACAAATACAATTTAATTCCAAATTTTTTATTTTGTCTTCCTTCAAGTTCCTTGAATATTCCCTTGTCTCTGTAGTACACTTAAGTGTTTTTCATTTGTGGGTTTTTTTCCATGGCATTCATAATGCTGCTTTAAGAGCTACATTAACAAAAATAGCCACACTTACAAAATCCATGTCAAATCTCTCAATAATGCTCTATGAACCCATGGAGCARTAATTCTATTCCTAAAGGCAAATAKGTATTGCTATCCTTAAATAAAATCCATAAGCACACTAAGTGCAAGGCAACACAGTGAGTCAACAAAGAAACACAGCAACAAATAATCAATATAAATGAATCTATAAATGATCAACTGGTGATCTCAATCTAAATAACTGCTAAGAGAGCAATGTTTCCCTAGGAAGAAATGAGACATTTGATACWGATATTGAACATTGACTTTTCGGAGGGAATGACCACAGGTTTATTTGATAGGTATCTCTGACTTGGCATTATGTTAGCAAAATTTAATCTTCAATATCCCTTATGTTTACCCTTCCCCTGAAAAATGGCCTGATCTCAGTTTGTTGGGCTGGGTTATAAAGCATGTCTCCCTAAAATAATCTCAASGCTTTTTCATCATTTTTCCCCCTGACTTCCTGCAAGTCTCATTTTGCATCCACTTATCTTTGCCATCTCACTGCCCTGACAAGCCTTCATAGCTGTGATTCTGGGATTAAATCCTAGACCAGTAAAAAATTCATAATATTRGGTATTTGCACTGATGAAAGTGAGAATAGGCTCTATCCCACAGCCATGATGAAATCCAGCATATATTCTAGTTTGTGCATGGGAGGATGGCAAGGGCATGTGAAGAACACCCTGTACTTCACATCTGTGAGAAAAGAGAGRAAGCACCTCTGAGGAAGCCATTCTTGCAGCTATGACTAAAAAACCCCAATGTTTCTGTTACTCATTGTAAACAGCATCTCTCTGCAATATCTGGGTTGGCCATTTCTGTCCTGTCTCATCACRCTGCTCATTTCTGTGGCACTAACCTTGGCCAAGCAGGTGTCTTGAGCAGTGCAGACACAGCCAGGACAGTGAGCMCCAGCCAGGCACTTGTGTTTCTGTACTCAAGTTCAAAGCAATATATTTTAACAGCTCCTGGGGAGCCCTACCAGCATGTGTGAAAAACGTTTCCTCAGACCCATCCTGTGCAATTTGCATTAACAACCCAAAACGTGCCCTGAAAACACAACTCCAGTAACACATGAAAGAAAACATTCTGTGCTCCTCTCTGCCCTGTGTCTCCTGCCAAAGCTGCTGAGTGTGTTCAGCCTGGTRGCTGAGCAAGAAAGGTTTTCAAYTGCAAGAGCTAAGCTAAGCACATGRTGGCACAGAGTTATGGGAACACTGGACTCACTCAGGTGCTGAGTTCCATGRTGTGAAAATGTCCCACAGACAGAGAACTGCCCAGGCTGTGAGACTGCCCCTCCACACTGACATCCTCCTCGTCCCTTCTCCCCGGGATCTCTGCTAGGCAAAACTGCAGCACAGTGGCTTTTCCTGGAACAAATCTGCAGGTCAAGCTTTTGCTTTTGAGTCAGGAAGAGCCCAGGAAAAGCATACCCAAGTAGTTTCATGTCAAAGCCCTCCTGCTCTCTGTGGCATTAAGCACAGAGTGCAGCTGGTCTCCAGGAGAGCTGCCTCAGTAACAATGAACCTCTCACACCTTTGGACTGTGGAATTGGGAAGGGACACTTGCTAGGTTAAAAAGCCACATGTAAATTCCCTGGACACAGGCACCAAAATTCCCAATGCTAGCACGTAGTTTTTTTCTGGAATGAAGCCAGATGCTTTTCCCTAAAACTCCTCAGAGCAGCATCAGACAAGCTCRTGGAGCTGCTACCACGCTTTTCTCACTCAGATTGACTGATAGCAGTCAATAAGAATCACTGAATGTGTGACATTTAAAATATGACAGGCATATTCTAAAATTTAATTATTGCCCCTAACTGACACCTATTTTCAATGCAAATTTAAGAACAGAACCTTCTGTCAGCAGCTAATCTTGCAAGATGCAGCGTTGCCTCGGTTTACATTGATTTCAAGTGGATCTGATGSCTGTGATTGGCAGCCAGATGCCCTCTGCCTCTCAGAGGTTCCAGCTTTGCATGATTTTCCCTTTTCCAGTCTTGCTCTCCAAAATGTCTAGCATATTTGATTTCAGGGAAGTCTGGACAAGACAAAGGCTGTGGTTTTCTGACTCCACAAGTAATAAGCAAATGCAACATGAAAAAAATCAAATGAAATCAAAGTTCCTGCTTGTAAAGTACAACTCAGAGAGAGAGAGGAAAGAAATCAATGGGTACATAAGACAGGCATTTCMGCAAGCTATTCTGATGAATCCTCATCCATGGAATCAGGCAAAAAGACAACTTAGGAGTGGAAGAACTTACAAACATGAATGAACAMCACATCCAAGCACTTACATTAGCAAAAACTGACTCATTTGTGGGAAGAAAAGAAGTTGATACCAAGACCTGAAGGATAAAATTTAAAGCAAACTATACCATGTACAGATATTTGATACAGAGTAAAGATGAGACTTCTTCTTCCAAGTCAGAAACCCTTATAGATTTTTTTGTCTGACTCTCATCCAAACAAAGGAATACTTCTGTGGTACAGAGGAAAAACCACATGAATTAACCACTTATTTCCCTGTATCTTCTGTTTTCTGAATAGCTCTTTTTCAGGTTCTAATTTCAAATTTCAARGGAAAGACATTTTCATTTGCTTAATTAACTGCCAGACCCTTTGGCAATTCAGTCCTTTCTGTGGCACTGAAGTGAATATATTATTTCAAGTTTATACAGAAACCTGAAATTTACCTTAACCCTCATGTGTCTTTAAGGTCAAATAACACTGAGGAATAAATGACTAATAATACTTCCATGTGCAATACAGGCACTAAAGTTGCATGCTGCTCTCATAGTCTGTGTCATTTTTTCTTTAATTTTTCTAGTATCTCCTTGCATATGATAATAGATAAAATAGCATCAATATCTAAAAGTTTCAGTGTGAGTATCAAGAGACTATTTTCAAGTGAAACATCTTTAAGCCCATCACAGCTTTTAATTTCCACAGGAAATAACAGGTTTTTTTTCCCCACAGGAAAGTCTAAATATTTAAATTACCATATTTTTAATGTACTGACATGTTGATGGTCAGATGTTCTTTGATGCTCAAAGATAGATTGGCAGAAATCAGAACAGCATAGGGGCTTACARAAACGTGGTATTTATGTTTGGCAGCAATTACTTTGTGAAAAATACAAGGTGACTCTTCTTGCGCTCCTTCTTTCTTCTTTTTTATATTTTTCTCCCCCAAGTTTGGCATGAATCAAAAGAGCTAAAAACTAATTTAACATGACAAATGCTTTCATCACTCCCTTAACCTCTGAAGTGAGCACTCTGACAAAGACAATATGTGTGGTTTATGCTTTCCTTTTGACACTTTATAAATTACTTTCTCSTAACTGGGTTTTAGCAGCAGCCCAATATCATCAGGATGCCCTAATCTGAATGGCTGGTCCTGCATTCTTCATGTGTCAGCCCTGGAGAACAGGAATAACTCCTGGGCTTTGTGAAATGGCACAAGGCTCAGAGAGGACTCTGGGACAATTCTGTTCCCATCCTGCATGCTGGAATTTACCAAGMGGTTGTGCAACACCAGCAATTAATACTCTGCATTTTGTTCACATCTGGCGATTGAGGAAACAGAAAGAAGTGCCAAACCTGGCTTTAAATGTGCACACAGCCTGGTGTCTACCATGTCATGGAAAAGTTAATGGAAGGGACTTCTTCCTATCCTCTACTATTAAAACTAGTATAACCATCAGCCATAGAAACATCTTAAAGTGCTTTTTCATGCACACCACCTGCACTTATTTCCTCTGTCTAGTCCTTTAACAAGAAGACCAAAAGTAATCTGATTTATTTTCAACCTGGAGAATTTGATCTGTGTTGAAATTTCTGCAGAAACCCTTCCAGTGTGAAGGAATTCAGACACAGAACAGTGTGTCTGAGAGGGGAAAATGCCTGCACACAGARCCAAGCCAATTCTGCACAAACACTGCCCTAGCACACTGGGCCAGTGCAACAAAAACCTGCAGGATTTTTCCCCAGACATCAGTCAGGGTAGTTTTCAGAGGAAAATTTAGAAAATTTCAGATAGCAGTGGTACTGACTACCCTATAAAGGAAGAGTCTATCTAAATAGCCAGACTCTGATGACATATTATGATATAAACCATCAATCTATATGTATCTTAAAAGAGGAAATAAAACCCAAAGTTACCTTCTAACAAGGCAYATTGCCATTATTTTGACAAATGTTTAACTTAAAATCTCAGTAGTATCTTTATTTAACATCAATTATGTAGTGTGGCAGAAAGTTCCAAAGGTTATTTATGCACTATGAAATTATTTTTAAAGCGTTAACCATACTGCTTTTCATTTCATTCATTGTATTTTTAGTTGTGTGTTGGAGGAAAGGCAATATGAATGTGTAATAATTTTTAAAGTATTTTCTCTTTTCTATCAGTTACAAGATTATTTTTGCTTCTCTCTTTAAATCACCCTCATCATAATTTTTTTCATGTTAGCCATAATCTTTTGCAGTCTCAAAGTCTCATGTTCAAACCTGTAGACATCATATTTTCAGTGATCCATCCATATCAATTCTCCCATCTCTTTTATGGTAAGACAGTTCATTTAGAAATCCTGAAGAGTATGAGAACTTACAAGTACTTTTGCATTATAATTTACCTCATATTTGTCATCACTGCCTTTTKCATTGGGTCCTGCAAGAGTCTTGATCAGGATTGACACAAGCACAYTCACACAGCCCAGATTACACTGACAAACCCTCTGCTGAACCACTTGCTGCAAATTCTGATGACTTTTCCCATAACTCTCAGCTAATGTAACCCCAGTGATGGAACCTCTGCTATGGCAGAGAGCAAGAAATTTTCTTTGTGGACATGTAAGGCAGAAATACAATAGCAGCGCCTTCAAAGCCTTCCCCTTTTTCAAATCAGGATGTGATTTAGCACCTTAAGTCACACTGCAGGAGGACAGCAAGGGTTGGTTTATAGCTGATGGGCTTMCACCTACTCTTTGTCATGTGCAATGAATTGTATGATTTTCTGCTGAGAGTGAAGGAATTAATTTAATAAATGGCCCACCTAAAGCACTTCCCTCTTACCTTTCTGTTGTTCTCATGCATCTAAGGCCACACCATTGCTTTTTTGTTTTTTCTTTTCTCTCACTTCCATCACTCTAAATTATTATCATGGTAGATCTATCAAATTTATTCATAGGATTAATTTCAGCTATTTTCTGGCTTTGACATATACTTATTCTTTCCTGTATATGGCAAGAAGCTTGTCAGGTAACTTCTCATTATTTAAATCTTGAGCTAACACTCTCTCCTAAACCCTGCCTTGTGCTCACTTCCAACTCCACTGTGCTCATCATTCTTTCCACAGGGAAGGAGACCTCAAAAACTTCTGTCAAAATTCATCAGCTGTGTTGTTACTTGAAATGATGGATCATTCATCAATTATTAAGAGTCAATACATTGCCTTCCATTCCCTCTTGTCTCATATATGAAAGTGTGAAAAGCAATAACCACGTTGCAAAGCTTTGCTTAAGATTACAGTAACCTAAATACCAAGGAAAAAACACATTTCATAATCCATCACTCCCAAAGTGATGCTCATGATTAAAATGTTCAACTTGCAGTGTATCATTTCCCATGTGCATAATCACCCTAACAGGGAGCTGCTGTATGATAACTGTCAGCTTCAATGAATTATGTGCTTTCCAATCTTTTCATTTCTACACCAAACTAAGCTTGTTATTCTTCTGAGGCTTTTTCAGGGGAAATACAGAAAGATGGTGAGATCTGCAGTACTCAGGGTGCTGGGATGTAGGTCTGGACTAAACAGACAGCAGGAATAGGCAGCCAGGTCTCTCCTATAACTGTATAAATTAATCACATATGGAAGCTCATTAGTATGAAAAATRGGGTTTTCTTAGAAAATGGTGTCTGTCCTGAAGAGTGAGGTTATATAGGATCAAAAGGAAAAAAGGAGAGAAAATTCAGCACATCTTTATAGATCTTTTGAGTGCTATATGTGAGAATGGTGTCAGAGAGGAAATAAATCCCACAAAGAATAGGTCTGGAAAGCATTAACAGAAAATATTGTCAAGCTCCCATGATTTTGCCATTTACTCAGAGAACCTAAAGAGTGTGCAGCACTTCACTGTCATCAGCATATTGTTAAAGAAACTRTAAAAGGTACAGAATTCACTGGTAGTTTGTGCAGACACCTAAAAAACCTCTACAACAACTGAGGATGAGAGGGGACCAGAGAAGGGGGAGGAAGTCAGAACTTCATTAAATAAATTAAGAAAGACAAAATCTCAGCAGCATATTAAAAACATCTCAAAAAAAAAAACCCCACAGAAAGGATTAGAACAAAGTGTGGTCACTATTAACATATGAATCCTGGGAAATTAAACACAACATTCAGAGTTTCTGTATTTCTCCTTACAAAATGCAAGGGATGAGTGGAATATAGAAAATAACTGCATGCAAAATGGAACCATCTAATGATTCCAATTTAACACCASCAGGATTTAGGTACACACACCAATATAGACTGAGAACTAGTCATCAAAATGATTTTGGTGGTTTTTAKCTAAAGGCAGCATGTGATGGTAATATTTGAATTCCAATGCCACTAGCCTCTGTGACTTATGTGAATTCACCACCTATCACAACTTTTTTCTAAACACTCTTTAAACATATGGCACTACATCAAAAAGTCATTAAATCCCTCTGTTTGGACCCTCCATGAGATGTGCATATCTCACACCTAAAGTTAACACTGCACATTAAGAACCCTGAATCAATTTCTTGCTTCCACTGCCCTTACAGCAGTGAACGTGACTGGAACATTTGATGTTTCCTCATTAATCAGCATAAGGAATAATAACATTCTTTGCTCACCRAGAGCACACATTTGTGAATGACACTGAGCATCCTTTCATCTGCTGAACTTTCATTTTCTGGCACAGCCACGTGAGTTGAGAGAGAAAACACAGCCTTACCTATGAAATAGGCTAGCAAGATGGCAAGCAGGACTGCAGCAGCAATTGCAGACAGAGCAGCACATTTCCAGCTRCAGTACTTGGAGGGTTTTTTCAGCTTGAATGCATTCCTGGAGAATGTGTTTCTAGGTAAGAGCCTGGGAGGTGGAGTGTAAACCGTTCCTGAGGTCAGCGGGTAACCAGGGGAAGAGCTGCTGAACAGAGGAGTSGTTCCAGAGGATGTCTTAAACAAGAAATGCCTGAAAAACATAAAATGGAACAGAGTTGAAAATGGCAAGTCCTGTAGTTAAGACAGAACATCTCCTACTCCTACACCATTCCAGCTGCCACAACCAAAAAGAAAAAGGATTTTGTAGGAAGAAATAGGGAAATGAAAATTCTCCTTTTTTTTTTTTTTTCCTACCAGATCTTAACAACTGGCACTAAAACACAGTGTCAGGGTATCTTTCTTAATCTTTTCTGTGATTTGATGCAACTTGACCACATGTCAAAACATCAGCATGACCCATGGAGTGTCTGGGAGTTCCCTGTGGAATCCACCACTCCAAAACTGTTCCAAGAAAACCACACTCCCAGTCTCATTTACACTCTTGGCAARAGCTCCCAGCAAAACCACTAAGAACATATTGAGCAAAACCCATAGTCCTGTAGGAAAAGATCTTGCCAGAATTAGAATTAACCATGATTTTGTGGTTTAACAGGTTTGAACAGCTAAGACAATTACCAACAGCACATGACTCAGCAGATAAACCCAGGATTTTAGGAAGAACATARGGGACAGAATACATTCTAATGAATCTCAGAAAATGCTGTCAACACATTCCAGACAGAGGAAATGGAGAAAAAAAAAACCTGGAAGACTGGTTTATTCAGATTAACTTCTCACAGTCAGGAAGAASTGACTACAAACAGTAAACAATAAAAAGAGAAGCACAGAATAAAGGCTGTGGTCTTACAGAAAGACACTTGGTTTCAGACAGACAGCTCTGAAGACTTTGCTCCATACCCTCTCCCTCCTCAGCTCTGAAAAACAAGTGCTTCTTGGAWTCAAACAGAACAGAGATGCTCAGTAATCTCCAAAATCTAAATCACAGCCTAAAATAACCCAGGCCTTACTTSCAATGTAAAATATGTTTAACATTTTTATTCAGATACAATCCAGTATGTCACTCTCAAACCACCTGTTGGAGCTTTAAAATCCATGTCACTCATTTGACAACAGCAATTTGGAAGTTGGAGGCTGAGCTGTGTTTCCCAAGTATGTTTTCCAGCCCAGCATCAGCAATGTGCCCACTGTCAAGCATGGATTTGGGTACACCTATTCTACACAACTCCAGAAGTGGTTTTAAAGGCATTTTAAAAAACATTAGTTTTGAAATAAAACCCAGAKCATAAGAGATTGCTCAGAACTTGCACACAGGTGAAAGACAGTRAAAGGAAAGCTGGCTAGGCTCCCCAGATTTCTGGTTAAACATTTCCATTTGAAGACAGCCTCTGAAAATATGCTGGGGTTTTGGGTTTTTTTTTTAATGAATCAATCTTAAACTCTAATAATGAGCATGAAAAATCACTTTGACATTGCCTTTGTTATTGAATTTTAAACTCCAAGTGGCCTTGTACATCTCAGACAAAGACAGTGGCAGTATCCACTGCTGTAACTTTTTCTTTGTGCTTTGGAGACTTCAGATACACAATCAAACTCAGACAGACTAATTCTAACCAGTTATTTAATAGAAACATTGGGGTTTTTTTAACAAGTAAAGACACCCTTCTTTTCTCTTTGTCAGTGAGGGACATGAGAGGTTAGAATTGCTTGTTTTCTGCACATCATAGGTGATCTATGAGAAAAAGCAACGAAGGGAAATGCTAAAAGAATTCCCCTTAAAATTACCAGCCTTTTAAATKATGAAAAACATCTTTCAGCTAAAAGAAAGCAAGAAATAATCAAAGTCTGATGTCTTGAACACTTCATTTTAAATGTTCCTTTACTTTGCAGCTGTTCAAGTAAAGTAACTGACGGGAAAATGATGTTTTGGGGCTGGTGGTGTCACACCAGATCTACTGACTCTTCTGCTCCTTCTGTCTGGGCAGAACCTCATTAATTTGTCAGCAGAAGCAGGTTCAGTCCTTTCCTGGTTGCTCTGCAGTGCTGGGAGCACAAGACCATGACTGGATSCAGGGACTGAAGTGACACAGAGCATGAGGAACAGGGGACAGCCAGGAGGAAGGCAGACCCAGTGAGACAAAGGCAGGCAGGAAAGCTCCTCTCTCATCCATAATTCTGCMCCTGCCTCAGCCCAGGAGCCCTTCTCTCCTGAATCCTCATGGCAGGAATGGCCCTGTTAGGTATGGACAGGAGGGTCTGTAACASACAGTTCTTACCCTCTCCCTGCCCCAAAACAGATCTTTCAGRACCAAACTGGAAATTACAGTCCTTGCAACTGGCTTTATCTGAAATGCCTTTAAACCCAGGAATTTTATGTCCTCTTTAGCTGAGAAGGCAGCTACAGCACCAACAGAAATTTTAMTATAAAGCATTGTTAAAGTAAACTCAGATATATAATGAAACTCTGCTCCCATTAAAATTGAATTAATGAATATCTAGATATGCTTTAATAGAACATGTCAATCATATCCTGTTGCATGTGAGAAGACAAAAGAGGTAGAACAAAAAAGTAGCTCCACTGTGATCCACTTTGAGATACATAAAGTATATAAAGAAAACCAAAACACTTATCCATGCAAACAGGATCTCTRTGATATTGTTAAAACTAATCAGAACTTGGCAGAAGGTGAAAAAAAAGYCAGCTGAAAAGGATATGTGAGAAGATGTCATTCTCAAAGCCAAAAAGAAAAAATGGCATTGGACAAACCCTGAATTTTGTCACATTTTGTCCTACCCATGCATTTCAAAAGCTCATTGTCTCAATATGAGGACCCCTGACAAAGTGGCAGCTATCACAAGAGATCAACAACCTCAAAGTTCTGCTTCAAAAGTTAAAAAAGACATTTAACTAAGGATGTGTTAGATATCCCCCAAGACACTTTGGAAAACTGACAGTGCATTCCAAAGCTGGGGGCCACATCAGCAGCAACCCTAAATCACAGCAAAGCACACCAGAGAGACTGGGAACATAATGGACAAAACACTTGGACCCCCRGAGTTTTAAATCTAGATTCAGCTCCTAATGGAAATAAATTGACTTGTCTCAACTCTATCCCTAAACCMAATGATCTATAGCCATATTTTTATGTGAGATTTGACATGCTCTGGTACAACCAATTGTCTGTGGGCTGGAGCTGCACAGAGAGAACATGAGCATTTATCAACATTAATTACAGCCTCACAGTGGTGAGGCTGGGAGCATTGTACAATGCCTGCTTATGAAAATAAATGATCTGATTTGTACCAGTTCACTTAATTTCAAATACACTCCATATAAAAATTAAAGAATTGTATTCTCTGTCTTACCTGTTCACCTATCAAACATGATTAAGAAAAACACATTTTCTACCTCACAATTAAGCATTTCCAATTTGAATCAGACTAGGACTAATTTCCTGTTTTGAAAACATGGGAATAAATTTGCTAAATCTCAGCCCAGTCTCCCTAATTTCTGTGGATCAATAAGACAATTCCATACTGGAAATTCACAAAATATGGTTGGCAGCCTGCAATGATTCTGTAATTTCAGTGTCCTTGAAAAGCTGTGGAAGGAGTGTGGCTGCTCACAGAGCAGAGTTAACCCTGCAGCTCTCCCCTGCTCTCCTCTCCCACTCCCAGGCTCTGGCTGCAGGATTCAGGATTCTCCCCCTGTTCTCAGCACTGCTGCTGTGTGGGGTCACACCTGGGCACCTCAGTGCTGCCACCCCCCAAAGGGGACATCTGTGAGAGCTGAGCTTCTGAGGGGACATTTGACCACTGCTCTGTGCACTAATGGCAAAAGGCAAAAGCTGTGTTTTGCTTTCCTCATTAATTCCGAGCTCTCCCTAGCACTGTGCTTTCCCACAGGTCAAAAGGAGCTGTGCTGTTCAGGGAACAGTGGGCTGACAGAGACTGTATTAACTTCCATATTCTTTGAGAGAACAATCAGCTTCTTCCCCCCCCTCCTTTCTGGACAGATTGTCATGGCAGCACACTGCAAGAATGAGTGGAGGGAAAAAAAATTGGTTTGGCGATGAAAAACTGTAATAGGAAGGAAGAAAAAGACATTTTCTAACATAAATTGCTTCTTTCCCTCCTCATACTGTCCTAA
>CADDXX010000127.1:436826-459043 GCA_902810485.1 Alauda arvensis | reverse complement strand
AAAAAAAAGGCACACAGAGAATTGTAATGCTTAAATTGTCTTTTTTGTATTTTATAGGTCTTTTAATAATAATTAATAAATAGAAGAACTACGTGCCAAGAGAATAGTAACAGCTCAATTTAGTTGTTCTAGGACTTAAAAATATCATCAAGCTGTGGTAAAATCACATCTGTCTATAATTCTATTGGACATTTATTCTTAACAGAAAACAATGGAATATAGAACATAATATGCTGGCTTTCATTGTGATAAAAAAAAAAACTTCTGCAGTTTTCAGAGTCTTCCMAAAAAGTAGCCATGAGTCATTTTATGTCAGTGGAAGCCTCAAAGTGGCTGCCAAATTCAGTCAGTGAAGATTTCTAACTTTCAAACAAGAAGAAACCAAGTCTGAAGARAACTCTGAGCTGTTCTTTGCCTGCTATGAAAAATGAACTCTGAGTGGTAGACTAGTGCAAGCTTTGGTTACCTGTCCTCAGTCCTTCCCCAAATGAGATTTAATTGTGTGTTCTCTCAGGTTCCTGCAGAAAACATGGGACCATCAGCCACATTYCCACAGCTGAGGGCTCTCTGATGTGGTAAAACTGCACACAAGTTTCTACCCTTTGGAGTGCCTACTCCAAACTCTAAAGCCAGCAATAAAGCTTAACAAGTGTTAYCTATTTGGGTTTAAATTGTACAGTTACAAGAAATTGTCTCARCCAYGTCAAATCCACAGGCTAAACTCAGTAAGGCAGATTTGGCAGTGGGAAGCTATTGCAAATACAGATATTTATAAACCCACTGGCCATTTTACACCTGTGTGTTGTGTACCCCCACACCCAAATGCTTGTGGRAACAGAGGGCAGTCCTCATGACACTATTTCAGTGATTTTCAGCCTGCTGCAGRTACTGATGCAGGAACTCAGGACACTCTGTCAGGCATGGGAACAGTAATTSAGGATGAACACATCAGTACCAACGCCACACCTGTACCCACTGTACCCTCCTGATCCTTGCAGCAGCCCCCCAGCACCCAGAGCAGCCCCAATCCCAGCTCCTCAGCTCTTGAAAGGCTGATGATTCCTTGAAGGCTGGGTTCCTCACGTCCCCAGGCAGTGTGTTCCAAAGCCTGTGGATGTAAAGCAGTGTCACWGAGGCTGCTGTGAGCACCAGGCTGGGCTGTCACTGCCACTGCCACCCTCCAACAAAGGCACAGCTGGACATGTGAAGCACAGTAATTGARCACTGCCTGACAGCCAGGCAGGCTGGTGTGCAGAGAGGCAGGTGCCAACCTTGGGGCACCTTGATCTGTCATATTATGAAACAAAACCAAGCAGGCATCGCTCACAAAGCCACAAAACACCTGCACTGTGTGACAGCCACGGCTCTGTGCTCCCCACAGGGCTCCTGCTCTTCATCTGCAACACTGAGATCCTCTTGGATACACTTTTATAACCTTCCCTCTCCCTGATCCCACTGGGAGCTGTGTTCTCTGGGGGCTCACCATGTGCTCCCTGCTCTGCCTTGTCCCCAAGCACTGCCCCATGCCAGGCTGCTCAGGCTGCTGAGCTGTGACACTGCAGGGCTGTGGGAGAGGTAAGGTGGCAGATACAGAGGGGAAGGAAGGACTGCAGAACTGGGGATCAGGAGCAGCTCCAGAGTTTGAGATGGAGAACACCAACTTGGAAAGGCAGAAAATCTACAAGGGGAACATGCACATGGCAGCTCAGCAGCTCCAGGGAGCTCCAGGGGCCACCCATCACCTTCCTGGCTGGTGACTGTGTGGTCAAACAGATTCCAGGTACTCTGCAAGAGGTGTGAGCCCGCTCACTCAGCCTGTCTGCTTGAATTCTAGTTAGGTTTAGTGGGAGTTAGCCAGCCAACAGCCAGCTCTGCCCTTTAAATTCATGAATATCCTTCTTGCACTTGTGTTTATTYCCCAGGAACAGAGCAATCAAACTGCTGGTTAATGCCTGGTAAAGAGGAACAGGCACAGCTACAGACACAAACAATCAGGATCTTTGCACATGCACTCACATGAAAGTGCAGCAGGATCARTCAGCAGATCCAGGAACATTTAGGCAGCTCTGAATCAACTCAACTAAAGGAACTTTCTCTTCTTAAGCAGAAAACCTCGTGTCTTTTTTTTTCTGCCATAGGTTTCTGAGTAGCTGTTGCTTAGTGCCAAGTGATGAAGTGCAATAATGCCTCCATTTGTTATTCCAGTGGTGAGGATTATGATAACAGTGTTTTGCATTTCAATGGGTCCATGCAGTTTTAACTTTCTACATCAATTAATGAACATCATTTCAAAACACTTCTATTTTAAAAGGCATACATGTAAGCTCTCCACTATCTCTTAATTCAACTACTCACTTAACAAGAAAAAAAGAAAARGTACTAACAGTGCTATTTCAAGTCTGTAAGTCACAGAACAGAATAATAAAACTCAGAACTCAGAGAAATTTATCAGACAACACGTAAACTTAAATAAAGAGGAACCAAAATCACATAATTCTAGACTTTTTTTATAAAGACCCTAAACGTGCCTGACTCTTCCTGTGCAGTCACTCACACTGCCTGTTCACTCTGCACAACCCACAAGTTAAAAATGCAAATGAACAAGATCATGAAAACATGCAATTATCTGCAATCAGTAAAAACTTCTTTGAGCTTATGTGTACGTGAGTGGGAGTACATCTAGATCGATTTTCTGAATCACCATTATGTATCCTGCTTTTGTAGTGTTTCCCTTCACCCTKTTCCCTCTCCTGTTCGTGCCTGTATTTGTTATGAAAATGACACTCCAGTAGCCTGCTAAAAATGACCTYTCTGCAGTGCTTTTGGAATTCCTCCAAGTACATGGCCCAAATGTATTTAAAGTCCTTGGGGATGCTTTTGACTGTGCTTTCCTTGACTCTTTAAAATGCTTTTGATTTTTAGACAGGTCCAGAATCTATCTATGCAGATTCCAATTATTTAGGAAGTCCCCACAACCTTTCTGCAACCTTCACGTGCAGGAACAAGAGAATGAAGGACTCAGTTCTTGCCCCAGCCTTCAGCCTCTGAGAAGTAACATCTGTTCTAGCACATGCACCTGTAGCTGCAAGAAAATGGTAAGAGAAAGCCACAAAAGACAAAGCAAAATTAGACTGAGGACTCGTTTCACTGTTCCAAGTAGTTGTTTGTTATGCCCAATATATCCTGGGAAATTGCATTAACAAAAGGAAAGGAAATTTTGTTTCACTGCTCTGTTCCAGAACATTTTGCATCATGTACARAGATATCAAAATATTGAGACATCACTGAAAATAGGCAGACAATTGCAGAGAGCAGCTGTAGCCTGGAACTTCAACACATTCAGAGACTGCAAGTTTACATATTCAGCTCAGAAGTTCTGCAGCTGATCTTGACATGGTACAAAATGTGAACGTGGGTATTAACAACATTTCAGATACTTCATTTCCTTCTTAAAAATAACTAATATTGCTCCCCCAACTGTTAAATCCCTCTCCTCATGTGCCCTACTCTTTTCTGCCTTGGGTGCCTCAGCCTGTGCACAGGCTCAGTGCCCTGTGCTCATTGCTGCCCTGGAAGGAACTGGAGCACTGGGTGCAGATGTTTCCCAGCTGTGACACCCCACGGTTCTGAGTTCAAGCACTGCATGATGCACACTGGATACAGCTCATGTTGCTGCTCCATCCTTTCATGTCTCATTGCTGTCCTCAGGCTCAGCCAGAGTGACTGTGCTGGAACCAAAGTAACAAATGCTGCTTGAACCCCAGGAAAAGGCAAATATGCTGAATGTTCATAGAAATTATTTTCAGGCTACATTTTCAGATTTATCAATCTTTAAATTTTGCACAAATGACCTCAGATTTGGACCAGTGGTCTTATACTACAGCCCACAAGATCTAAAGAAACTTATTTCATTATCACCAGAAGGGTGTCCATCATCCTTTCTTCTGAAACACAGAAGAAACATCAGGATGTTACAGTCTTCCTTGAAGCCTAACATCCCATCCTCGTGAGCAAGCACAAAGAAATTACAGACATAGATACAAAATTATCTTTGCAACTGAAAGATTTGGACTGAAAATATTTCARATTACGAGACTAATTATGAGAACTGAAGAATAAGAGTAATTTCTATTTAATTCCAGCTTTTTTCCTCATGAATTAAGTATTATTAGTTATAATRGTAACAATTAATTTTACATCAATATGAAGCACTGAAAGAAGCATTAGTAAATCAGGCAATCTCAGTGAAACATCCACCCGTGGCAGCTCCTCTGTTCTCCTCCCTCAGCAGCCATCCCCGTGCCCGTGTGGGGTTCTCATCCCMGAGGATTCCTGCTGTGTGAGGAGCCACAGGAGCCTCCCCTGCAAAGCCATCCCTTTCTCCCTGTGCCCTCAAAGCATTGCGAGCTTTAAAGCAGAGCGCTGCCTCTGCGGCTGCCAGGAAGGAACGAGACCCACCCTGGCATGCTCAAAGGCAGCATTTTCATCACACATCCCCTTGGGAAGCAATGATTRAAGCAGCAATAAAGGAACACCTCTCAACTGGAGAAGGTAGAAACGGGGACTTTGTTAGGAGGAGGAGGAGATGCTTTGAAAGAGACTGCAAGAGGACAATAAAAGTTAAAGAGCATTAAACAGCAGCTCCGAGCCTAAAGGTAAAGCMGCTAAATACTGCAGAAATGAACCATAAAAATAGCACCATAAAAGTGCTACAGCCATGCATTRCCGTGCCCTTACTTAGAGATATTTCAACCCTGCCATTGCAGAGCCTTATTTCAAAGCAAACAGAATCATGGATTMTGGAGCCTGATGCTCCATAAAGCAGCAGCAGGCCAGGGGAGGCACAGCCCCTCTGTTTACCTGAAGCAAGAACAGGGACACTGAAATCAAGCACACATCACTGGAAGTGTTCCAGGCCATGTCAGCCAGGGGCTCTGAGCAACTTGATCTAGTGGGAGGTGWCCCTGCCCAGAATGATCCTTAAGCTCTTTCCAACCCAAACCATTCTKRCTCYAMATAAGTACAGTTAGGAACTTGTACTTCTGTTGCAAAGCCATGACCCCATRGAAGCAATGAGCTGCTGCAATACAGCTAAACAKAATTATGTAATACAGCACCACGAAGGATACACAAAAATTGGGGTAAAGTTGCCTGAAAAGGCCAAATAAAAACAAGTGCAAGCAGTGAAAGCTTCTTTTACACCACAAAGAAAATAAACCTAATGTGATTAACCCCCAATCAATATTGAAACAAGAGATAGAGATAGGATTTATTTGGAAAATGTGATGTCTCCAAACAGTCTGAATTTAGCCCAAACTGCCTAAGACAGCAAAGGAACAAAGGGAAGGTTAAAATATTCTTACCAGAAAAAAAAAGAAAAAGCAGCATGCAGACGTGTGTTGTATTATWCAATGACTTCAGCACTTGGTACTGTTGGATAAAGAGACATGTGGAATCTAAATTGTGATCTGAGTTTTGTAGTGCTGACACAAAGCATTCCCTTCAGACAGCTCAGGTGCCACTTTTTGTTTCATAATCAGTAACATGACCACTTGCACATCACTTTCAGTTGAGAGCAGAATCTACTGAAGGTAACTGAAAGATGAAAACTGAGAGTTATGAAACCCTCTCTTGATAAAGCAGGTGCTGTCAGGRCTGGCTTTGCCTCCTGAGCGCTCCTCTACTGAGATTAACAAACAGATAACAAGATAAAAAATTAGAGCAGTGCACTGTGAAGAGGCAGCATGAGAGGGGTCAATGTTTTGCCACAAAGGTTGAAGCAAAAAGTTACCAAAAACATGCCTTTTTTTTTTTTTGGTGGCTATTGCTATGAATGTAGATGAAACACCAGTTTTAAAGTGAAAGAATTACAGGCTAATTCTGAAAGTCTCAATGATTTCACAAGCATCAATTTCAGTCATCTTCTGAGTTAATATTCTTGTGATGAAACTTGCCATCAAGCCCTGTCAGGTGTGTAATTTCAGAAAAGAACTAAAATCGATCCTGAAGMAGCTCTGGAATAGTCTTGGAACACAGAAATTCTGCCAGGACATTCTCTAATAGCTTAATGCTTGCCTGTGACAAACCTGTCTTCCAAAAAGCTCCAATTAACTGTCGGGCATCCTGCAACCTCCACAAATAACAGYATTCACAAAGTAACCTTTTGTCATCAACATGTGCATGTACACTCCCAGAGGCTGCAGGATAAGAAAACAGAGAAGAACCAAAGGCAGCAATGGCATTCACAGTCACCTCTGGCTGGGAACAGGTACAAAATCAGACAGYAAAAAAACCCAGCCAGACAAATGCCCTCTGCTGTGGCTCAGGGATGCCAGTATTATAGCAAAAAATCCTTTTGTGAATATCCTAAGGGATTTCCTCCAGGTAGAGTGATTGGTAAATTGGGACAACCTTGAGCCTTTAGAAATGACACATTCCAGGTATTGTTGTACCCAAGAACAATTCCATACAGGAAAAGACAGACCAGGCACAGCCGTGGCCACTCTACACCAGAAATAAAAGTAGGTTCTAACTAATCCTGGGCAATGAACCCCACAGCAAGAACCAGGCTGGGCTGAACAGGGGCAACATTTCTATTCTTAGCAATAAAGAACAAATTCAGGATGTCCAAATTAAGTTCTACAAAATAGCAGAGGTTTTCACAGAAGCAGCTGTTCAGAGTTGAGCATTTTTTGGTTTTGGCCAAAGTTAGCTCCAAACCTTCAGTAAGCAAGAATCTCTTTCCTTTCCTGTTTTAGCCATCTTGGCTTTGCATAACCTGAATTTGCTTTCCACTCCTTCATGGCAGCCATGTGCCCATTTCAGCAGAGCAGGACAAAGTGAGGGCAGCCCCTCGTGCCCATCCCAGCCCAGCCCAGCCCAGGCTCCTGCCCTTTCCAGGCTCCCCATGGAGCTGTGACCCAGCACTGATTAACCACTGAGCAGCACCAGCCTCGGTGGTGTCAGCCCCAACCCAGCCACACCAGCTCCTCCCAGAGCTCCAAACCACACCAGCAGCCTTCAACCAAATGCTGGAGGGGCTGGGCTGAGGCTGCAAGGGGGTGTAACTTCCTCAAGGATCCAGCAGAGCCRCATTAAGGTCCTGGGAGGCTGCAAACCAAACACAACATCCCAGGAGCTGTGGCAAGCAAGCAGCTAAAGCCTGGCAGGAGCCAGTGCTCCCAGCAGCCCAGCTCCTCCACCTGCTCACTGTGYTTATCACTCTCTGGGCAAGCAGCACCACCCTGCTATTCCAAACACTTTATCCAGCGCCACAATGGCTAATTTTAAATTCYGAGAGATCAGCTCTGCCAAATCTGCTGTTTAAAGTGCAAGTTAAATATGTTTGACATTCCATACCCCAAATGACAACAAACCAGAATATTTAGACCAGCAGCATGTCAGGCGTTTATTTATTTATTTCTCTGTCAGGCCTCAGTGCTGCACCTTTTCATTTATATGCTGCTGTTTGCCCCACAGGCATCAAGCTGTTAACATGTACAGAAGAGATTAAAATGAACTTGCATGCTGGATGAGGYATAAATTAAAATTATAGTACTGTCAGTCATGAATCTCGGATTGTTTCTCAAAGTCTCCCAAAATGCATAATGTCAAGTGAGCCTCTGTTTGTTGCTTCAGGAGAGGCAAAATGTATAATTTTTCAGCAGCGCAGTCAATATGAATTCTAAGTGAGCTGTCCCTGAGCCTGTGATATAAATGTGCTGTAYTAATCGCATGAGTTGTGTATGCAAGGAAGGTCCAAGTGAACAAAAAGCTTTAAAATGGGATGTGAGCAGCGTTATTCCCTGTGTACCTCCCAGTGCAAAGCAGATGGGAGCTGCTGGCTGTTCTCATGCCACCCAGTCCCCATGCTGTGCCACAAGAACCACCCCTGACACCAAGGACACCAAACCCCATCTCCCAACAAAGCCAGGGGCTGCTCAGTGCACTCTGGAGGGCCATCAGTGGCAGGCCCCGGGGTGTCCATGCACAGCACCCACCTGGTCTCGAGGGGCACGTTGCTGTTGAGCACCCAGCTGTCCTGCAGCTGCACGGACTCGGGGGTGGTGGCCAGGTCGTTGGGCGCCGGCGCGGGCGCGTGGATCTGGTTCCGGCGGTTGGTGAGCGAGTTCCTGTTGAGGGAGTTGGCAGAGGAATGGTGATGGGACAGGGAATGGTTGTGAGGAGGAGGGAGAGGCGGCCTCAGCGTTGACTGGCTGTGATGGTTTGAAGGGCCTAAAACAGAAAAGAGAAACAAATCACACATGTGTGTGGTGACACCGCTCTCCTCGGCGTTTTCCAGGGGAAAAGGGACTGTGCCTCCTGGAGCTGTGGGCATCAAAGCATGGGCAAATCAGAGCAGGGATTATTTGAGAGCAGCAACACAAACCAGTGCTTCCAGTGCACAGCTGGAATGTTGACAAAGACTGTAGTTAAATTTTAAAATACTTCTTCATTGACTCTCCTTGGAGAAAGACTCCTCAGTGGAGCAGCCAGGACAGTTTGACCATTCCCTACATCTTCCAAGAAGAAATCTACTCCCCATTTCTATCAGGGACTTTGAGCAGATGAACCTTAATGGATTAAAAATAGCTTTTGAGAATATGGCCTTTAGGCCCCTGTAAAACTTAATCAGAGAAATCAATCTTCTTTCATTCATAGTATTTTACCAATCAGCTTCAAATGAACAGGATTTGTGCCAGCACAAGAAGATTAAACTCCAAATATGAAAAGAGAGCAGCACGGCAGTGATGGTATCTCTCATGTTATTCCATGTGATCAGGATTTGGCCTGTATTTTTCTATTTAGCAATGCCACGAACACCCATCAAGATCTGGAAATTATGCAGCTCCTTCAGTCTTTTTCATTGAAAAATGACAGATGATATCTTTTAGTGATAAAGGATATAAACTTTTCTAATTCTTTGAATACTGACATGTTTGCATCGATAACGAAAAATATTTTTTCCTAATCATTAAGGCAAATGGATTAAAATAATGGCAAATGAAAAGAAAATCTGATGAGCAGGTTTCATTCTAACATGGTCACTTTTCTAAACATAAATGCAGACTAGCAAATAAATCCATGTGCAATTCCACACATTGCAATAATTTATGTCTAATAAAAACAGTAAAAAAGAATAAAGAAAACAAAGATTATCATGAACTGCATGCTTTAGACATTGTATCAAGTTGTTTTCTATTGAACATTAATCAGCAATATTAGAGAAATGATAATTCTAATGATGCATGTTTGCTTTTAGAAACTGAAGCAAATTCTGTACTTAATGAATCAATGACAAAAAGAAAACATCACAAAACATCAATTGCAGCAAGACTGATCTTTGTCATGTGAAACAAAGAAGTCTAGAAAAGCTGCTGAACTGAGTAACTACTGTAAGTTAATTAAGGCCAATATTTATGAAAAACAAAACAAAACAAAAGTCCAAGACACAAAATTAACGCCCCAAACCCCAGAGCAGCAGGAGGACATTTCACTGGCAGGGAACCCTGAGCTGCAGCAGCACTTGGGGACATGGTTAGTGGGGACCTGCCAGGGCTGGGTTAAGGGGCAGAGATTTGAGGCTCTCAGATTTTTTTTCTTTTCCTGCCTGGCTCCAGGGCTCTGTGCAGCACCCCAGGGCCAGCTGTGTCCTGGCACTGCTCTGCACACTGCCTGTCCCAGGGAGAAGCAGGGAAAGCGCCTCTTCCCACACAAGCAGGGAACAGAGAGAGAACAGCAGTTTTGGAGAGAGCTGTTCGTTTTCTTCAGTGTTTCTGAGGGCCTGGGGAAGCACAGGCTGCTGAGGAACAGACCCAGCTTCACTGGCACTTACATGAGGCAAGTACAACTTTGTCCTCTGACAAGAAATTTTAAGAAATGAATTATAATAAATTCTGCATCCTCCACATGTTGCCTTAAATCTACACAGCAGCTTCTTTACCTTTTCTGAATGGCTGTTAACCAAACGTGCACCCTGTGGGAACATCAACTGCTTTAAATACAAAGTCACCTTCCATGAACAGCCCATTGTATGTGCAGCTCTCCTCACTATCCTTGGCTATGTCTTACCTAAGTGTAAGAGAGACCATTTAGCCAGTCAAGTTTGATGTTTAAAACCCCCATTTGGACCTCCAAGAATATCAAACTTCTAATCTACACTAGGTCCTGTGCCATTCCACAACAGCATGCACAGCAAGACACAGCAGGAAGAAAATGTGTTTGGACAATATCCACGTGCACAGAAGCTTAAGTGGAATTACTCTCCTAGTCTGAGTTCTGGCTTTCAACAAAGCATGCTTGGATTTCAGTAAGTGAATATTTATGAGTGATAAAATACAAGTATGTGCCCTTGTGTTAATAGTTACTTCAAAAGATTCATGTGCTTCGTGTTTTCTCAACTTTAGATGCAGCTTTTCCTTCCCAAGGATAAGCATGAAAAAGTCATATCCACATAAACAGAGCAGTTCTGCTCTGAGAGCCACAGCAGCACCAGTTAAATAAGGACTCARTCTTGTCACCACCACATCATGGAGGCTGTTCTTAAAAGTGAGCCAAGTGCACATCAGTCAGAATGAACAGCATTTCTGCAAGATTAAGGAAGCAAGAGCTGAAATCAAATGACCACAAATTATTTAATCTGCCTCAAGATTCAGTTCCCACACAGTAAATGTAAGACACTTAGCAAAATGAGCTGGGAGAGGGAACTGAACACACATTGCAGCTGCAAAAACTCTGAAACCTGGTGCAAGACAAATGTAGCATTTAATATAGAAAAATAAATACTAATATTAACATCATATTATATAGTTTCTATTAAAAATGTATAAAAGCTTATATATATAAGAAGTACTAACTGGGGAGCATGCACACACTCATGTATATATGAGAGAGATAAAAGCTTAATACACTGCTTCTTCATAAACCTGCTCCAATGAATCTAAAGCAGGAGCTGAACACTACTGAACCTGCCAGGGATATAAAACTGGATTCACATCTGAACAYTTCTTTACGAGCATCTTTGCCTAAATTAAAATTTCACCAGCAGTACCTGCAAATCTGCTGAGCTCTGAAGTTCAGAGGAGTCAATCACTTGTCCTGTACAAAGGATCYGGAGGGATTGGCCCCATGGATCCCATGGCACAACACACTCTGCCCCCTGGAAATTGCCTTTGATTGGAAACTTAAAGACAATGAGTGTCCTGATGGAGCACATCTGGCTTTTTACATCACAAAAGAGATTTTATTTTTGATATAGCAGTAGCCAGCACTGGTYTGGGGGAGAATACTGAGGAAATGATGCCTTTTCTCAGATATCAGATGGATTAGTAATTTCATCAGGATACACTATACAAGCTCAAACGTTTAGGATTAAAGGCAAAGTCTTTTAAAACCACAGTGAAAATCAGAGACCTGGAAATCTGAAATACTGGTACTCTCCACACTTTGGCTTTTAAATTTTTTTTAATTTCTCATTTAAATTCCCAAACAGACAAACATATCTAATTCCAATCAATTTTAGTAGCATTGATTGTGCTGAGCATTTTCAAAAAATCATGGCCTGGTGTCCACATAATCAACATGTGATTCTTCAAGAAATCTTACTGCAGCCAAGAATATCAGCAGCACTCGTTTCAAATTACCAGCTGAGTGAGGGTAAATTGTGTTGTAATTAAGTAATCTGAGAATACAAATTYGGATCTGTGTAGCTTTGAAGCAATCATAAACTCTCCAATTGACTTATTTGGGTTTAATCAGAACCAAAATACTAAAAAAAAAAAGAAAAAATATTTTGCTCAGTTGATTCTTTTATCTGGGTGAAACATTTAAACAAAGCAGGCTAGCTCAGAGCAGATCCTTCAGGAGCCTGTGCATCCTGACAGCTCCTGGCTGTCCCAGAGTTACAGGAACACCAGGATGGCACAGTGCTCCTGAGCACACCCTTCCAAACATCACTGCTCTGCTTCTGTACCAGGCAGATGTTGACTAATGCACAAAAGAAAATTCAGATCTGCTTTAACATGGCCAAATTGTTTTTCACAGCTCTTCCCAGGCTTTGGTACACTCACTGAACTCATGCACTAAATCCAAGCAACACAATGATCCGAGGAGAACAAGTGGATCTTCCACCTCAGAGATGAAATACAAAGCAGAAAAGGCAGCATCCCTAATCCAAGCAAAGCAATTGCTTCCCTGCATCCCAGTTCTTTGTCAATACTACCTCAAAAAAGTAATGGAGATTGTATCTTAGTTGTGCTGAATTATCCTCCGTGACATTATTAAATGCTAAAGAGACATTTACACTTCCTCCTCATTCCTTTTTACAAAAGAGCTAAAAGAAAAACCCCAAACATTGTATTATTTTTCTGAAATGAACAAGGATCCAACTACTTCCTTATGCTTTAAACAATGCAAATAGTGAACAAAAACCCTCCCAAAACCGAAGCTGATGAATTGAAAGAAAATAATTAAAAGCCCACAGACAGCCCTTGTCAGCCAGCATTAAAACCTCATCTGCAGCACTCCTGGTTCTTTATTCAAATCCCTCTGCCACACTGTTTTCTCAAGGAAACCACATCATGTGCCATCACAATGAGTAACGGGTGTTTCACACAACCACAGGGCCACCTTCCAAGCTGAATTCATCTTCCAAGGCAGCTCACATTACTCTGAGTCAGGGAGAGCAGAAAGCCCTGGAATGTGGCAGTGGCACAGGAGCTGCTGTCTCCTGTGAGCTTGGCAGGGTGGGCACAGGGCTCCTGCCCAGCAGCACACTCTGGGCTTTGTGCTGTCTCTGCTTCACYTCTCCTGTTTGTTTGCTTAATTCTCCACATTATTCTGTGCAAGGCTGCAGCTGAATGGCATCTCAATGTTCTGAAAATGTTTTCAACACATGCTGTAAAGAAGAAAGTTATCTCACTCCTAACCATGGATACCATTACCTCTCCCTCTCGTTGTTTGAAACCCAAGACATTTGCCAGGTGTTCCTCCTTTTGTCTGCCTGGTTTTTCACACTCTTTGAGGCAAGAATAGGTTGAATGACTAGGCTGTCATCCCAGACTGTACATTTCAAACTGAAAATTCAGTAAATGTGTGATATGAAACAGTAAGTCACTTATCAGTGTCTGCCAGTGCATTGCAGCCATGGCCCCAGCACAGTATTACAGTAGAAAATTAAATGTTGCTCTGAGAAAAAAAAAATTAAACAAAACAAACAAACAAACCAAAACCAAACCAAAGCAAAAAGACCCAAAGTAAAAATACCCCATTGCTTGCCCACAATATCCAGTGTGCACAGTCATACAAACAAAGGCAAAACTGGACCCTTCACTAGGGTGAAACCTAAGGGATTACAGTCATAACCACTTCTCTCCAGTGAGGGTCACCTGCAGAAAGGGTAAAACTCACTGCCCTACAAAACAGTAYTATCTGAGACACCATGTACTAGTTATATTTGTTGAAATACATCACTTAAACATTCATTATCACACTGCATGAGGTGCATGGGCTGCATGAAATAATGTCTGGTCCATGGCAAACCACATCAATACTAATGCTTTATGCAGACTCAGTGTCCTGTGCTACTTTATCTATGGATATGTGTGTGTGTCACACATACATTTAAAGGTAGGCACAGTATTTCAAATTTTGCCTATTGTAAAAATAAATCACAGAGAAGTTGGAGTTTTCTTCTTTCTAATTGAAAAACAATCCCACATCTTTTTCAACCAATCTTTTACTTTGGTTTCCCACGGATATAAATATACAACATATTTCAGAGAGTTTAAGGATGTRTTTATCTTCTTCAGCTCAGGTACATGAGCACTATTCACACTGTTGTTTGAAGAAGGCACTGATGTAAGGAGAACTAAATAGAAAAGCAGCCATTTATATTTCTAGGCAATGAGGTTTGTTATTGCTGTCATCATTRCTGTGGAACATTTTTGTGCAGAAAGGTAAATGTTCTCTAGACTTGGCTCTGCAAAATGGGAAAGAGCTGGACCCTGTCYAAAGACTCAGAAAAATTCCTGCCCAAGCTCACAAAATTTGAAGCACTGGGAATCACACCAAAGTGAAAATGAAGACACAGATTCCTCTGACCAACAGACAGAAATTTCTGAACAGAAATAYTTGGGCCAGCAGTGGAACCTGATGACATTTTCCTCATAGGATTGTGGCCTGAAAACTGCTGCTTCTCTGGCTGGTCTATGGGCAACCCTGAAAATTGTCATGATGACAGAAGAATAACTGGGCCAAAATTTCTAATTCATGGTGAGTCAGGTGCAGCACAAAGCCATCCCTGAAGCTGTAACAGCAGCACTTCACATCTTGCATCACCCACTGAGCTGGAACACATTTGGTTTCCAAGGGGCAAAAGAAATTTTGAAAAAAAAACCCAGTCCTAGGTGGTTTAATGCAGTGCACTACCCTGATTATTTCAGAAGCATCACAGAACATATTACACATCATCCAAAACACTCCTTTTTTGTTAAAACCTACCTCCTAAAAATCTTATACCAGAAAGAGTCTCTCAAAATAAATTTCTAAAGTAATTATGTCAGAAAGAAGATCTAATAGGAAGCTGAGTTTTTAATAAATCAGCCTTGCAGGTGCTGCAGCTCTTTAAGAGAGGAATGGTCTCTCAGCACAGGAATGATTTGGAATCTTTCTGTTTAAGTCTGTCAGGTCAAGTCGCACCAATGAGGAGTTTGGCACTCAGCTGAACTATGAATGACACTAAATATGTTGAACAAGGCTTTCAGCATCACAGAATTTCTCTGTTTCTGAGGCAGCATTATCATCTCTTCCCAGCAGCACTAACTTTTTCAACTTCTGCATTTTTTTCTTATTCCATCTTATACTACTGCCTTAGGACAACTCACCATAATGCACAGTGCACACCAATCTAGAGGGTTTTTTTCAGTTCAACAGCAGGATCAACAAAATACAATCTTTTCTTGTCTAAAAGGAAAGAAACACCAAGTTCTATCTTACTACAACGTTCTTCAATTGGTTTTCAGGGTTTGACAATTCTTTTCTCCAAAAATACTTAAAATATAACCCCTTTGGCCCTCAAAAACGATGAAAATAATAATTAAAAACAGTTTTACTTTTAGGCTAAACCAACTGATAATCAAGTGATGGAAATAAACACTGAGAGATAAGCATCATTAACATGAAGGCTCACTGACACATCCCTGCAAACACAAGGCTCCTGGAGGAGCTACCTGGGAGAATTCCATTTCATAGCTCCTGGGAAGCCAGTTATTTACTACCTGGACCATCTGTTTCCCAACATGTACAACAGGTAAAAAATAATTTGTGTGGAATATATGGAAAAAGTAAGAGGAATATTTCATAAATCTAGAGTAAAGAAAAGCAAATCTAATGCACTGGACATGTTGCACTGGATGAGGATTTTCAATGGGTTATTCCTCTTTTTAAAAGCAGGCAAGATACAAGGAAGTACAAGGCAGTAACAAGGATTTGTCTGCCTCCAGGGTACTGCAAGCTGCAATACTACATGACTGGCATTTCTTTCACAGGCAGGGAGATTTCATTTGAATTCTTTATTGGTTCTTATTGGACTGCAAAAGGAAAGTCTCAAACCATTCAGATAAGAAGTCCTGTTGAAGTTTCCTGACTTTTCAAGGTATCAGAGATGTCACCTTCAGCTACTACAAGTAAAAGATTCTGTTATTCAGGTGAACCCATGGGTTAATGAATAAAATGCGGATTATTGTACAGTGCTGTATGAAGCAGTTCTCACAGTTTATCACTCAGCACATGAGCCAACATTAACCCAGCAAATCTTAAACAATTCTTTAAATAAAGTYTTTTGTGTATGAAGGGCAAAAAACCCCMAAAAAACCCCMMAAAAGGACAACGAAYAACTAAAAACCAASTGCAACCCCCCAGTCACATGTGGCAAAACAGAAAAATGAATACAAGCTGATTTCAGCTGTGAGAATGATTCCCTCTCTCACTGGGAACTTCTCAGAGTACAATGCCTGATGTGACTGTCTGCAGGGTCCCAGGTGCCACAGCCTCAGGGCAGCCCCCCTTGGCCCTGGGTGTGGCAGAGCTCAGCAAAGCCCAGCCCCAGGGATGCCCCAGGGATGCTCCAGGGATGCTCTCAGCACTGCCCAGGAGTGAAGGGGTGAAGGGTTCAGGGCAGGGCAGAGGAGCTGCAGCCACACCCAGCCCAGCCCGGGGAAGGGCAGTGCTGCTTGGGGAGCTGCTGTGCCTCAGGAACAGCTCCAACCCAAACTGCCCAGCCTGCAGCTGGTCCCAGCTTGGAGACCAGAAATGAACTGAGAGCAACACCAGAGTGATGAGGCACCCATGGAGCTGGGGCTGGCCAGCAATTCTCTCACTAGCACTGCAGCAAGTACTGCACTTCTACTGCATTTCCCATGGAAAAATCTCCTGAGCTAGAAACTCACTCTGYAGCACAGAAGAAAGGAAACAGCCCACTGAGAACTTTGTCTAGATGGAAAAGATCAAGTATTGTCATATCTAAATAGCATTACTAACATCTTGCAGAGACTGAATCCTTACCAAGACATCAGACCTCCATGCAATTCTCTATTATGTGAGCTGGAAGAGACTTTCAGAACAAGGCTATGGATCTTTTCTTTTCTTTTTAATTAATTACACCTGTTTTAACGGCTATCAATGAGTACACCAGGAAGCACCATCACTTCTGCTCTCCTGGGACTGTGCTTCTGCCCTGCTCTTCCCTCTCCAGCCCGGGGCAGGCAATGGGATTCCCAGCCTGAAGAGGCTGTGTGATCACCCTGGCACACACCAAACACTGCAGTGCTCCCCCCTGAGCAGAGCAGACAGGAGGCAGGGARCTGAAATGCCTTTCAGCAGTGCTGCTTGTTCCCAGTGTCAGGGGGAGAGGGAAGAGCCCAGCCCTGCCCATCACCTGCACTGAATGCATTYCTGAGAGCACAGCCTCACCCAGCTACTCACACAGCACCAGCTTTACAGCCCTGCTTCAGCTCAAGGCCATGGCTTTATTTTTCTGAGCCCAGCAATGCAAAGTAAAAGCCACTCAGGTAAAAAGCCCCAGAAATATGGTATTAATTGAGACAGGAGGGAACAAATTCTATTTCCTACTTAAGGTATAAAATCCAGCTATCATAATTGCATTATATACTGTTTCTCCCTTCAGAATGTCTGAGGCTGCCACAGAACTAAGTGGTGTTCAACACTGCAAAAAGAAAGTGGAAAAAACCCAACACTTCTCAAGTGCCATGCTCTATTGATAATCATGACAGCGGCAATACTAAAGAAGAATTTCAAAATGGGATGACCACAATATTTTATCCAACTAAAGACATAAGAGACCAGAGAGTAGTTAAATAATAAGATTGCAATTTGGGTAAAACCTCTTTCACTCTGCAAAAATTGCTAGCAGCATTTTGTGATCAAAACCTGTGCCTGAAATCTCTGCTTCACCCCAAGTGGGAATTGCTGGAGTCCCTTGGACAGAAAAGGTTCAGGGCAGGTAAAGCCACAATATGACAGATAAACTTCAGCAAATTCACAGACCAAGGAAGTTTTTGACACTGAAGYTGGCTTGTGAAATCATGGCAGAGGAGAAAAGATGAGCAGTCTGCAATCAGTCAGATAATTTGACTTCTTTGAGAAGTCAAATGGGGCAAGGAAAGAGTCAACAAAAGAGAAGGGAAAAAGACACAAAATAAATGTGTCCTAAGAGCTCTTACAGAAGCTTCTCCCACAGAGAAATGAAGCTTTGGACAATTGTGTGATGCATGCACAGGCCACATGCAGGTCAGCAGGGAATCATCAGCAGAGAGGAGAAGCTCATTGCCACCCTGGTCTGTTCCATACAATGTCTGGGCAGTAAATCTGGATCAGATTGAGTCTGATACACCTGGATCAAGAGTCTCCCCCTCCACCTGTTTTGAAGCAGCCTCAGGCACCCATCATTGTTCTCACCTCTCATAAGCCCAGCAGAAAAACGAGCCCATTTGCATTAATCAACACTTCTAATACAGCAGCTATTAGACTGCAATTGTATATTTGAAAAATCCAGTAAGATTGTTTTAATTTGATATCAGAACTAGGATACAGAACGACAGCACAGAGTCTTCCTATTTCTAAATTAATATGCAAGAAAAATCTGTGTTAAGTCTTCCATAGAGACACATTTTGTACATCAAGACTTTTCTTCACAGACCTTCCATGAACCACATTTTCAGAGGAACATTCAGGARCAGATGTGTTGTCAGGCTTGAGAAATTCCAAAGCAAAAAGGACTTTTTTCTCCTAAACATGTGTAGTTTTTAAAGTGAAAGYTATATTTGTTATATTGCTAAATTACAGATATCCATAGTTTTAGGTAGTGGGATACTTGCTGGGTGTCCATACTTATGATGGAATGAACAAAAACTAAATTACTTTAAAAATACAATTATGTGATTAAGTTATTGCTATTGAGTAGCTGTGACTCTCCACAYCAACAACAGTTACCTTACAAATGAAAAAAAATTTAAAACTTAAGATATCCATTCATTTTTAGTAAYTTTCTTTTGTCTGTTATGTGTGAAAGATTTTAATTTACACTCATTTATCAACTCAGACAATTTCACTAATGAGGGAATTTATTCTGATATCAAAAAATCAGACTGCAGTTTTAGAAGGTTATCACAATGTGGGTACATGCACATGGCACCTGAATCAGGATTAAGTATCATTTTTAAACACAGTTCTTAAAAACTGGGGTTTTCTTATACATAGCTCTAAAGGAATATGATGTCCACATAGAGAAGATTTGATTTCAAATKAATGCATCTGAAATAAAGATGGGAAGGCAGAAGAGACATTAAACTGGAGAGTTAAGCATGGTAGAGAAATGGATCTTAAATTATTTTGTACTCTGGCAATGTCAAGTTTTGGAGTTTTTATCTCTCAGAAGTGATTGCAGTCAACGTCACACACATGGAAATGATCAACACCAGCACCCAGAATGTGACAATGGTGGTGACACTCAGKGCTCCCTGCAGTGCCTGCTGGCTGCTCTTCTCATCTGCTTCACAAGCAAAGTCCAATAAAAAAGGATGTCATTGGAACTTTATGTGACAAGCTGAAACAGAGAGCAGAGAACTCACAGGGAACTGTGTGACCAAACCCTGGTCCAGGGGTTTCAGCCAGCTCTTTTTCCAACAGGCCTTCCACATCTGACACATTACTCCAGTCACAACAAATGGAAACATGTGAAAATTTATTCCAGGGGGTGCTAAAACAAAGTGTCCCATGTTTAACTACTGTTTCAAACAGGCTTGGTTTGGGTGTTTGTTTTTAAAGCAGAATATTTYAATAACACCTCTCAGTAAGCAGAAACAAATGAGGAAACTTCTACACAGGATGAAGATCCAGAAATGCAGTATTGTTCTCCCAGACCTCTTACAGCTGTTAAAAACCAACAAAAACCTCCAAACAGACCTGACACAGTTGATCAGAGACTTTTCCAATGATAAGTAACACAAGTCCCAACCACTGTGGTGGTTTAGATTTTTAAGCCATGTCCAATTAGGATATTTTAAGAGAAATACAAGAGCAAAAACTACCCTCTACAGGGCATGCAAGCCAGCCATCCTTAATGCTTGAAGACTGATCTRCACAGATTTTCTGCATCATAAAATAGTCTGGAATACAACCCAAACTGCACATCAGTGTAGGATGCTGACAGACACCTTGATCCTGTTTCACTGYTTCAATTTAGCTGCATATTGTTTGACACTGCTCAGGGAAATGTGACAAGCTGTGCCATGAATGGAAGGGAAGAGAACCAACTCTCTCTTGCTGTACATTACATTTTTATTAACTGAGGCGCCACAAAACTCTAAATTTATGAAATACTGAAGAAGAATTATTAAATTATTCATCAGTGATAAGACAATTAAGAAGCAAACTAAGGAGCAAGTGGAAGCTTGGTCCTGAGGGAGAACAGCTGGTCTTCTCATTAAAAGTATGTTTTGGCAGCAAAATACCCTCTGAACAGAGGGAACCTGCTGCTAAAGCAGCCTCAGAGTCAAATTTAGGAGCAAGTGACAAAGACAGGCTGATGTGAAGAGCAAGGTGGTGCACTCTGGGTAGCAGTGTGTGGCTTTTGCAGGCTGCACACCCCCTGCTCCTGGCAGAGTGAGGGGACTTGATTGTCCTTTGGAGCGACATCCTGACGTGGAAGCTGCCTCAGCCACTTTGTGCTGATGCACCAGACTACAAAGGAATTAACTTTTGTACCATAGAAGCCAACAGCTGAGCACAGAGCCCAGTGGTGAGGAGGGTGTCCAGGTCACTGAGACACCCTGTGCTCCTGCCTCACATCCCTGGTTCATCCAACAGCAAAGCTGCAGACCCCAAAGGGGCACTGGGGCAGGACCCCCTGGGTACCTCCCAGCAGGAGCAGGTCCTGTGCAGGATGTGCTGAACAGGAGCACTGTCCATCTGCACTGTGGGCAACAACCACCCCTGGGCAGCCAGGGACATCCCAGCCCTGGGGCTGTGATGGTGCAGGTGCTGAAAAGGGAACTKTGTGATGTTAGAGACATGGGAAGCCTTTCAGAGGTGGAGAARATTAAGAAAGGCAATGAGAAAGGGAAGAGAGAGACAGAACTTTGGTACAATGTTTTTTATGAAGCTGAAGCAGCACATGCAAAGAAGGCAGACCCTGCTCCAAGAGTCTGGAGCAGTGCCAGAGCTCTGAGGGGTTCTGAAAAACTCTTCATGAAACACCATTGCTCCTTTCCTTCTCATCCCTCTACTACTCATACATACTATTTCTAGGATTGTGAGGTTTTTTTAAGCCTGTGGTTTTTCTCATACTTTCCTTTTGTGGTTTTYAATTCTCTCCCTGTCCTGCCATCAATAGTTCAGTAGATTTGCCCCTTGGCTCCTCACCTTTTACAATCCATTCTCCAAGATCACCCACCTGAAACCCTAAGTCAAACAAAACACCACTGATAAACCAGCTCTCACCCAGAGAAATGCAAAGGACCTCTTATGATTCCATTGCTGAAATACACAGTGACTGGTATGATTTGTGTTCTTTAAAGATGGTATCCTTAAAATACTTCTACAGAAAAAAAAAACCCTGAAACATTTCTGCAGCATCTCCTGATGAAATCCCCCCTGGCATGCCTTGTTCTACATTTGAAGAATTTTTCGAATRCCATCAAGGTCCATAAATTTTTTGTGACACAGAAACACAAAATCAGATGCTCCATCTTAATTTTGGATAAACTTACTTCCTAGTTAGATAAAAAAATTGGTATTAATCCCTTAATGCCATCCTCTTTCCTGTATTTCCCCATGTGTGTGAAGCATCTTTACAGCTGAACGCAGAAACAACAGGTTCTCTCCTAATCAAATAATTCTGCTTAAAATTGTTACTCCAATTCTTGCAAAGGTTCAAACACCTTGCATAACTGGCAGGAATTCTGACATCCCTTCAGCCTGCTTCAAAACCTGATTGATCACATCAAATATAACAATTCCCACTCCAATCTTCCCGTACCTATTTGTTCACTTAGGTTAGCTGGCAAAATAAGCACGTTAGCCTTTTCTCTGCTCCAGATATGTCATACCAAAGTGGGTTTTGCATAAAGAGAAATGGCATGCTACTATCTTTGTAACATTTTCAGAGCCTTGGTTATAAATACTTCAGATGATGCTCAGACAGAAACTCAAGTAATGCAGATTTCAGCTCTTCACATGAACAGCAGGGAGAGTTAGAGGTTCAGTTTGATTTGGACCTACACTAATTTACCCCAAATGATCAACAAAAAGGAGAGCACAGCTAAAAYAGCATTTCTGAGGTGATGGGATTTACACACACCACATTGCAATGTAGCAGGGGCACAGAGGTATCCGGGCTTTCACTGGCACTGGGTACACAGCTACACACAGGGCAAAACTGATGCACAAAAACAGGAACAAATGATGAGCAGGGGAAGCAAATAATCCTGCAAGGGGCTCTTGGTGGGGCCAGACGGGGCTGTTGGAGCAGGTACAGCCCAGAGCCATCCCAGGGAGGGAACAGGAGTGAGCAGGAATTGGGGAGAGGGGTGRGGTGGCCAAGGCAGTGCAGGAACCACTGGCTGCACCTTCCTCAGGTGAGAGA
This sequence comes from Alauda arvensis, assembly GCA_902810485.1. Lineage (NCBI taxonomy): Eukaryota > Metazoa > Chordata > Aves > Passeriformes > Alaudidae > Alauda > Alauda arvensis. The sequence goes on along the minus strand of CADDXX010000127.1, from coordinate 436,884 downwards.
GAGCCACAAAGGGACACAGCCACGARGGCAGAGCAGGAGAGTTGGAAAAGAAGGAAAT
>CADDXX010000127.1:423412-436531 GCA_902810485.1 Alauda arvensis | reverse complement strand
ATCCCACAGAGCCAGCTCAAATGTTGTACACATATCCATATCTGTAATTACAGACACAAATCCATTCCTTTTTGATTAGTGCTACAGAGTGAGCAGTTTGTGTTGTGTAAACCCGCCCCTCAGCCCAGTAGTGCCATCTTGTTTCCCAGTTCAGAGATGTTACTGCARGCTCCTAAGACATGTCCTTCCTAAACCTCAGTACCAGTTCAGAGGGTGTAGAAAACAGGGGGTCCACAGCTGTGTACCTGTAAACCAGCAAACTAAAGAGATACTTCAATGGGGACATCCTTATTCTTTCACCACTATGACTTTTGAAAAGTAAATTCTTTTTCTTTCTCAAGAAGGAASAGTTTTTGATAAATACATTTCTGTTAAGGGGAAAAGAACCAAACCCTTGATCTTAAGCCATGTTAGAGGAATTATTTAAATTCTGCTACTTAACACGTTCTGTTTGGAGGGCCAGCCTCACCCAAAGGAGCAAAGACTAATAAAGAAATTCTTTTAACCCCCAACATTTCAAGATACAATTTTTTTGAGGCAATCCTATTCAAAGCAAGAAATGAAAACACAAAATTAATATTTCCATATGTTATCCTATACTCATAAAAAACCCAGACTGTTATTTCCTAAGCTAACAAACTGAGCCATCTCTTTTTTATGCATTAACAATTAATATGGATTCWGCTTATAGACATCTGTAATGCTCTGGGCTGTATTTATGGTGTGATAATTGTCATTTTGAGACACAGAACACCAAGATGATAGAAAGACATCGCTGAACTGTTCCCTATCTAAGGGACAACACTGCTATCATGTTCAAAATACTGCCCCAAGCAATGAAAAGTTTCATGTATCTTTTTTTTCCTACCACTGTTGTCAGCTTCTATTTTTGCCTGTGGCTGAATGTGATTATAATCTGTTTGCAGCCTACAAGAAAACAAAGTGATCTAGAATATAATGAGTGGGGAACATTTTGGAGCCCCCCTGAGCTGCAGGATATTTCCAGCTGCTAGCAGAGCTGATAAGGGACTTAATAGAGCTAATGATTTCTAATACCACTAACACAAGGCTATTTTCACAGTGGGTAAATAATGACTCTTTTGTTTTGGAAATAGTTAAGGAGTCATGGAGATGTTTGATAAGTGCATGATACAGTATAAATGCAGCAGTGTTTGGGTAACTAATGGTGGATTACACCACTGCTAGAAGAGAAAATACTTTTGTGTTTCCTTCTAAGAACTTTAAAGTTTATAACCCTGTTAAGACCAGTGTGACAGCAAGGAGATTTCACTGTAAACAATTACAAGTAATGTTTTAATCTAAGCATAAAAAAAGCATCCATTTGTTTCAGTGCACGGCATCTTTGTTTTTATGTTGGTAATTAATATTACAAATATTCACCGGAAATAAAATAAAAACTAATTGGGTAGTAAAAGAAATTTCCTTGACAATTGAATGCAAAAACTGCATGGATGGGGCAAACTATGAGTACCACACATGCCTTCAGTGTTTCACTTGATCATGACTGCATGTTTCTGATGAGGATTATCAATATTTGCTTGGTTTCCTCCCTCCCAGTGTGCAATCTGTGTTCCCCAGTCAGGGGTCTGTGCTCCCAGCAAAGAGGATTCCACTCTGTGGGCTGCAGGATTCCTCTCAGGTTTTGTGTTTGGCATTCTACAGAAAAGATTCCCCATGGTAAAAATGCATTTCTTCTTCCCTTTTCTCCTGTGCAGAAGTTACCTTCTTAGAGAGGCTGCACATATGGATCTCTTCTTCCTTCAAGAAATTGGAACATTTATTTCATATTAAGTTCATGGCAGCTGCAAGGAGTGTTTGGAACTTCCATCCTGCTCCCTGCAGCCCTCCGTGCTTCATGCCCCCACAGTTTCACTGCTCTTTGGGTTTTCTCAGCTGTATCCAATCCCAACCAGGATTCCCTGCATGGGGACTGTCCTCTGTCACCCAAAAYAGGTGGTGTCAATCAAGCTGTTAACAACCCAAACTTCAAAATGGGAACAAAGAAATGGTGATAACTCTGATGAAGGCAAAAATGTAAGGTTTAAATAAAATAATTCAAGCTAGGCAGAGCTTTTCAAGTCAAAATGAAAGAAATAAAAGGACTTACAGTGTGAACAGAGGATAATAAATTGTGTAATGGAATAAAGCAAAACCTACCCATTATAAACTTTATAGATTTTAGGAAAGCAGATGATAACCCCCATTGTGATTCATTTYCACATATCTTGAAATATTACAGGAAGCAGGCAAAAATAATTAAATTTACCTAACTGTATTTCAAGGTATGGCTTCAGTGGTTAAAGAAAATGCAAACTTAAGCAAAGAGTCTGATGCAGCTGCTGGTATCAAACTGAGAATGCAATCTCTTCTCTGGTTTGTTACTGCCACTGCTTCATTATGAGAAGAAACTGTAGATTGGAACAACAGAAATATTTCATGGTGTAAGAGTTAATACCAGGTTTTGTTTGTGCTGGTGATGCAGCAGTAAATGACAGGTCAAACATGCAAGGAACAGCACAAGATTGTTCCACATCACACATAAATCAGGTTAAATATTGTGAAAAATACATCCAGTAGGGACTCCAGGTTCCAAATCAGGTTTTGTATCAGAAAGCCAAGAAATAGAGGGTTTGTAAATTCATATATTTGACAGGCATGAGCAAACCAATGAATTTAATCATAAGGAAACAATAGCACGATCAAGTGATGTGACAACTGCAATCACTGACTTCAGTGACTTGTTCAAATGTTTCTTCTCCCTTAGCAGAGAGACAGGGAAAAAGGAAAGCCACCAGATGCTCACACATTCAGAAAATATTAGCTATCATATCAACTGAATTCTTAAACACTTACACTCAGAAATCAAATCTACCTTTTTTTAATGGTAGCAGAGATAAAGACCAATTCAAGAGACATCAAAAACTAAGCTAGAGCAGAGAACACAGCAGGTAGAGCACTGCCAACGTGGGATGGATGTCAAAGGCCCACACARTGCAAAAACCAAGAATATTCAGCAAGTTTGAGAACAAGATGKYTMAGCTGCTCAAAGAATAAAAATTAAGGATKGCTTAATTAAAAACCACTACAGTATCACAGGGCAGAGCTATATTACATGCATTAGCATATAAAAAAAGAAAAAGTAGGTGTTTTGGAGATCAAGGAGCTCTTCTGTATTGAGACATGAGTTGTAATGCCAAACAAAATTAGATTCAAACATGTAGAGCAGGAATGTACAATAGGAATAGATGGCTGTTAAAGGTAATAATTAGGCAGTGAATTCAACAGCTTTAGATGGAAAATATCTAAGGAATGGAAAAAGTCTAGTAGAGAATACTTAACAAAAGGTCTTGAAAACTGAGAAGATACAGAGGAAACAAATCTTGCTAAGTGTAAAAGCAACCACATTTTCTTAAAAATAATTAAAATACAACGAACTAGGCAGTCCTTCAAAGGGAAGCACTGCTGTGTAACAGCTGGGGGGACAGAAGATGCAATTCAGTGTTGACAAATGCAAAAGCAACTTAAAATTCTTCAACTAAATGCTGATTACTGAAATCAACACCAAGAAGAAAAAGGTGTGGAAGGATGAATTTYTGTGAGCAGACCAAGGAAACAAGTGCAATGCAGTGACTATTCCATAACAATGGAGAAAAATAAAAATGTAGTGTACCTGCTATGCTGTGCCTTCAGGTGCTGCATCCTGGTACAGGAGAGAAAGAACCAGGGGCTCACTTCCAGCATGCCTTGTGCAAACATCAGGAATGAGCCAAGCTGGGAAGCACAGCACTATTCACTGGCTGAAAGGTGATCTGTGTTATCTCACACCCATCCTGCCTCTCTCCTGCTCAGCCTTGAGAAACAAGCACAAAAGTGTCGATTTAACACAACTGTTGTCTGTAAACCCAGATTAGCATTTAGCCTGGGAACCTGGGAGTGTGCCCCTGCAGACAGAGCTGAGCTGGGAGCAGGGCAAACACAGAATTTCTGAGGACCCTAACACACACCCTGCTAGGATCCAGGGACACAGGGACAAACATGTTCCCCCAAACCCTGAGAGCTCTGCATTTGCAATTGGGCCCTACAGAACACAATCCCAGTATTTCTTTATTGACCAAACCATTAAAAGGTTTGCCCTCTGTCTCAATGTGGACTCAGATAAGAAATCTTACTCTGYTAGAAAACTAAGAACTGAAAAAACTACACACATATTTGTTGCTCAAGTCTCAGCTGAGGGAAGTCAGTGTTCCAAAATCAGTCACTAATCTCTCCAGTGAATTCTTTCACTGGTGTTTTAGGAAGGTACAYGTGCACACCTCACTGAGGCAGCAGGGAGCAGGCTCTTACTGTGATGTCAGCAGCACATGACAAGCACAGAATTTGGCCATATTTTGATATGCCTTGGACTAATAAAGAAAAGAAACCTGCCCAAATGGTCAGTTAGCCAAAAGATGGCTTGTGACTGATCCCCAGACACATCCATGGATACAATCAGTGGTGTCAGACCTGACAGCCAGGTACACTGCCCCTGCTCAGGACAGGTGTTCTTCCAGCAATCATGGCCCAGCATTTCTCTTGGGAGATCACCAATGCTGCCAAAACTCACAGAAACACACTTCTCTGCTGGCTTGTATCCCCAGCTGTGTGGGAAATCCAAACACCAGGCTCCAATAAGCAGTTGATGAAGGCCAGTGTGTAATCTGCTGAGTGTGATGAGCTGTGTGCACACTCACTGTGCAGGATCAGATTCCTGCCTGGATGCTCCCATCTGTCTCAGAGACATTTCCTGGAGGTGTCTGCCAGCACTCCCCATCCCATGGCCTTTCCCATGTGGGCAGGATGGTCAGGATCCAGTGCCCAGGGAGAGGGCAGAGGCCAGCCTGGGACACTCTGAGCTCTGCAGTCAGTGCAGGCACCAGGAGGCTCAGTTTGCCTCTGCTTCACCCCAAAGGATCCCCAAGGGAATGAGGTATGTCCATCTCCCAGTGCAGGGCTCCTGTGTCCATGTTCTAAGTACAGTTTATATCTGGACATAAACTGCACTGAAAGAAGGTGCAGCTTCCTCTCCAATCCAGCTACTGTGCATGATACAAATTATTCTTTTCAYTTGTGAGTCAAGGCAGTTATTGCTGGGTATTGCTCAAATGAACTGCAGCATCATCAGAGCAAAATAATAACAAAGGCATCACTTAGGCACAGCCTAAGTACTGATATTTCTGTCATAAATGATAAACAATAAGGCATTGTCTTCCATTTTTTAACATTTCACAACTTTTCAGTGAAAGACACAATACTCTTCTGTTCCCATTTCTTGGTAATTCAACATTCTACCAGCCAGTTCACAAACAATTAGAACACATTTGTTCTTCAGATATTATTAGTTTACACATCTGATTTTTTTTAACTCCAAGCAATTACAAGCCCAGTGCACTGCAAGCAAAGCTGCTGGTCCAGGAGATAGCACAGCAAAACCAGAATAAAGCTCAAGATCAAAAATTAAAGAGCTACAGTGTTCCAGGCATTGTTTATTCACATTTGAGAAGGCTGGGAGAGATAGGCATGCTGTCTGCCTCAATTTTTATGGGGGATGTGGGAAAGAAAAAAGAATCTCATGGTTTGTAAGAGCCAGAAATAGCTTATCATTTATTTGTGGTCCCTGAGTTATCTGCCTGCTGTCAGGCCTGCACAGGCACACTGCTGGGCTGCCTTCACTCCCACCCCATAGAGCAGCACACCTCTGAAAAAGAACAATCTATTTCCTTCCTGAAAGTCTTTCTAAACATCGTGTACTCCCCAAAACTGTATTTATTTTTTTGAAGTAAAACCAACTATAACGGTTACACGAGAAAAGAAAAAAAAAACATAAGGGAAGGAGATGGAAGTGGGAAAGACTGCCACTGAGACACACTGCTGGAAGGAACACACAAAGTGGATTTTGATGTTTGCTTTGATGTTTCACACTGGTGGAGCTTCTGGACCTGAACAAGGCAGGTGATTATTATCTTTGCTTGTCTTTATATATATATATATATATGCATATAAATGCCATCATCAGTAACTTAATAAACAGTTTAAATGCACACAGCACTTCCTTATGACATTTCTCCAATTACTCCTTCAAATTTTGACACAGATTTCTTCCTTCCTCAACATATCCATCAATACTGTTTCCTCCCAAGCTGGTGACTGTCACCTTCTAATCAGCTGGCATTTATCCTGGGATATGCAGGAATGCAAACAGCTTTTTTCCTCCCACACCAAGCTCTTCTGCAAGGTGCAGCTTGCTTCCCTCCCAAGAAGGCAGAGTTTGTAACAAATGGTGAACTTGTGGTGCATGGAATTCACCCCAAGCCAAGCAGCAGGGTCAGGGAGGCACTGGAGGGCTCTGCAGGGTCACWGGCACTGGTGTGCACACAGCAAAGGGGAGCAGGCAGGTGCCCCAGCTATCCCATCCCTACATCCCTGCTCACCTTTCATTATTTTATTAGGTTCCCATTATCAGCCTCCACACCTAAACTGATCTGTGGAGAACTGCAGAGCCTGTTTCCATGCCTGCTCTCTGCCAGCCTGCTCTGATTGCTCTCATTATTCCTCTTTCCAACAGAGAGAGATTCATTACTCGATGCGTAAAACTGCCTCGCTCCAGCCCTTTGCTCAGAGCTCCAAATCTGTCACCACACACAGATTGTGCCACTATTTCTTCCCTCCTAAACTGTTYGACATCACAGCTTTTAACTGAACRGGGCAAGGAATAGAGGSAAGGAATGGAACACAAACTGTTAAAATGATTATTAGAAAGCAAAGAATCCACRGGAAGCATAGCAGCTTCCCGAGGCCGCTGGAAACGCAAACATTTCTTGTTTAATTCCCATTTCTAGCACAAASTTTTCCAGCCAGTCAGCTGAGCAAATTCAAACAAAACCTATTGTTTACAAAGAGAGCACCTGTAGAGCAGCCMATGCTCTGCAGCTCCCTGGACCCTGCTAAGARCAAGGAACAATGTTTTTAAGCCATCATTAGCTTTCATTCTGCAGCATCCCTTCTGCTGCCACGCTATTCCTCCATGTAAATAGGATTTATTTATTCATAGGCATAGCATTACCTGGCCTCTGCTGTCTCTGTGCTCTTACAAAGGGGCTGGAGAAACAATTAATACTGCAGGGTGTGGGTGGGCACACGACATGGGCTCCGTGGGCAGGCACAGAGGGGCTGCAGCTCTGGGCACGGCAGATAAGGGAAGTGACACAGATTAAAACAAATCGAGCATCCCCACCACTGAGGAGCTGGGCAAACAATAGCAGTAAAAGCATAAACGTCAATTTGGAATGATAAAGGATACAATCTAAATGTAATATGAGAGGCCCCCAGACAAAAAGGGAGAAATAGAAATTACACATTACCCGGGTAGCAGATGCAATAAACAAACAAATATGTAAACACAGGCATGAATATGCATATGGAAACATTCAGATCGCTGGATTGATGGCTGAAGTAGCTGGATTTCAAAGTAAAATACTGAACCATTTTTTAAAAGTTTGACTGCTAGATTTGAAGGGGAAAAAATCTTATTTATACTCCTGGTAATTTTATTTTAATTTTGAATAATGTGCAAGTGTCTCAACACRTGCTTTCTCTACATGCTACATTTGCATATTAACGAGACAACTGTCCATAAGACACAAATCAATGCCAGGAGATACTTTCCTTTCTCACAAGAAGCTGGCTTTTTATCTGCTGAAAGAACTGTCAAAAGGGTCCTCTGATTCAGAATTTCCTCTATCTTTTCCCTTGGTGTTTTCTAGTCCCCTATAGCAGTTTGCCAGATGAACTACATGGTTTCAAAGCTCATTTAAATAATCTTACACCTCTTCTAGCCCTGGTGAACAAAACCCAAACAGTTCCATCCAAACTGTGACCTAATAATAGTCACACAGATCAGTTAAAAGACCTACCCAAGATTTACTTATCACAGTCCAGCTGATACTGGATGGATGATGTTGGATGAACCAAATTTATTTTGTTATGGGAGGAAGTTTAAATTTCACTTAATGAAAAAAGCTCACAAATAAGAAGGAAATTATCCAGAGCTTTATGTAGGAATCAGTTTGTGAAGCACAGCACTGTACACAAAATATTTTCACAGTGCCACTAAACTAGGAGAGAACCCATTTAAGATTKTGACCTCTGTCTGGGGTTGTCCCATCCACCTGTCAACAACAATTTTTTGATGCGAGCGAAAACCAAAACAAAACCAAATTAACCAAAACACGTGCATATAGAAACATCCCCAGCTCCACACAGCTGTGACACAACTGCTGCTGTGTCACGTTGTGCATTTAAATAAAGCTCCATCCCATGCCTGGAGGGAGTGTCACACTCCAGACTGCAATAATACCTGGTAACAGGGGCCATCAGCACAGCTCCTGCCAACTCAACTCTTCCTTGCTTTAACATTTCAAACTCTTGCCTTCAAACATTTAGAAAGGAGAGAAGGTGGGGGGAAATGAGAGCACAGATTTTATTCCTCCAAGTCTGAAATGCAATTCCAATTTGAAACACAGTCCCCAAACATTAGGTGAATAATTTTAGAGTAATAAAATATGGCATTACTGCTGCTGCGTTCGAGTCCTTCAGGAGGCTCTCTATAACGAGGGGAAGTTCCTGCTCAAACTCTGTTATGAGGCAATTATCCTGCCTGACATCTAACATCTTGCAAGGCAATCTCACTTTTGGGCATTAAGAATTAGCTGCCTTAATCTCATTTTATGAAAGACATAATATTTTCCTTTCAAGTGTTCTTTTTAGAAACATGAGCTGCCAAATCTGCCTTATAATCTAAGGTTTCCACTCACAACTATTCTTTATTCTAGTAATGCCAACTTCATTTTTATTTACAAACAAACAACACCGATTCTTTGTATTTTCAGTATTTTAATTTTTGCTTCTATCCTAGAAATGTATTAAAAGGAGATTTAAATATGCAATAGAGCTGTTTGAAATACTGTATCTGTTCATCATAATTCCAAACAAAAATGTATATTTATTTTATAGGCATTCTATTCTTTTCTGCATAGGGATTTTTTAATATTTGTCTTATTTTTAAAGATGTAAATAAAGGTTGATTTCAATGTAGCTGCTCTGCCATTTTTCTAAAGATTAATAAAAYTGATAAAAGAATTTGAATGACAAAGGAATATATTAATTTACATGTGTGCCATTTTTTGGACAATTTTCCACCTGTAAATAGACCCCATACAGTACAGATTCCACTAGTTATTAATATTTTCTGTCTTGCCTACTTGAATATTCTGGTTTTCTTTCTTAGAACACCCCTAACAACCTGCCCATCATCCTACAAGAACTGGCCTGGTCTTGCTTTGGGAAGTGCCAGGCAAAGGGCTCTCCCTGGCAGACAGGCAGCAGGAGTGTTCTGTGTGCCTGTGTTCAGGAGAGAGGAACATTCTGTYTGAGCAGCACAGACAATGCTTCCTGCCATCCCTGTGTCCATGGGCACAGCATCTTCTCTTTGCTTCCCAAATTCCACATTCCCAAGCCCCTGCAGGTGGTTTTGCCAGGATCTGGGACAGGCTTTCCTCCCTCCCTGCAATGGGGGCTCCTACCCAAACCCCACCTGTCACAGGCAATGGAACAAACCCACACAAAGAGCACACTGTCCAAGGCATGTGAGAACAAACACAAACAGATTAATGAGAACCTGGCAGAGCAGCCTCACTCCCTCCCCTGGCTGTCTCTGCCACAGGCACTGGGGATGAGATCACCAACAAGAGCTGCAGTGGGGATGGAATAGAACAGGCTGGAAGTGGTGAACATTGTGCTGCACCTCCTCAGAGAGCTGCAGCCCTTCCTCAGCCAGCTACTGCAGCAGGGAGAAGCACCTGGATGTGTGGGATGCACAGAACCTGAGATCTCAGGCTGGCTGGTGCTGGTATTTATTAGTCAGGACAGTAGGAAGCCAAGGACTGAGAGCTAGAAAACAGATTGAGGCAGGATGAGGAGCTGGGAAATGGGAAGCTGTCACTCAGGGGGATGGAGCCAAGGAGAGAACACATCAAAGTCCTGAGAGACACAAGACAGAAAGGTAGACCTGACAGAAGGGAAAAAAGAGACATTTGGAGTTCCCAGTAGAGGAAAGAAGGATTAAAAACTGTTGAGAAAGGCGAGACAAAAACCAAAACAGAAAAAACGTGACACAGAGCCAGAGAAATTAAAGGGTGGAAATCAGTTTGTGAGAATCACTAGAAGATGAGCAAGGGAAATGAGGATTAGGATCAGACAGACAAGCAGGATATGCACTGAATAACCAGCAAAGCTGGACAAGGATCCCCAGGAGAATGGTGGGAGGGGTGCCCTGCCCCAGGGCCACTGCCCACGCTGGCCAAAAATCTGCTGGGGCTGGGGAGCAGTGCAGTGCTCCAGCTTCCTGCACAACTCATTGCACAGGCAAAGCCTGGGCACAGCCAGCCTGATTTCTGAAAATCAGAGGCTTCTCCAGGCTGGAGTCTGCACCTTAGGCTTCAGATCTTTTAAAGTTCTGTGTGTTTTATTTTCTTTGGCCATTTTKTTAGAAAATTACTCTCAGTGAACAGCTTCACTGGTGAGCAGGAGCTGTATCCACTACCAAACAACACACAGCTATTAATTTATTTGAGGRTTATTCTCATTATTTCTCATCACAATAACATTAAATGAGCTATGTACATACTCTGATGGAAAACAGACTTCACAGTTTCTGTCAACAGTGCTGCAAGTGTTACAAGTTTGAATTTTTATTTGAAGTTCCCAGAGCTGCTTTGTTAGCTTAGAGAGTTGATCTCAATTTTTTGTTGACACCAAAGCAGAGCAGATTAACTTGGAAATGATACCCAAAGCTTGAAGTGCTGTTGGATCATTTGTCCTCATTGAGTGAAGGCAGATTTCTGCATTAAATTACACACTGCTAGTGGTGCCACAGCTTTAAATATTGTTCTTTTCATCACTCTTTGTCAATTATCCCATGTTTGGAGTATTTTTTAACTAAATAAATATTCGTGCATGGTGATTGTCAGCATTAGTAGAAAAGTCCTGAAAAGCCAGCTCATAAATGAAATCCTGATTTCAGCAAATTCATTCTTCTCAGATAGCTACTTCTGCAGAACAAATGATCATCTCTAATATCATTACCTGAACACAGCAAACCTGGATTGTACAGGGTCTTGGCAGTGAAGGATGACAGGCATCAGAGGCCTCATGTTTAATTACTGAACAGTTTTCTGGAGAGTTAAGAGCTAATATCATTCACTTGCTGCTGTTGGCTATGTGGCAGAATATTGTGGTTGTGGTGATCTGTCAGGGASAAGTGATTCATAAACTTTGCTGCCTGCTCCTCAAATGCACAGCTGGTGGGAATAAAAAAATGGACAGCTATTTATGGCTGAAAATCCCAACAGGAAATGTCCTGAAATCCACATGAAAAATAAGCAGAAAATCTCCATGAGAAGAGAACAGTGCATTCCTATACATGTGAAGCACAAAACACTAATTACATACTGATATTCCCCTGGACCTGTATGTTTTAGGAGCTAAGGGTAATAACCAAATTAAATCTTATGATAATTAGCAAAGGCAAGCCCCTGCTCAACGAAGAGAGTGAAGCAAGCTGGGATTGGCATCTTAATACCCACCCAGTGTAAACTGTGCTGGAAAGGCACAAAGGGAAGGGAAGAYTGAAGAAGATTCAAATGCCTACTTCTTCTTTTGCTACAAACAGCAGGGACACACTGAGCTCTACAGGAACTGAAGAACATCCCCAGTGACCCAGTGACAAAGGGGAAAGGCAGGTGCAGGTGCCTGCCTTACAGGCCTAATGTGGTTTTTTCTTTTGATCCAAACCACTGAGAAAGCTGAAATACAGTGAGTTGAAGACCTACAACCCACCCCAAATGTCCTGAGAACAAAATTTTTCTAACTTTATCCAGAAATGCTCCAACAGAGATTGCAGGAACATTCAGAAGTGCTGAGTGTTCCTACAGGCACAGCAGCTCCCTGGGCTGAGGCTCCCACCAAAGCAATCCTTCCAAAAACACAAACTCTAAGCACCACAAGTCAGAATGTTCACTTTCAGAGACAATTTCAACAGGCAAGAAGGTGCATCTCATATCTTGATATGCTGAGCAGAGTAAGAACAGATGTTTATTGTGGTGGTCATGAGGCTCCTTTTCTATTAAAAGTATTTTTTACTTAAAAAACACTATTTGAAAAGAAAATTTCTGMACTTATCAGTATTCATATGTTGCTTTGTATGCACGAATAGYTGCATACATGTTTAAGAGTGAAGGCAAAAAGAAGGAGCTTAAATGAAGATTAATTAATGAAAATCTAAAGCTTGATTTTAGATATTGAATACTCATTTAAATTTGTCTGACAGAGCTCTGTTCTCCACTCTCATCTGTTTCAATCTAGTTAATGAAATAATGTTTTATATAATAAATAACAGGGGAATTAAGCCAAGGAGTTAACAGTAAGCACTAAATAATGAATCAATGCAAGTCTGGCACATAGCTTAATGTTGTTTGCAAAAGAAATACATCAGATTTAATCTTTAAAAAGGAAGCAGAGCCCTAAGTCACTTGGGAAGGGTGATCCCTCCTATTCTGCACCTGCTGGCAGAAGGCCCTGTGGTTCTGCCATGGCTGCACTAAGAACTGAACCATTTACTGAGAACTGGAAGAATGAAGAATAACAGGAGGTGAGAAGAAAGGAAAAAACAAAACCAGCACCAAAAGGCAAAACATGGAAGAGATGGAGCAAAGTAGAGTTCCTCATCAGAGAAAGGACCAGCAAGAGGCACAGTGTGGCATGTGCTCCAGCAGGGAGAATCCGTTCAGACTCACACAAGAGGAAGGAGCAGCACCTCTCAGCACACCAGGACATTCCTCAAAGGAGACACTGACTGTGGATCCCAAACAGACCTAATTAAACCCTCATCTTTGYACAAATATCTCAAAGAGTGCAGCTTTCCAGCTGTTTGTGATGAAGTCCAGAGTGCTACCAAAAGAGGCAGTTCAGCCCTTCTGCCCCAGCCCTGCCCCTGCTGTTGGCAGG
>CADDXX010000127.1:411953-423183 GCA_902810485.1 Alauda arvensis | reverse complement strand
GAGGTGCCAGGCAGGAGTTTGGATGATGCAGGGACACAGAGCCACTGGAGCTGGCACAAAGGGAGGAGAGCACAGCAGCAGCAGTGTGGAGCCAGGGGCAGGGAGCAGCTCAGTGCTGGGCTGATGGCAACCAGTGATGAAAATYAGACACCAAACTAAGGCTGTGACAGCCTCTGTACATGAATGAACTCTTTCACAGCTGCCTACAGCACTCTCTGAGCAATCATAAAGACTCTTTACCAAACATCATTTGTGGCTAAGTCTGTCCTGCATTTTGGCAGGTGACACGCACAGGCTGCACTTACAGCTCCAGCCCCATGGAGCTGTGTATCACTCTGATGAGAACGGGGTGCTTTATAAACATTAATGCATTTTAGGTCAGAGCTGTCAGTCTCCTGTGGAAGTGCCAGCACTCAGCTCCTTTTTGGGAGGGCCAGGGTGGCTCAGCCGTGGCTGCTCACAGCAGTGAGCTCAGTTTGAGCTAAGGCAGGGCTGCCTTGTGCTGCCAAATGAAGGCAACGCTTTGCCCAGGAGTCTCAGCTCTGGTGAATAATCCAAAGGAAAAGCTCTCAATGTCGGCATCATTACCGAGACACTTGGAAAAGGGGGCCTTTTGGAAAAGCCTGGATCTGAGGCTTGCTGCTCGTCAGCAGCACTGATTAACCCGGGTGCATCTCCGTGCTCAGGCATCTCAGCCTCGGGGCTGGAGGGAGCAGGGGMTGAGCAGGGTGGGCAGGAGCTCCTGAATGGGAATGTGTTCTGCGTGTTCTGCATGCTAAGGGAAACAGTGTAAAGGTCACAGCAAGAAAACAAAACAAAACGGGGTTTTATCCAGTTAAATGAAGGGATAAAGGTATTCCTGCCCATTACATTACAGGCCATGGATTTCCTGTTAGAAAATGTAAGCACACTCTTCTGTAGCTTAGGAAGGCTTTTTGCTGTCTTTTACTGTAAATTACAAATTTTGACTAACTTTCTCYCAGCAGAACACTGAACAATCTGTAATCTGCCCTATTAAAGTCGATTTCATTTATGTAAGTGCAAACACAGCATGCTTCCTGATATTACCKAAGTGAATTTTCCTGTGGGCTGGCTATCAGTGTGAGTGTTCCATCACACTCCCACTYCTCACTGGGATCCTGGCCCCTGCTTTGATAACCCTGCAGTGCTGCTTCCCAGCTGGAAGAATTCCTGTCAGACTTTCTAACCTCCAGAACACACATACCAAATGGCTGCTCAAAAATATCTGCACATTTCCATGTCCACAGACCCTTAAAAACCCCACCTCACCCTTGCAGAAAAGAAAATGATAGAAAACGGAGTTAAGCTGAATAAATGAATCAGTTTAACTTCTGAAAGAAAAACARGTTTCTATTCTCCCTACTTGATTTCAGATGGCTAACTTCCATAATACTCTCTACAGACATCACTTGGATTTCCACACCTTTTCTCAGTTTTAAACTTTTCATTACTTCCACAGAAACAACCTCAGTCCAAGGCTTAAATTAAATAAGAATTATTTTTGAGTGGGGGGGAAAAAAAACCCCCAAAACAACCCAAGAACCTTTCTTACAAGTTTTCATAAGATCTTAAATGCTCTAGAAGCAATGTTAGAGCATTTGCTGTTGAGAGACACACTAAAGAGATTAAAAGTCGCTTGAGTTAAACTGAAAACAAAACTTTTTCATAAATTACACGGCCAAAATTAGCGAAATTGAGAAGATTGTAGGGAAAAATTATTGGCAGTATCCAATCCTAAACTTTATCTGATATATGACATCATTTCATTCTAATAAGAAATCCATTACATATCTGCAATAACCACAAGTAAAGATGATAAAAAGTAGCCCCAATGCTTAATAGTAACTTAAGAACAAGCAACAGAAGTGTTTGTTAAAACAGTGTCCACTAAAAGTAATGGTGTTCCTCTGTATATTTGTATCTAGCTTATTCCCAAACCAGTTTCAATAGGTTTGAAACACAGCAAAACCACAAAAACACTGAGTTTCTACTTGCAAAGTTATCAAAAAACCACAGGAAAATCTCTGAGAAAATTTCATCTTACAGAAAGCCAGCATTGCTTCTCATGGCTTGGATCCTGTCCCCTGCTATTTGGGCACAAAAACATTTCCACACAAGTAAGTGGTGTGATTTGTTGTTGTTCTTTACTTCATCAAATAAATTCTAATTATACAGGTGAACATTCATGCTCCATGTAAAAACATGCAGTTGTTCTGCAGAGAAAACAGATCAGTAATACACATTCTATCTTTTCAGAACAGGTTTTTGATGTGTAATGAATGTTTTGTTTAAAGTGCTTCGTAACAGCATTTTTGTGAGTCTTCTGCAGAAAATTTCTTGAAACCCAGTGAAATGTGAGCAGTGTGGCTGACAGTGTGTATGAAAAAACCAGGCCTGACAACAAACACCCCCACAGCCAAACCCCCCATCTCACCCAGTGCTGTCTCCCAGGAAATTGTGACAGATTCTTTGAGAAACCTGGGTCCTGTGCACATTAGAAATTCCTTCCTGCAGGGTTAGCAGGTGTGGGCTATGTCAAACAAATTTATTGCAGTCTGTGCTAATAACCAAAATTATAGAAAACCTAGATGAAAGTGCTCTGCATCCAGCTAATTTGAAGCTACCTTATGAGACAATAACAAGCTTCTAACAGTTTTCCCCTTTTTTAAAATACACTAATTATGCYTAATGTTCCCTGTCGCATTAGCTTTCATGGTAATTATATTTCAAAACTTTTGCAATTAGGGTACAGTTAATATTGTGGAATATTGCAATTATTTTTCATTGTGACACCTCTATTGAAAACTGGTGGCATAATGATCACATTGTTCAACTAAATCAGAACTGCAGAAATATGGCAAATGAACCAATTATAGATTATTATTTCTAATTACAGATAATGCCCTTTTCCTTGCTTTGTCCAGAACAATTTCCCAAATACCCAGACTCTTCCTAACTGGAAAAAAAAAGCCCAACAAACTGATTTCTCCACCTTCATTTTTCTTACCCACATTCTAATATATATATATGTCTGTAGTATGTAAATATATATTTTACATTTTATAGTTAAAAGGTGTGAGCATGGACAGATGTGGGCAGGCACATCAACACACACAGAGATCATTTACAGTTAATTATTTACAGACAATCTGCAGTTCCTACAGGGTCAGTCAGCTGCAGCTATAAATGTAAATACCACTAAGTGCTCACTCTCAGCAAGGGTTTTACTCAGTGATTGAGCCTTGGAGGAGACACCAAAACCTTCCCAATGCATTCTGCACCATTTCTAACCCAGCCCCACGTTGACCCAAAGAACATTTCCTTATTTCTGCTCACCCTCCCACTCTAATAAACTCAAGGGCTTTGGCTCTCTACCCTTAAGCCTCTTGCTCACATTTCCATCATTAAAGCTAAATATCAACCTCCCCCCATTTACAAACTGGGCTCTGTTTATTGGTGCTGAATGAGTTCAAACCCTTGATAAATGACAACAGCAGAAATGCCTAAGAACTAACACATATAATTGTGAAAATTTGAGGTTCACTCCGGGGTTTTGAAGAGCTGCTTGTAATTAAACCAGTCTATGATTTGGTAGGACAGACCACTATTACATAAAATTACTTTCTGAAAAAAACACAGCAGAGGAGTTGGAGAGATACWGCTAAAAAAAAGCAGCCAGACAGGTAATGGGAGTCATTCTGTTATTTTCAATACTTTAGCAATTCTGAGATTAATTATCATTTACCATTTACATTCTTCATATGGAATTTTAATCAAAGCTTGCTTAATTAAGTTTTCATTTAAATTACACTAAACCAGTGATAAATAAATCAACGATCAAATCACTGACTTCAAACAGAGAAGACCTTTACCAAATTCCCTGCCTTGCCAAACCCCACCATCTGCACATTTCCCAGCTACCAGACTAATGAATCTCAAGGTTACATTACCAAGTGTAAGATATAATTCCTGGCCAACATCAGACAGAGGAAATAAAGTGTGTATAAAATGCTTTCACATCATTTCTGACATGAAAAGATCTGGGAACAGCTTTACGTGACTCCTTATTCCCTTCAATACAGAGCAACATAAGACTTGAGTAAAACTCTTCCAAAGATGATTTCAGGCAGRAATCTGAAAATTGCAAATCTCAGCTCGTTCAATACTGTGGAGTAAGGTTTTTTTTTAAGAGCAATTGCCTGAACAATGAGCACATTTTCAAAATGAACTATAACTCTCTCTCCTCTGACCCTCTGAAACTCTAAAAGCTGATTTGAGTGATTAAATGACAGCTGCAAGTCATGAGAAATCTGGCACAGAATATAATTTTTAAGAATGCCTCAAAGTCCTGCCATCACTAATGTCTGTCATCACCCACCTTTCCATCACTTCTTGGCTCATATGAATTGATTTTTTTTTTAAAGTTTACGTGACTTATTTCTCTGGATAGAGTATTTTTCATGCAATTTTTGTTTCCATTAACTTAAGACACACAGTCTCCACCATCTGCTGAGCACTGACAAAACAGAGGATAAATAAACTGTGCAGTGGAACGTGTTCCTCCCACTCTGGGGAACAGCATTTATGTACCTGTGTGCTTAGGAAGGAGATATATATATATATATATATCTAGATATATAGATATATCCATATATTTATTTGTATATATACATGCTCTATATGAAAATCACCTAGAAACTATACAGGTTTCCAGGTTATGGATATAGACCATACAACCAAACACATCTAGGAATGTAAATATCTATTTAATAGTATCTGATGAAGTATTACTGATAACAAATGTTATAATAGCATTTGAAATAGGGGTTATTTCCCTATTTAACCCCTCAACAAAGGGGTTAAAAATACACATTTGTGGTTTAAAAAGAGGATCTTTTCCTCATGAGGAAAAAAGTATTCTAAATAAATAAATAAATAGGTTTTTTCCCCCTTCCCTAAGCTATTGGCTTATAAGACCAGTGCTCTAAAACCCATCATATCTGAGAATCAACTAATCTTGAAAGACTCCTCATAAAAAACCAAAATGAAGCATTTTAATAAAAATAACAATTCTACAGAACAGGGTTTTATTTGTTTGTTTGGATTTTTTGGGGTTTTTTTGTTTTTTTTCTATGGTGTAATTCTGCCCATTCCTTTCAAAATTTTCTATCTCATTACAGATAAAAATTTTAAGGTAATGATCACTTTAGGGAGCAATGGTTGCAAGATTTTGAAGGTTTAAGAAACCAAACCAATGCTGATGTGCACCAATTGAATTGTSCATCTTCTCTGCTGGAGCCATTTTCTGGAGCAGAAAGATGCAAGCACAAGTATTAATTGCCTTGTTCTTCCTAAGGATCATCCTTTTCCATTGGCAACAATATTTGCTTTACTGACAGCTCCCAGAATATTCCATTAATACCTCCAGAGGATAAAAAAGGGTAATTTCATCATGTGACATGCTGGGTAATGTCATATTTGATGTCCACCCAAAACACACCAGCAAATCTCACTTGGGAAATTCCATTACCTTTCTAGAAGAAACATGGATAGTCCAGCTTCAATTAGAAATCCACTGCTATTTTAAATTTGCTTCATTACACAAAACTTTTTCCCTCATATGTGTTGTGTTTGTAAGTGGAGATAATTTTATTTCCAGAAACCTTTACAATGCAGTTTTAATTATATGCAAATTCCTGCTTAATTGATTAGTACAGCAGTGCCTATGTGAGGGATAACAATCCTCTGTAATGACACAGCAGAACTCTGTGCTGCTCTGAGCCACTGATATTTAAGTATTCCCAGAGTAAGTGCCAATGGCTTTTTTGGAGCTCTTCCAATATTCAAAAAAGGGACCTAACTTTGCTCTCATTAAAAACAAAAGCACTGTATTTCTTATTTTTCACCTCATCTTCGAGAAAACTCAACATTTTTTCCCCTGGTGATTTAATATTCATCAATATTGAATGTCTAATATCTCATGAAAAGGATTAAACCAAGCTCAATGGAAGTGCAGGAACCTGAAGTTTATTTCTAAACTCAAGAACTTCTCCACATTTCTGTCTCTTCTTGACTAATATATAATGTTTGCACTGGACCAGCCATTAAATCTGCTGTTTCAAGCTTGCTTATCTATTTTAGACCCTGTAATAGGTTTTTTACACTTCCATCYAAAAAAAGGTGGCATAAAACTCCCTTGAAAAAAAATCTTAAAGTTTGCACCAAGACACCACAAAAGCCATCCATATTCTGATATGCATCACCTGTACACCTGAGTGGGTTTAATACCCTTATATCACCCTGCCTGGCAGTGAGAATTCAGCTATGGAGAATCCTTTCATTGGTTTACATTTTGTAATTGTGAAACAGAGACTGGCACATGAAAAAGTGCCAAAAGTAGCACCAGGCACCGAGTTAGAGGCTCAAACAAGATTTAAGAACAAATAAAAGCAGGCAAGGCAGCTTCATTACGTGAATTTTGATGAATAGGGTGCAAACAAGAAATCATTAGAGAGCCTTTAACCATCATCTAATAACACAGATTAATAAAAGCAGCTGGGWGAGCTGGGAGAAAATCAGTTCCCTTTCATTTCATGGAGCCTGTCAGAGCAGACAGAGCCCAGCCACAGCTCTGAGCAGTTTGCTCTGGGTCTGCTCTGAACSTTCTCCATCCCTGGGAGCTCCACTCATTCAGCAACACTCACTTGTTGTTGTTATACTATTAACCAYGTGTCATACCTTTAACAGATACAAAAGTGCAAATCAGAGGTGGAAGGAAGCGTTAAATCTTATGAAAATATGAAGTGGGAAGTTTCCACAGGAGAGCCACTCCCATGCTGGGCTGCTCTGGGAGCTCCCACTGCTCCCACCCAGTGATGCCTTGGAGTGGCTGCCTAGAGCAGAGGCTGGAGAGAGTTAAAGGAATAACGTGGGTATTTATTATCTTTAACAGATCCACCTTAGGCAGTCAAAAGCCTGGCAGAGGCTGCACCCAAGATGGACAATGGTCACATTTTTCTCAGACAGATATGAGAATTTGTATATCAGAGGTTAATTGTGCAATTACAGCTTCAGGGAATGAAGCATTCCCCCAGTTTGCTTCCATCCCAATTTACTTTTGTTTGTACTTTTCAGGACCTGAAGCCAAGGATGTCCTTGGTTCTCAGGCCTGGAGGGATTTTTTTTGAGTTTTGTGTGACCAGACTGTGAAGAGAGCTCACCAACACTCATGTGGAGTTCAGGGTTACACACAGTGCAGTGCAGGGTCTGAAATATATAAAAGCTAAATCTTAAGGCATGACCAGGACATCTGCTCTATACTTGGCCTGCAGTGAGAAAACAAAAACTYAGGCCTGGAAAAAGGAACATAAATCAAACAGTGGCTCGGACTGGAGACTGATCGGGAGATACAGAAAGTTTTGGTAAGAAAACACATGATAGGGTTAGAAAAACTACAGGAGGAAGTTCTCCTTTGTATGTTCCCTTTACTTATTATTTTTACTTATAATTTTTCTGGTTTCAATAATACTACATTGAATCTGAAATAATACAATTTCAGTATAGTTTTCTCAAACTTTTTAAGTGCTTTTTCAAAAAATCACCTGAGAGCATTCTGTGGAAATCAGAAGTAATTCATCAGCAAAATTTTTATGCATATTTAAACCTAGTGGTCATACTTCTGTAGATCTTCTCAATATAAGCCTATGATAGACTTTTTTAATAATAACCACTTCTTTGTTAATCAAATGAGCCTAACAGATTGCTTATTAAAAAACAGTTCAAAATTTTAAGATTCTCAGAAAAAAGACAAATATTTAAAGTGGATATCCCAATGTCCCCCAAGAGCCCTACACAAACCCCAAAAGGTTTGTGACAAAAGGTATCCTACCCTTCTCCCCAAACCAAACAAACATCAAAGCAGCCATCCAGATTCTGAACTTGTGCCTCWATATCCCTTARMARTTTGGAAATGTGMACTGAATCTGCCTGTTCTATAAAGRAAACAAACCAYAAACTCTATAAACCAATCTATTCTMTGCAGATSCAGCAGGATSCAGCAGYACTGAWTTTCTCAGACACGTGAATGTTAAACATGAGGCACTTGGCACCAGCTGAACCCAAGGCACTGCTCGGTGTTCCCCAGAGGAATCAGCTGCACTGGGGGGTTCCTGGTCTCAACCAGCAACTGCTGCAGCTCCCCACAATACAACAGCCTTGATAAAGAGCTSTGAAACAGCACCAGTTCCTCTGTGACAGCAGGGTATTAATGGAAATTGTTCCAAAAAAAGAAATTGAAACGAGAGTCTCGAATGCATTTGTGTTCCTGGCACCATCTCAGAGGAACTGAGGAATCCAGGCTGTGGAATGCTTCCAGCCATCAACAAYAGAAAATAAAGAGGAGGAGAAAGATATTTAGAACTGGCCTGGAGTTGGAAAGCAAAGGAAGAACTAAGTTTTGTGGCCATTTCTGTACATCTGGATGACAGCTGCTAGTGGGTTGTGTTCTCTCCCTTTCTCCTGTGCAKCATTTGGAAGGCTGGCTGTGCCACCTGTGAGATGGGCTGGCCTGCAGCTGGCAGGGCACTTGGGCAAGGTGAGCTCCCAGCCAGGCTCCAGCCTTTTCCTTAGGTTAGTTCTGTAAAGACAGTCCCTCACCAGCCTTTCTGCAGGACCAGAACCAGCAGTTCATACACTTATCATGATTTCAAGTCAGTCTCAAACTGGAAATTTAAGYCTTGGAAATTCCTCAATTTCTTCAAGGTACCCTGTTCTTCTCTTTACCATCTTCTCCACACTCACAGGTATAACTGACTGGCCTTAAGTTAGTCCACTAAGTTAATGGATTTTAGAATAAGTGGCTGTTTTCTAACTGGTTTCTGCCTTTGCCTGCTTGAGACCACAAGGAGACAAACTATCCACAAATATCTAATTGAAGTTTGCTACATTTTTAGCTGAAAAAAGACAGAGAATGAAGAGACAGACTTGGAAAATGCAGAAAYAATAAGGATTTAGTTTTTGAAATTCAGAACCATTTCATTTTGAACACTTCTAAGCAAGTATTTTCAGCTTTCATTTTGACGATTTAAGTGTTTTCCCTTTATTTACCCACACTGAAAAGTAAAACACAAAGGTTGAAACTAAGAGTGAGAAAAAACCCAGTCCTGCAGATTGGAGTCTCATATTGCTCTTCCTCAGCAGATTTGCTGATGGGAAAAGTRCAAATTTCTTCTTTCATCCCTCCTAAATTGTACCAATGGCGTTTTTATTAGTTTGGCCTCCATGTTACTCCTTTATGGTTTTGCAGCAAGGTTTTTCCAGGTAAGCTGGAAATGCAGGTGCCAGGAGTTGATGAAACCTTCATGACAGGGTCACAAAGGTTTTATTTGCCCAGTCCCTGTCCTSAGTCTCAGCCCCTGAGAGAATCACTCAGAGCCATCCTCTATCACTTGACCTCCAACTCCCCAAACTCCCTCCTCTCAACTTTTATAAATCATTATAATTATTTTACTTTTTAAAATTATGTCAGGKTKTTTTTGTTAGCTCACAAGCTAACAAAGATTTTACACCTTTCCATATTTGCTAGTCCCTATAATTGACAGGTTTCTGTCAAGTAAAACAATTATCCACCTGTTTGCAGGAAGAAGTATTAACACACTCAACGCTGCTTTGTTAGGCAGAACATTTCACACCTCATTACTTAACTGAGGAGTTAGCCTGGTGCACAGAATTCCTGCTGATTCCARTAGAATAAGCTATTTGTATAACCCAAAATAATTACAATGTCATATACATTACAGATTTAATTAATTCACTACACAATATTAAAGTCCAGATTTGTGAGTTCTGCCTGAATCACGTGGATTTGCAGTTGGGACTTCCCATTTCATTCCATACCAACAACTCCTCCAGGTTGGAAAACCAAGAGGGACCTTTCAAAATAGCAGGGTCAGAAATCTTTTTCTTAGGGATTATTCAGACAATGCTGAATTTTTCTGTTATTACAAACAGAGTTTTTGGAGCGTGGCAGTTCACAGCAAATCAATCCCTCCTTTGCAGATTTTGAAAGATCCTTCAGCACAGTAAGAGTCCCAACTTTTAGGTGTTTGGGGTATATAGACTTCTATGCCCACACATTATATTTTATCATTTATAAAAATAATTCTCATTTYCTACAGCGTTCTAGTTATTGCTCCTAAATTAGCAGAGCATCAGGTACAAGGAGTCTTCTCAAAACAATCCAATTTCCATCCCAAGTTGCCAATTTTCCTTCCTTTTGATTTACTAGGTTGTTTTTTTTTCAGGTCCAAACTATGCAAGATAAGCACCAGTTATCACTACAGTTSTTGGGATGCTGTTAAGGTTCTGCTTGTAGGTGTGCATTTATTCATTTATTTCACAAATCATTACCCCTGACAGGAATAAAAGGAGAGAAAAGCTCAGTTTCTGAAGATCCCACTGTTCCAGCCCCAGCACAAGTGCATTRGACAGAAAGGAGCCATTGTAGAGGAGCCACGTGTGAGGCACTGCCTTGGTGGGGCCAGGCAGGGATCCAGGCAGAGGGGAACGACAAATAGCATCCTACATGGATGGAAAAGGTCACTGCAATAAAAGCAACCTGGGGAACTGGGAGCACGTGAAGCCTTGCTACAGACTGGAACAAAACACTAAATCCAAACAAATGAAACAGAGCAAGAGACAACATTTCCTTCACGTCTGAATGTGACAGAGCGAGCTGTGGAATCATTYTGGGAGCTGACAAAATGGACCAAGATTCCCTCTATGCCTTGATGTGAATTGATCTGAAAATTAAGCATTTACTCRGGCCAGTAATTAACTTCTATGAACATTCAAAGTCCTTGACTTTCTGTGTAACAATCTGTCAGAAACATAAATTATGCATATTTGCAATGAAATAAGAAAGGTAATGTTTGGTTGATTTGCTTCCATGAGAAAAAAAAATAACCCCTCATCTGTAGTTTTAGTCTGTAATCATTTCAGACACTGTGGGAATTAAAACTCCACAGGAACTGGATCAGGAGCTCCTGACTCCTTGGAGGGCTCAGCTGTGCACAGCCACACCAGGGCAGACATGATGTGAGCAGAGCAGCACCAGAGAGACCATCACACACCCTGCTCTGCTCCCAGAGAGCCCATCCAACACCCAGCTCTGCTCCCAGAGAGCCCATCCAACACCCTGCTCTGCTCCCAG
>CADDXX010000127.1:310196-410855 GCA_902810485.1 Alauda arvensis | reverse complement strand
CAGTGATGCAGGCACAGGAGTCCTCCTTACATTTTGGCTCATGCATTTGAAGAGCTGAGCTAGGAAGTAATAGGAGAGGATATTTTGCTTGGCTGAGCTCTGATTTCAGCAGAGGTTTCATCAATAAAGCTCTGTGTGCAAACCCTTTCAGGGCACCTGCTCCCAGAGGGCAGCAGGGAAACACAAAGGGAAAAATAATCAGAATAAAATGACAGAGTCCAGATTTCTTTCTGTTCATGCTGAAGGAATGCTGCAGCCATGCATGGGAGAACTGCCAGGCAAAGAGCCAGGCATTCATAGGGCAAGAAAAAAACCAGCACTGAGAATAATTAGCAATCACTGATCGATTTCTCCAGTGATGTGCTGAAGTTTCCCATCTCCTGTACTTTTTAAGACTGAGCATCTTCTGAAGGAAWAAAGTCCTAATTTTGATTGATTTCATCATGCTTTATATGAAGACAAACYCAGTTTCTAGAGATGTTAATGTGATAAATAGTTGACATATATTTACAGTTTGCCTGTATTTATAATCATATTAGAAACAGGTATCAAAACTGTAAATCCATTAATGTAATTTTATAACTAGGAGTAATAATTAAGCACTAGATAAATGCACAATTTATCATTTAAATAAACCAGAAGTGTATGGCATATCAAAATCAGAAAATCCATAAGACAAAATATTGACTCAGATGAAAAGAGTCTCCTTGCTTTCAAGTGTTTGTAATGGCACTTATTTGGATTTATAGGAAGAAAGAAGGAAGTTATTAAACTTTCTGCTATTACAAAATCAACCAACCAAGCCACCCACAGAACCTTCTGTATACAAATACTGCAAAATATTTTGAAAAAATGATACCCTAAATTTTAGATTCTCTACTTTGTAGCCCATGAAGTGCAAACAGTTTGCATATGCTCAGCTCTTCACTTCCAGTCAGCCATCAAATTGTGTTGGTAGGCAGCTAAAAACATGAAATGTTTTCTAAATGCTGCCTTTCCACATAAACAGCAGCACTATCCACTGTGGAAATTGTCAGGACTGTGTCTCTGCCAATGAAAGGGAGATGCAGTTCAGAAGATAAAAAAACTCTGCATCAAAAGACAAAATTATTAGAAAGTCTGAAAAGTTCCTCCCACCCAGCATGACTTACAGCAGRGACTGTTAGCAAGGACAGTGTTAGCCTTTTCTACACACAAAGGAAAAACACACAAGCAGCATCTGGACTCAGCATATGAAAAAAAAGAAGAAAAAAAAGGTATTTTCTGCTTATAATTGCAGTTTCCTCAGTGCCTTTCAGGTGAGGTAGCAGGCCTAGGCACTGATGTTCTTGGTGCCATGGCACAGAGCAACAACTCCGAGCCTTTAAGTTCCAAAAGCTGCAAAAGCTTTCCAAARTTCCCCAGTTATTGGTGATCTCTAAGGAGCTGCCAGGACACAGAATAAGCACAGATAATGACAAAAGGCCTGAGTGGCCACAGCCCCTGAGCTGTGTCCCAGCCAYCAGGGGAGCTGAGGAAAACAGCAAAACACAGAGGAATGGAAACTTGGGGAGTCTGAGCTGCTGGGGGGCTTTTATTGCTACAGGGGTTCCCAGTTCAACACATTTGCAAATCTTAAGCAATCAAAAGTAGCTAAAATAAAATCTTTCCAACTCTCAAAACCACGGTGAGCTTAAAAAAAAAATAAAACAACAGAATTCAAGTCTGTTCTCAATTCTATATGTTTTGGGAATTCATTATAATTTTTATTACCATAGAACCTTCTGTTTGAGATTTGATTATTGTTATTATG
This sequence comes from Alauda arvensis, assembly GCA_902810485.1. NCBI lineage: Eukaryota > Metazoa > Chordata > Aves > Passeriformes > Alaudidae > Alauda > Alauda arvensis. The sequence goes on along the minus strand of CADDXX010000127.1, from coordinate 409,063 downwards.
GATTTATAAATTAATAAATAGAATGTTTCTGCAGTATCTTAGTATCTAGAATCACATCTTCTGGCTGAAATTCAGACATCTGCAGGCATCATCAACACAGGGCAGAGATTAGCAGCAGCAATAATATCACCAATAGCTGCAGCAACATGGAGCTGRTACCTTAGAAAAGTACACCCTTTGGTTTCAGTGGGAAAACACTGTTCATGCTGTTCCCCCCAMTTCTCATTCCAGTTCTAAGCTCTAMAATTAGRCTCAGTGCTCAAGAGATGCAACAGAATGTGAATGTAACTGGTCATTAAGGATTTAGAGAATTTAAGGATTAGAAACAAATTTGGAGAAGAATGATTTCTTTCAAGGCCTCGCTGCTCCATCCACACACAGTTAAACAACACCTGGACAAAGACACTCCTGCTTACAACCTGAGAGCCAGGCCAGGCTCCCAGCACAAACACACAATTTACTTTTAATTTGGAAACAGAAATTTAAATGCTCAATCTACCACCCTTTTTCTGCATTGCTGTAGAACAACATGAGAAGAAAGTTCCTTGTGAATATGTTGGTTAGGAAGCTCCCTTTCTCAGGAGAATTGGATACACAGCTGGAATGCAGGGCTGCCTTTTGGAGACAGTTACAGGAAAGAAGAGGAAATCATTTAGAAACCCCAAACATGGAACATTAAGTGATTTTAACTGTTGCTGCTTTAAGCATAATTTGACAAATTCCACAACATACTTTTGCAAAAGAGATTCCAAAAGATGTTGCTGAAATCTTAATCACTTCCAGTTAGGACAGGAAAGTGATGGTGCAGGAGGCCAAAATTTTCCTTCTGATTGCTGTTCCTCCCTACCTGATGTCAGAAGTGATGCACAGGGATCAAACAGAACACAACCAAAGGTGAACAAACACMAAACAAACAACAAGCAGCAGAGTAAAACACCACCCTCTCTGCTGGCCCCAGCTGCAATATTGATAAGGGCAGGAAGATTCCAATTCCTCTTCTCCCTKGTTGCTGCTCTCCCCTCATCACCTCCTGAGCTACCCAAACTCTTTGGTTTTGTCTCTTAAGTAAACCAAAGGCAATTGTTCATTATCAAAATTAAAGCTATGGATTATCAATTTTTGTGGCTGCCAATGTATTTTCTGTCCTGTAGGTTGACAGGTACAGAAAATTGAGGTCCCCATTCAGTAAGGGGTGATGCTTAATCATCTGAAGGGATGTAATTATTTTTCTATAGGATTCATTTATCTCTTAAAGATGACAATACTTCTGAATTTTGGTTTCCATTAGAGAGCAGAGACTGGAAATACTTCTTTATTKGATGGCAGATTGTAAGAGGGCTATAAAACAAACACTTCCAAGCACTCCCAGCAGAGGATCTAAAATAACTCCTCCAGCTCCAGTGCATTAATGGCAGGTCTGGCTTCTTTCAGAAAAGATTTTTACAAACTAGATTAAACTGCATGGAGGTGGTGGTGGCAATTACACATTAATAACAATGAAATTCTATAGACAGGGAGTATCTGTGGAACACAGCAGATCCATCTAGATATTTATACTGGGTATAATGAATATTGGTATTTTACATATTTCCACACACTAGGCTCATAAGGAAAAGGAGTCTTATTCTTTATTTCAGCTCTAACTAACAGACAACATTAAAGAACAACAAGAACTTCCTTCAAGCCAACCTGTTTCTCTTCTCTTCTCTCCTTGCTGCCAAAAAACTGCTTGTGAACAAATCAAAGCAAACCCTGTCTTCTAAGCAGAGTCCAAACTACTCCGTGGGCAGATATTGCTGCATTGAGCCAAATGGTTTGTGTCATTGTTTCTGAGCCAAAGAGACAGATTCACACCCAAAAAATGGGTACCTTCCCCCTTCCAGTTCAATTTCAGCAAGCTCTTAGGAATCATGACAATATCTAAAGCACAGCTTGGAATTTTCCCCAAATCAAAATAGTCCAGAGATCACTCTGCTTCTACTTTCTCATTGTTAGAGTGGTTGAAACAGATGAATGTGTCAAACTGTGGATCTATTATATGAAGACCTTATGTGTGAGTAGGTCTGTCCTGTGTCTTTTACTCAGACTGAAAAATGAACAAACAAATGATCTTTTGCTGTGAGTTCAAAATTTGGTTTAACAGCAATAAATCCTCTCTAGTTAGGGAAAGGTGCAAACAACAAAAACCYTTCTCTTTTTCCCACATAAGGCTGAAAACCAGCCTCTTATATTGTATTTTTACTGAAGCCATTAAAATGGCATTTCAACAAGCTGAGTCACCTTATATCACAAGCAAAAGAATATATAAAACACATATGAGAAGGAGAAATAAATCTATTCCTACTGCCAGCTGTAAGAAACCATCTCAGGAAATGGTAGGGCAGGAACTGACCTTCTTTTAAAAGGAAAAAAAAATCCACTAACTTTTCATGGGTAAAAGGTCTCATTTCCTTCTACAGTGTTTGTGTTTTTCAAAATACTATCAGCAGGTGCACCAGATTTCAAAAACCTCTTGTCCTTCATCACATRTAATTGTGCTGCATATTATATTAAGAAGTACAAGCAGAGGAATGTAAGTGATGGGAGTTCAATTAAAACCAGCATAATATCTTGTTGCATAGAAAATGATTCTGCAACTGAAACAGGTTCTAATGAGAGAAAAAAGGAATACATTTCCCCATATTTTTAATTACACAGAACTTCCTCAAACATGATTTTTAATAATATATTCCATTAGGTTAACATCATATTTAAAGAAAGTGCATTTTCTGATTTCATTTCAAGTCTGATTTTGAGCAATTATTGTGTCATTGTTCTGCAGTGGAAAGGTTGAATTCATTTGCTGTGTGGTTCTGCTGGTTGTGATTGATGTTGCTCCTCCAAATGATAAACCAATCACCCCGATGATGTAATGTCATTTTAACAGTGCCATAATCACATTKCTCTCAAACTGGGACTTCTGATGAGTTCTAACAAAGATTTATTGTARATTAAAGGCCTTCATAAGATCAACAATAGATTGCTCATTTGATAGAATATTTGATTAGGTGATTTTTTCAGGCAAATGATTTTTTCCATATACATTGAGTATGGCTCTTGTGAAGGGCACAGGGCAGCACATGTGGGTGAGAGGCTCCTCATATCCCAAAAGTTCCATCTTAAACCTGTTGAGGAGTCACCCTTAATTACAGAGCTTGAAGCAGAAGTGTCTAATCAGACAAAGAAGAGGAAAATTCTACAGCATAACTGGCAGAAGGCACTGGCAAATATTTAATATTCAGCATGGACTTTGAAGAATGGGATAGAAATGTTTAAAGAAGAAGCTAGAGAATGCTAGCAAAAATTTWTGAATGATTGAAGATTATCTGGGATCTAAGCCTTGCATATAAGCATCTAAAAATCTTCCTTTTTAACCCAAGCCCAAATTGAAGCAAAATATTTACATTTAATTACTGTCTCTCAAATGTCTGGATCTATGTTGCTAAGTTTCCAAAGGAACTAAAAAAATACTTTAAAAAATGAAAAAATAAAAATAAAGAAAAGAAAACACTACCAGAGCATGATCAACCTTTTCTTGTCATGTGGATGGTAAAAGCCACTCTGAAAATCTTCCAAGGATAATGATTAGCCACAAAATGTAGTAACCTTCTCCAATTTAATGTGTAAGTCATAATCTGTCGTATTTTCTTAAAAAGTATATAAAGAAACATTATGAGAACTAAAGAAAAAAAGTGACACCACAAGGAAATGCTCATTATTTTCCAGAGGATGCATTAAGTCCAGAAGAGATCATGCTACTGAACACTCTGCAGTGATCAAGTGTATAGGGTAAAAAATATAAAAAAAGGACGCCTGCATCCTATTCCCTGAGAACTGAAAGTCATTATACATTACATGACTGTTTATTAAAGAAATAAATGGGATGTGTGGGGGGRAAAGTGCTAAAATGTAGAATGAACAAAGCAAAGCCAATCAGAGAATGCCAAAAAGGTTCCTTGGGTCAGCCCACAGTAAAAACAGTCAAAATCAAAGCTTTTAAAGACACAAAGAAATAGTGATTATGATTTAAAATTAAGCATAAAGAGCTCTTCCATCAGATTTTTCTGATGTTGTTTTACTGCCACTTCCTTCATTTGGCTTCCTAAGCAAAGCCATGCTGGTTCCCTCAGCCCCAGCAGTGGCTGTAATTACCAAGTGCTCAAGTACCCACCAAGTCTCTTTTTTTAGCTCACATTCCCTGACCTTGATTTTCCTCTCCTTATTTCATCCCTCTCCCATTTATTTTTCCCATTCCTCTTTAACATCTCATCAGCTGCTTGAGCCACCATGCTTTAGGCCATGTTCCCACTCTTGATTCCTTTCCTCAGCTGTGAACATTCCCTGTTCCTGAGCTCTGAGAGGAGGCAAGCATTCCTCCCTGCACACAGGGAATGATCCAGCACCAACCCAGGAACCACAGCTGCTTTTTCCATTAAATATCCCTTTACATCCCCTGCCCTAAGGTCCCCTGTCATTCCATTCCCCYGTTACCTGGGCTCMCAGGTGCTTTTGTSATTCTCCACAAGCTGATCTCGKTGTTAGCACCCTGCCATCAMCTACTKTGCWACCCCACCATCTTCTCTGAGTRTTTAAATGTCCTGTGAAAATCCAYTGGGGAGCTCCAGCTTCTGCTCMCTGACATCCAAACACTTGCTCACCWTGCAGGAGCCYTCCCTCCTGCCCTGTGTCAGGTGAAATGCTTCCTTGAGAGCACTCAGGGACAGATTTTGCTGGGACCCTTTTGAGAACACAAAGACCCTGCAATCAGGATCACCCTTATGCAGAACCAGCCCTGCAAAGCCTCTTGAATGTCTCTAAGGCATGAAACCACACTGACTCGAAGATAAATCACACCCTCCCCATTTCCATGGCTTCCAGAGTTGCCCATTACAGATTTTGAGGCCTGCAGCTCACAGATCACCCCAAATCTCTTAAAACCCCCTCAAAAGTGGCATCATGTTTTCCACAACACCACACTCGAGGAGCAAGGATGCACACTCAATTTCTGAATTATTATTTATTTGTGCAATTTTATTTGAACATCCCTGAACAGGGTTAAAGGATAATTCAGGRTGGAAGGAGCCCCTGGAGGTGCCCAGTCCAGTGTCCTGCCAGGCAAAGGCAGAGGTCAGAGCAAGTGGCTCAGGATTTCAGTGTTCTCATACAGCTCCAGGGACAGAGGCTGCACAGGCTCCCAGGGCTGCCTGTTCTAACCCAAAGCTTAGGGAAACATTTATCCCTAATATCCACTCTGAATGTTCTGTTTCAAGTCCTGCTCCCTGCTCCGCCTCCCAGCACAGCCCCTGTTCAAGAGGGGGTGTTCAGGTGGGCTCTGTGCACCCCACAGCACACAGAGCCCCCAGTGCTGCTCAGGGCTGCCTGGGGACAGCAAAGAGACCCCTTGGGCACACCAGAAACTGCACAGAAGCTCTRAACCTATTGTGTTCAGTTAAAGAACACACAACATATATCTATAATTAAAAAAAGAAGATGCTATAACAGCTTCTTTTGATTTATCTGTATTTCTATAAAGGGCTTGCATCTTCCCTCCTCAGCTTTTGGCTGTCGAAAGGAAAAGTCAGCACCTATTAATAAAAACTAAAATTAAAAAATGAAAAGAGAAAAAAAGAAGAAAGAAGACACTAGGAACTACAGATTCCATGACTGATAGAGCTGCAAATGTTTTAAAACAGTGGCCTGAAAGACAAGAATTAATTTGCTGAAAAATAGCAGATCTTAGTTAAATGTGACATGGTAAGTATAGAACCAGACAGATTCAGAAACAAGAACAGACACAGACTGGCAGAGGCAACATGCATTTTTAGATCCAAAACCTCATCACCAAATGATAGATTAGATTAGCCCATGCAGAACAAAGAACCATTGTGTGGACATTTCTCTCCTACCAGATGCAAGAAGGAGCAGGAAACCTACTTTGAAAAATAAATCCCTCTGATGACAAGAATTCAATATTTTTTACACAGCTTCTACCATACTTCAAACTAAAAATCTCTCTATAGTAAAATGAAGGAACACCATGATGGATTGTGTTTTCCAGGAATTTTCCATTAAATAAACCAGTAAGATTTTCTCTGCCCCATTTCCAYAGACGCTCTCGATTTTCTGCTGATGCAAGAACACATTTGCACATTAAAAAAGAACGCACAAAACTGGCACAAACATGTCACAAACTCCATATGTTTGCAATTTCCTTACCACTGCTGGCAGCCTGCTGTGGCCCTGAACACGCTCTCAGCAGATAGGAATTGGGAGAGAACTCCTCGTCGGGGTTGGTGTCCATGATTTGATGGGACGTGTTGCTGTCTAGCAATGGCATCTGGCAGCTGACTGGTGGAGGGTTATGAGAACTGGGCAGCTGAGCAGATGGGAGAAGGCTGGACGAGGATGTAGGTGGAAGGGGACGACCTGGGAAAGAGGACACAGGGATCAAAGGTCAGCAATGAATGTAATGAAAACCCCTCCCAGCCAAGTCCATGGTTCCATCGCTGCCCTGCACAGCCCCTCAATCTCCCCACYGCTACCAACCTGGCCCTCTCTATCMCATTTCCYCAAATTACATCACATCTGTAAATCTCTTAAAATAACAGTACTGGGCTGATTGGTTTTTTGGGGTTTTTTAAGCAGGAAAATTGCTTYAGCACAGCAATCTCTCAGAGACATGGAAGAACCATGCAAGGGCTTTCTTCAAGCTAAGGTTCTTCCCAAAATGCTGTGGATCTTCCCAGATCCAACTGAGACATGTCACAGGAGGGGACAGCAGCACTGAAAGGCAATTACTCCACTTTAGAGATGGGCTAAAGCTGGAATYTGGGCTGGCAGCTCTCAGCTCTGCTGTCCTTCCTCTCCCATTGCTTTCTYCACCAGAGCTGTAGGAGCAGAATTCCCTGTCCAGGTTAATTCACACCCTGAAGCCCAATCCTTAATGGGTGTGAAACACCTCAGCCCACAGCAACAAYATGGTCTTGGTCACCTAAAGCAGTGTCAGTAAATCAAAAACAAAAAATGTTCATATTTATGTATCCTATTATTTTGTGAACTCCCATAATTTACATTAATCCATTCCATMAAATGCACACAGATGAAGACAGGTTATGAGGTTTTGGTTTTGGATTTTTGGTGGGTTGTTTTTTGTTTTTTTTTAATTGCAAGTTTCTGTAGTGCATTGAAGAAATTCTTCATGAATAATTTAAATGTAAGGAAATATGACCTTTGTGATGCTGCCAAAGTCTGTAAGGCAGGGATCTGCTACAAATGTTAAAACACAGCAAAACTACACAAAATGCTGTATCTTTATTTCCATCATTCTTAAAGTAATAGTAACAGAGCACAGACACTGTTTTTCTCACTAGTTATACCTTCATCTTTTTGAACCAAGAACCTCTCACTTTATATTAATTACTCTGAGGTTTGTACCATTAGGCAAATGTATAGAATCACACATGACATTCCATATGAGGGGGGAAAAAACAGCAAGAAAATGAAAAGTTACAGCTCCCACATATAAATTATATTTGGGAGGCAGCAATCAGCCAAAGACACATGTAGATACTGAAAATCACCAACTCTGCACTGCCTGGTATCAGCAAATCCATGAAGTATTTTCTTCCCTTCAAAAATGTTTGAAATAAAATAAATACCAGAACACAGGCAACTGACTTTTATGATTATTTGTCATTATATTTCTAGCACTGGATAAATTGATAAGATTGAATGATCAAGTTATTATATGACAGAAATGGATTYGAGCTACTCCACAGTAACTCCCATCTGCAATCTTTTATGCTACAGAAAATTCAATATGCATTGAATATTTTAATTGTGGACTTGCATTTGTGAGGAAATAATTCTAATATTGATGATAGGAATAATTACTGTTATTATTCATGATTATGCTATTCTTATGAAATATCCTAAACATTCCAGGGAAGTGATTGAGCAAGACCAGCTTCTAATTATTTCTTTGCACWGTGTTACAAAGCAGCAGAGAGGCTGAGGTCTGACACACCTCTGACAGGAACGTGACACTCGTGCCCACTGTGTGCATTTCATTTGCACATCTTCTGGCTCTGCTTCAACACTGAGGTTGAAAGAAGCAGCTTTATAAATTCTAAATCTGCACTGAGTGCATGTATCATATGGAAATATATTACTATACTATGAAACTGTTGGATGTGTGAGGGTATGAGATGAAGGAAAAAATTTTTTTTTCTTTTTGTGGAAACTACATATGGTATTTTAGAGCAATTTAGGTACGTTTTTGCAGAATACATTGAGGAATGAAAAAACCCTCAAACCTTAAGAATCCTTTTGTTGGGAATGCTAATGACATTGTTACCATCGTGAAATAATACAGCCCAAATCCCTGAAGAAAAGGCARAATGTCTAATTACTCCAGCTCTCTTTGTAGGTGAGAGGGAACAGAAGGTTTGAAGCTGGTAAAATGTTGCATCAGTTTGGTGGGAAGTTGGCTCCCCAGGAAGATCTGCCCACAACAAGGTGCTAAGGGCAAAACAGAGATGTCTGTGAGCCACAGAACCTGCTGCCAATCCATCCTCTGGTTAGGTTGCCTAATAAACAGCCAAACTCAATTCACACTTTTCTTGTGGTTGGAACATTCTTGGTCTATCAAGTTGGGGTATTTTTGTATCTACTAAACATTAAACTCCCACTACAGCCTCACCCTCTTTGAGGGACTCCTAACAAACACCTTCTCTCCACACAGGGTCTCTAAAGACACCCAGCCTTTTGTAAAATYTGGTGGGAAATGAATTGAAAAATTACTGAACAGGAAGAGAAAGGCACCATTAAGCTTTTTTTGCCTTAAGAAATTAATCTAAGGGGTAACTATCTGTAGTACCACAGTCCAGAGAATGGCTTGAGAAAGTCCCAAAGTGTGGGGGTGCAGTTCAGCTATAAACAGCATGATACACTTAATTTATTTGTTACTACACACTTTTAAGTGAGAAATAAGGGGTTTTATTCGTACTTACATAAATGTCTTGGTTCAATGATTTAAAACATTTAAAAAACAGACTGAGCTTTGCAGGCTCTATAAACCTGAGCTCCTTGTCAGATCCATTCATGTGCCTACAGATATCTCAAATCCATGTTTGGAAACTTCTCAGCCCTTTAAAATATTCTGAATTCCCATTGCTTCTCAGTGGGATTTGCAATACCCTACAGTCTATAAATATACTGTGACATGCAATAACATCATATTCTATTACACTGCTGTTTTCAAAAGTTAAATCACAACACAAGTTCCTACAATTTTTCTTCATATAGTAATATATTAAAGCTTGTCTGAATGAGTTTTTTATCTAGGTATTTACATTACAGAATCCTATGTAAGGGATACTGACAGTGACAGCAATAATGTAATTATGTAACACAAAGGAACATAAACATAGATATAAATGCTAGAAAGGGAGCCAGGTACAGCTGATACTTTACATTTTGAAAAGGGAATTGTATCAGTTCCTTCCCCAATTTCTGTTCATTTGTGTGTTCGTACTGCACATACTCACGCATGACAAAGATTTGTACAGATACTGAACACAGCATTTGTAAGGCATTTTTTCAAAAAGCAGGCAGCCAAGAAGAAAAAAACAAATTTCCTCTCCTCCCACCCCTTTCTCCTGCCATTTATCTTCATTTTTAGAGTGAAGGAAGAAACTCTTCATTCAGATCTGGGCTTGCCTTGGTCTCCACACCACACAGCACCTCAGTCTGCAAGGGCCTTCCTTCCCCTCTTATCACTTATACTCCATTTTCCTTTTAAATCAGTCTCATCTTCCTTTACCAGCCCAGGAATTTTTATGAAACCATTCCTCAATTACTGCTACACTYCAAGTCCTTAAGGCTTAAAATCTTCTGTAGAACCTCCATTCAGAAATCAGGCCATGCTCACAGCTGGTAATGTCTCAGCCAGGGAAGAGTCCTGCTCATCTCAGGCACAATTACACGTTGGGAAAAGAGATACTTCAGTTGCCATTAGCCTGAAAGACCACACCATCACCAGAAGGACAAAAAAAAATACAAAGGAAAAAAGACTGCCTGCAATCACTCCCAGCATGAATATACATAAACAAGAGACACAATCAAAGAAGAGATGCAAGCTGCTCATCAGTTACTGAAGAATATTTGAGATACATTTTTCATACTCTCTGTTCCTCTTCCTCCTTTACAGGACCTGCAGAGTTTTGTGGATAAATAAAGCCCACGTGTGTGTAAAACCCTGGCCTCTMTATTACACCATGGTGCATGACAGGAAACAGGGAACCAAAAAAACCCCCCTGGAATGTAACAGTTTGGAGCAGTAATCATGGGAATAGGCATTCCAAAATGTGTGTGCACGTATTTACATACTTTTTAATACACTGAAGCATATTTACCCACACAACTCTAGATAGACATGCATAATATCCAAAACCATACATTATTTGAACAGTTCTAAAGATGATTCCAGACTCCTCAAACAGCTATTCCAACATTAATTTGGACAGGAGGGAAGATTGCAATGTATGTGTTGCCATTTCACACTCTTAAGTTACTCRTTTCAGTAACTCCTGTCATTAGAAAGTACCTGAGTCCCAGGGGTGGTAAATACTGATCTCAAAGCTTATTGTATCTGTAATGGGATTCTCAAGCTTTTTCCATCAGCAGAATCTCTCTGCCAAGATCAGACACATCCAGCAAACAACTGGTGTGGACTGTTCAAACCTGTGCATTTCCAGCATGAATGCCATATACCTCAGCAGCATATCTTCATTGATAACTGACATTTATAGCAGAAAATCTTCCTCTGTGCAAAGGCTTTTATAAGCAAGATCAGCTTTCAAAACTTTAAACAACTGTTWATCTTCACAATCAAGGGGTTATGATGTAACTGCTCTGTTCTTCTCTAAGGATATCTGCCAGTCAAGCAGCCAATAAACATAAACAGCTAAATYAGTCACATGTATTGCTATCAATAAAAACTCTTTGTTCTACAGCTCTGGTCACAAGGGCTCAGACAGAAAAGATACACACAAGCCAATGTCTCTCTGTGCAATCCTGGGCAGGACAGATTGCAGGAAGAGGGGAAATTTTAAGATCACTGTTTTTCACAAACATCTCTTTGGAAGATGCAGCAGAGTTCAAGTGTTAGTGCAGGAAGCAGAGAGTGAAAGCAGGAGAGTTGTTTCTCCACAGCTGATGGCATCAGAAACACCATGTAAAACACTTAATTGGCAATTAAGATTTTGACATTTACTGATTGAAGCTGCTGATATTCATGTTACACYAATACAAAGTACAGGAACCTGTGCAAAGAAATCCCATAGAATTATGCTGGTGACTTACATGATGGACAGGATCATTAACTGCAGTTGCTGCATTGCTCATTTATACCAAAAYTATACACAGAAGGCTACCTAGCAATGGAATTTGGGGGATATTAATTAGAGRTGATGAAAGAGAAGGATCAGATCTCAGCCTCCTTTGCTCCCTTCCATCAGGAAAGCTGGACAGAATCAGATCAAAGACCACAAGCAGGACCCTGTAACAGCTCACAGCCCTCCTCCACTTAACACATTCACACTATGTTTCAAGTCAACCTAAACTGAAGCACCTACGTTGTCAGCATTGCTAAGTTCACTTTAAAGAGTGAGAAAAGCTGGTAAATGTGTCAGGAAACAATTAGATAAGTAAGATGCACGTTTTTGCAGTGCAAAGCACTATAAATTAAGCAGGCAGCTGATGAAGGTGAAACTTTCCTGAGGTACAGTACATGCAGCAGGCTCTCCCCTTCCTCCCCAGAAAAATTACTTTCTGCAAAAGAAAAAAAAAATTCTCCTCCTAATATGTATGCATAGCACTGCTCACCACTGACCTGGGCACTCTAAAGCAGAGCTATATTTAATAAATTACATAGACACTGTCCTAACTGGCACAAGGAACATAAATATTTTGTATTTGGTGAATTAGTACAGTTACTGACACGGGTGGGGAACAGCAAAAGTGTGATTTTTGTAGTTAAACTGGCATTTGTGTTTCCACGCACTGGGGGCCAGCAGAGCCCCAGCAGGCAAAGCCCAGGCAAGAAAACTCTTCCCCCTGGAGCCAGGCATGCTGTGCTGCTCCTGGGAGAGGGGCAGGACAGCACCCAGGAGCTGGCCAGGAGCTGGCAGCAAAGCTCAGCCAGCTGTGCAGAGCACAGCTTAACCCCTGTGCTTCAAGGGGGAGAGGCAAAACCAAAGTCCCAAAAGAAGGATGAGAGCAAAATAGGAAAAGGAATCTCACAGCCTGGTCACTCTCCTCAGCACCAAGTTGTTCCCTCCTGCCTAAACTGCTGCACTTCATCTCTAAGGCAAACAGGATTCAGAAGAGCAAACGATGAAGATACAAATCAGGATTTGGATGGCAGAGTTATCACTGAAGGAAGGTACTTGCAGTCCTCCTGAAGCTCCTATCTCCAAAAGCAAACAGGCACAAAACCAGCCAAGCTAAGAAAGAGATTTTCACAGAGTCTATTTCACAAAAGCCAAAGGGGAAAACAAGGCCTTTCTCAAAGCCCAGACCTGTTTTCTGATGTGTTTAGGTTTTTTTCTGCATCACATCCGATAGTAAGGGACACTCAGGRTGAGGCTGACACCATCACATCCTACCAGGGAAAGAGAAAATGGCCCAGAGACAATTAAAAGAGAACAGCAAAAGAGAGATGTAGACACRGTAGGTCATCACCTGTGATTTATACAGCAGTGAATCAGCAAAGGCAATTCAGTACCACAGGTTGTGTTTTTCCCACTTAACAAAATTAGTAACTGCCTACATCTTGCTCAGTTTTCTCAACAGTTGATACAAAAAAAAATTAAATTATTTATTTTACAAAAAACAACAAACAAAATATGAAATATATTCATATTTAATATATTTCTTCTCCCTCTCCTCTGAAGTAAAACCATTTAATGCACAACCAGGAATACAATCTGAGAACTGCAGATAATAGAAAAGGGAAAGATGAAGAACCACCAGCAAGTCCTGATCTCCTTTTTTTTATTACAGATCCATTCCAGAAGCTCGTTTAAGCTTTGTTATCTTCCTTAAACCATTTGACCTCTGTGTGTGATTAATATTTTCTGCAGCACTGCGCATGTGTAATCTTTGAATATGGAAATCACTCTACCAATGCAAGATATTATCATAGCAAAATCACTGCAGGAGAATGAGACTAACTTGGAAATCAATCACTTCTGACTTCCAGTGTTAAAGTTAAATTAATTTTTCTAAGCAATCCATCTACAAAATGTATCAGTTGTATGAAATTTGGATATTAAAAATAAGGAGACAGTCATGACTTCAGAACTATCTAAACCAATTCAGTATGTAAAGGAATAATTTGCTGCTGTCAAAAGCTAATGTCACTTAATTCTTGTCTTGTTAAATCATCTGATGCCCCTTTCTTTTTTAGTTAAACAAAGATAAATAATAAAAGCAATTTACAGCTAGAAGATGTTAGGGTTCTGCAGCTGTTCAATGTCTTCTGGGCAGATTAGATTCTGTAATGAGAAGTTACAAGCCTCATTTTATAAAAGCTGTTGCTGTCTCGGGAAAAACATCAGTGAATAAGATTAGAAAACCCTTTTCCTTCATGAACCTATTACACTTGCACGCTGATTACTTGGCATATGTTTGATACCTTCATAGCTGGAAAACAGTAATTTGTTTCAATGATTTTTTCCCATCACTCATAAAGTCAAAATGTCTCCTCTAATATCAGCCCAACTCTCAGCCAGGAAAAACAGACAAATCCAYGGGAGCAAAACTCACACCAACCAGAATTAATTTAACTTCCCTAAAAAAGGTTCTACTGAACTAACTATAACTGGAACTAGCATTAAATTGTAACAACTCATCAGCTGCCTCGTGGGACAGAAATAACGTTCTAAGATTAGGAATGTGTTTGGAAGAAACTTATTGGAATATCCACAACCATATGTGAACAAACTTTATGGTAACTTAATAATATGTACAGCTTTTAAAAAYCTCCTGTTTATCAATCTTAGCAGCTGAACATTCATGTCAGGGAATTCCACTACCAAAGGGGTTGTAATTAGGCCCTGGGTAGGTAATCAGCACACARCCTGTGAAATCTTCCCTCTCAGATCAGTCTACAAGATTTGATCTGTACTTGGAGACACCAGGAGTTTGTTGGGCTACAAACTTGTTTTCACTATCCAAACACCTTCTGTTTACCTTCACCTTATTTTAGTGAAATTCTAAGTGCTGTTAAACAACCACTCGCACCATCTCCACTGCATATGCCCCTGAATGTTGGCTTTGTGTCTGCTAGAGAAATTTATTTCCAGGAACACTTAGCAATTCAAGTGCCTGGAATCACTAATAGGTGGGATAAATAACACTGTCTTGAGCAAACACGAGCAAACTCCAACCTGTAATTATTTAACAAACTCTCTGAGAGTGGTACACAGGTAGSATTAACTGGTGGGAGTTGGATAGTGATTATGGGATTTGTGTTAACTCTTTGCAGCCTGCTAAAAAAGCAACTCCATTTTCTGGAGGAAAAATGAGAAATGAAAACAAGGCTTCACATGATCCACATTATGTAGATGGCCAAATAATTTAAATAATATGCTTAAAATCTGCTCTATCATGTGCCAGTGCTGTATTCTGGCTAATTCTGCTTCAGGCTATTCTACTTTTCTTAGTTCCACCTACAGTTTAAATATGGTGTTGCTATTTGTTTTCTAAGTGTGTGGTGAGCACACTTCTGAATTAGTGCTGTGACACACTCTACATGTGTTGTATTTTAGTGCTGGGAGATAGGGAGGTGCAGTCAGAACAGCATCAGGATGATGGGAATTATTTTTCCATTATTCTTGATATTTAAACTTAAATGATCTTGAGGTTTACATTTTCCTTGCTTCATCTGGTTTCTTCTCTCAGCATCCAGTCTTGCATTTATTACACCACCCATATTGGCTTAGCAGGAGTTTTGGGTGCACAAGCAAACTGAAAGTTTGACTTTTCCATCCTCTCTGCCACTGGTGGGGTTTTCCAAAGCACAAAACCAGAATTTTRCTGCACTTCAGGTAGCCATCCTTCTTCCTTAAACATTTACCAGGTGCTGCAGAAGTTAAAYACTGTTGTGAGTGAATGTGTGCCCCTACAGGAGTTCCCACAGCTGTAACACAYCCTGCTTCCAGACTGAACAACCAGCCCAGCATTTACCAGCACAGCACAGTGAAACCTCCATGGCACTCAGTGCCAACTCTGGTTTTGCCTGCAGCACAGCCAGGCTTTCTGCACTTTTCTGAGGTCCTGAAAAGCTTCTGAACAAGGAGAAGCTGCCCCAGCTGCAGTTCTTTTCCTGACTGGAATACCAGGCTGCTGTGTTCATTTAATGCAGGGTAATCCTCTGTGCTCAGGTCTAGAACACAGACTGGACCCAAACTGCAGTTTCAAATCCAAGGAGAAGTGAAATACCAGCATTTATGATGAGCTAGGCCTAACTAACCCTTTCAAATCTCTCTGATGTTTTCTGGTAGAGCTAGCTATACCCTGAAGATGGTCAGGAATACACAAAGTACTCTAGCACAGGATGGTGGACAACCTACCAAATCACTTACAAATAAGCAGATAAATTTATTTTTCTCATTTAGTATTGAAAAAGGTTTGGAATTTTTCCTTCTTTGTGAAGGTGATTTCTAGTTCAGAGTTTGGGAAGTAGACTCAAATGAAGAAGCAGCCTATAAACTACAACTCAGGCCACACCTTAGCTGAACACTGCAATCTGCTCACTTTGCTTACACGAAAACTGAAAAATATTTATTCTTATGTGAGAAGGTCTGTGTCAAATTTCCCTTAATGTGAAAAGATTTAGCCAAAATACAACCTGAGTGGCAGACTGCAACACAACAGTGATCAGACCATTAATTATTTTACCACTGCTGTGTATTGCCATAATTAATGGCACTCCGTGAGACCAATACAGGAAATTAAAATTTCCTTTTAATGAAAAGAAATTGCAGACATGAAAGGCCACTATATGAAAAATGGATCTTGATTCTGCAGTACTAAAATAACCTGTAACCTGATTAAAAGGCATTTGGAAGCACAAAACTAGATGTGTTAAAAAGGTAAGAAATCCTCTCATTATAGTTACAGTTAAAGTTGCCAGAATGGAGGAATAAAGATACATGTTCTTCCCCTGCAACAATTGGGCTCTGTTCCACGCTTTTTGGTAAAGCAAAAACCCCACTGAAAATCAAAGAGGCTTCAGAATAGCTTGAATGTACCATTCTGTATTTCAGCACAAACTGGATCTTTAAAATAATGACAGTTTCTCTCATCTTTTCAGTCTGAAAGCACTTGAAAACTACAGCCCAGAAATACATGGACAGAGAGAAATTAAAGCAACTGAAGCTGAAATRTGCTGCTTAGGAATCCAAAGTTTGTTTACACCATTAGAAGGCACTCAAATATATATCCCCATAAATGACAAGGTCCCAGCAGCAAATTAACAGGAACAATTTTCCCATCTCAGGAGCTGTCAAGATGGGCTCTGTTAGCCAATTTATCTTACTCTAGCACATCTCTGGTGCTTGTCAATCAATATGTGAAACATTTGGTGTTGATTGCCATTTTTCTATCCACTTCCTTTTGCCTCTCGTACCAGGCAATTTACTGCAAGTCAATCAAGGTTGAAGCAGACCTTGTTTAAATAAAACACTGTTGAGTTCTTTTCACACCAACAATTTCAAAAACAGAATGAGCTGTAGCTCTTCACATTTACATTTATACTACTTTTTCTGTTTTTCCCAAATGCCATGCTCAAGCTATAAGTCATAACTAAACTCAGCCCAAGGCTTATGGAGAAATCAGTCAAGGAAGATGAACTGCAYAGAACTGTATATGCTTTTGCTGTCAAAAATTCAGGCTATCAGTGGAGACAGAGAACACTAAAAAGTACTTAAATGATCTGGGATTGTTTCTTTTTACCCTTGCTTGAAGTCAGGTCTGCACACCAAAAAAACAACTTCTAACTTGCGTGAATTTCTTAACTCTGGATAAATATTTCAAATACTCATTTATGCTGGTATTTTAAGGTAAGAGGGAGCTCAAACTGCTGTGTTTATAGCTGCATGTTACAAATAAACATATGAAGAAAATCAGTTCTCCCAGCTTAGAACGTGATCCCATGTTAAACACACCAACAGCTTCCCCCTCACATCCAGATGGAGCAATCCCAGCTCACATCACAGCTAATTTTGGCACTACCTTGGCATCACCTGTAAGCAGTGAGGCAGGGAAATAGGGCAGAAAGAACATCCTTTGCACTACATAATTTCATAGGTACACAACTGGAACAAGATGCATTTACAGTATGCAACACTTGAAATRTTTGAAACTTTGAATTTGCTTCTGCACAGTAACTTGGTTTTCCAAACAACACCCACAAAACCTTTCTACCCAATGTGGGGGACTGTGCTCAATGCTGGTTCAGTTTTTAGGTTCACCATGGGCTGCAGAATTAACCCCTTAGTGGCACACAGAACTGCTTTGTCCTGAGCTGGAACAGCCATTGAACACCTGTGAGGAGCCACAACTGCATTCAGGGGCTACAACTACAGAGACTGGGATCAAGTCATTAACACCATTAATTATCACATCCCCACATGCTAAATCCAACAATGTACAAGAGCAACAAAAGGAAATGCCAGTCAGACCAAGCCCTAAGATCCCCAAAGCAATAATCTCTTATGGGTAACACAGGATATATTCCTTTCATAACARAGAGACTGTTACTGTTATTAGTGAGATCATCCACTCCTGCCCTTAATTCTAAAAGATACAAAAGTGCCAGAMATTCAAAACCTCACAAGCTCAATCACATATAATATGTTAACACACATAGAAAAGGTATTATTTTATAGATATTATATATATACACACATAAAAGAGTTAATACATGTCTCTCTTTATGTTAGAAAATGAATAGCCATTGAAAGACAAAAAAAAAACTTCAGTTTCTTCCCTGGTCAACAACTTACAAATTTGCAACAACTCCCAAAACTGTCTGTAATTAATACCTTGTAAAAATTAACGAGAAGATCACCCCTGGTCATTTGCTTGTACTTTTTTTTTATGAGACCTAATATCTTCTTGWTCTACAGCACACAGCAGGAAATAGATAAAATGCCTGAAACACAACCAGAGACTGAGTGAAAAATAAGTGTATTGCCAGGCATATCCAATCACCAGCCCCATCCTGAGCAGTGTATTTAAAAAATCCTTATGTTATGCCAGCATAACAAATGCTACAACTCAAATGGGATGCATTTCACTGTCTTTTGAGTAAAGAATGCTCCAGATTAATTATAAAATAGTAAATGGCAAACAGTTCAGAGAACTAGTCTCCTAGGAAGGAAAATCCTCAGCTGTTTATGCTCCCCAAGGGATTGCTCCAGGTAACCCTTCTCAGGCAGGCCCCAGTTTAAGGATCTTCCTTTACTCTGCTGCAAGTGMTAGGTGAAAAAAACAATCCCCAAATTTGGTTAATATGTAAGAGTTAGGGGTACAGCACCTACATGGATGTTACAGAAACACACACAAATACACACACACACAAGCATGTGTGTGTGCACACTGGGATATCTGGGTCCTTATGCTACCAAGAGTCCATCTTTGAGTTATTTTCAGAAAAAAATTCTCATTACTTCTGAGAAAGAAGTTGTATGTTTTACTTGACACAGATATCACTAAAACAAGCAAACAAACAAAAAAACCAAAGCAAAGGAACAAAAAAACCCCTAAAGCAAAACCAACAAACCAGCAAGTTGGAGGTATTAAAAAGTCTGTCCTGCAAGGCAAAACCAGTTAGCCTGATTTATACCAATGTGATGTTAGATCTGATTCAGTAACAACAGCCAGGAGCTCCGAGTAAAAACTATCACAAAAGTACTCTAACAATTCCAGATTCCCAGGTCTAATAAAGGGTGATTTTCCTGCTGTCTTCCAAAAGATACCTCCTACACTAAAGCACGAAGAACCACACCTACATAAATTTATTTTAGAATTTTCAGTGATAGGAGATCACTTGCATATCACAAAATTTTGCTTTCATTCCCCTGTACCTATCTAAAACATACCTAGAAAAGAATCTTCTGAAAGCTCTGGGCTTAYTGAAATCTGAATTTTGCCACAGGCAAGGCATGACTGAGATTTTTACAGTCCCCTCAGCTATGTGGATGCTACTCAGACCTTGCAGAAAGCTCATGCCTGGCATTCAGGTTTACAGCTGGGCTCAGTCAAATTATTGGAAAAGCATTTCCTCCAAAATAAACTCAAACACAACAAACAACCCCCTGCACCTGCTTRGGAAGTGTTTCTCTTGGCTCACAGCAAAGCCTGTCCTTTCATCAGTAGGATTCCTCCCCAACAAGCTGTACCAATTTTCTGGTCTATGCTTTCTGACTGGGAATATAAAAGGCAATAGAAGATGTTTCTGCCACTGGAGGAAGCAACAGGTGATGGATGGAGTTATTTATTAACTGAATGGCCTGAATGAGCAACTGGCTCAGGTCAGAACAGTCCACAGCCCCTCCCTGCCCAGATCCTTGTCCTCTGTCCTCCAAATCCTCCCAGACTCTGCACTTGGGCCCTACAGAGGCTGAACACAAGGTGTGATGGATTTTAGGGGAATGYAGATGGAGTCAGTAAGACAGAGAGGCTCAATATAGAGCAGCAGTGYTCACAGCCAGAGGGTCACAGAGTTAGTTACGATTCTCTCTGAAAAGATGATCACACACTTCACTATCCTCACCATCAGAAAAACATCCAGGACTTTTATCTGTTCCTCTTTTTTCCCCCTCCAATACCAGATTGCTTAAAACCTTAATTTTAACAAGAACCTGCAATTTCAGCTGCTAAGAGAACTTCACTTTCCTGTCTCTTTGCAGCCCCAGGGACTAATTGAGAAGATTACCTGAAGGCTTGAGGTCTAAACGCTCAAGAAAGAAAAACCTGCTTAAAACMACTTCCAAAAAGAATGCTGACAGAAATAGGAACAACCAGGAGATCTTCCTCTCAGTGCAGGGTTTTACAACCACAAATGAGAGCAGGCTGTATGTTATCATGTGTTGTGAAAACCAGTAATAACACAGCAGGTTTCAATGATTTATTTTATTGCAGTGCATAGAAGGGTGATGGATAAGGAGCTTGTTTTCACTACAAATCACAGATCTGAAAACTTGATCTAAAACTGTTATGACCTAAGAAGGGGCCAAGTTCTTTCTGTCCTTGCYAACTTGCTGTGAACAGWTGAAATTTGGTGTGTAAGGCTGAAATAATGCTTCTCTCAGCTATCATGGAGATCACATAAAAGTGGGACTGAGGACTAAATGGAGTACATGTGTAAGAAAGAGTCAAAGACACTTTTAAAAGATGCCATTTTACCTACACTTAGTGAAATGAAAACTAGAGAATCCACCCTCCCCTTCTATCAGAAGTCACGACCCCATCACAAACTGATGTACAGAACGGTTCCAGCAAGGTTGGTTAATAGAAATWATACATCACAATCCAGCCCATTCGGGGCTTTTGTTCTTAAACACTTCAGTAAATGGGCCTGTTTTTTAACTCCAACAGATAATTATGAAGTGCAATAAAAAATTCAAATTATGTTAATAGGCCAGAGAACAACGGCTGTTTCTGAAATCACTGGCAATTACCAGACATAATGGTTCTCAATTAAGCTGGAGGGTATTTTCAATCGTTCATAATTCACTATTTTAAAAGTACCATAAAAATATATAAATGTGGGTTGTTAATAAAACTTTCAGACCAACGATGTAGCTGTGTGTCACAGAAAGTAATACTTATTTTATTTTGATGSTGCTTTTCCCCTTGTGAATTGGGAGTGAAGGGAAGGGAACTCCATGGGATTTGTTTCTCTCAGTGCTCCTAAGTGGAAAAGGAGCAATATTTCTTCCTTGAGCAACTTCAGTTTCCCTTAGGAATACACTCAGCAATCATACATCTTTACCAATTGTATTTTTAGATCTTGCAGCTCACTTTAGAAACTTTAATGCATATATGGATGTGAATCAGAGGTGTCACTGCTTGCCCACCTTCAGATTGCTATTCCACGTATTTTCCAARGCAATAAAATGGACCAAAATGGAAAGATTAAGGCTAAAATAAGAAATCTTGAGGATCACGAAATGGTAAATCCTAAGCACCATCTTTCAGTTATGAGCATGATTCACAATAGGTTTCTACCAAATCAAGTAAAACAACAAATGAATCCATTAAGGAAAGATCAATTGGTGATAATTACTATCCACACTCCACTAAAACTAGCACTTGTTTAACCCTGCATTAGGGAAATAGCACAGCTGCAAATTGCTAAGTTCTCATTTAAAAGTATAACTTTACTACATATGATTAATGATCAGTTTTCTGAAGACAAGCCTGAGCTACCTGAGTAAATCCATTTGAACACACATGTGCATATGTTTGATTTATTTACTTCCAAATCAACAACACCTTAAAAACATTTTCTCTAATCCAGCTACTTCAAACTTCCTCCTGCCAAGAAGAAAAACTTCTTTGATTTTTATTCAAATCCATTTGCACACATATTCCTGAGAAAGAGTAAATCATTCCAGAATAGGTCCCAACTGTAGAAATTCATATTTTCATATTTAAACAGCAACTCAAAGATTGAAGCATGACACTGTGATTTATCAGTGGAAGGGAGCCATTCATCATCCAGACCTCAGGATCTGTTGAGAGTTTTTATTGCTTTGGCCTCATTAAAATGGTGCAAACCATCAGCTAACAAATCTGTCTCTCTAAATATTCTCTCCCTTAATTTTTAATAGCTCCACACAAAGGGAAAGGTTAAAACCAATTAAAAGAGATACAAATACTAGTAAAATTACCCTAATGAACTGTTAGTTATTGGTTTTAGCCATTTTACTTTAAAAAAATTACTTCAATTTCTGAATGAATTAGCAATTAGACTCTTTATTGACCTTCCTTGTTTTTTGCTCTGTTGTAGGATGTGGTGTGTCAGTATTTTTTAATCCCTTCATTTTTTTCCCTTTTCTCTTTTAATTCTTTCACTTTTAGTCTCCAACTTACAGCTAAAGTAAATCTCAAGTGTTACAGCTGGACAAAGATATCTACATAAGGACTATATTGTAATTCAAACTTCATTCCAAATGGGACAAAAATATTCTCAACTCATTCCTATGCAGAAAACACTTGTTTTTCTATCTCATTAAGATCATCATACAATATCAACAGATGCTTAAAAGCCTCTAGTGCTGAAGGAAATGTTGAGAAAATTGAAACAGAAGTACTTATGAATGATAATCTAATGATACAGCAAAGATTTTACTTTTCTCTGCTACATCTAGCAAAACACACATACCCCAACCCTCCCTCCTCCAAAAGCCAAAACCTGTCATTTAACAGTTACCATTTTTATGTTACTTCTCACTGGTTGGCACTGTGAGCAGGAGTTCATCATTTTACTGCAGAGAAAGTGAAAATCAAAGGAAAAGCCTGGGGTTGAAGTGTCCCTGAATTCCCCACGCCCTCAGTGCTGCCATGCCCACAGAACAGAATATTGCCATCACATCACAGTCACAGTAAACAAGCATCTGGCTGTCATTTAAAATACAGCTTTTTCCCTACTGGTAATAAGAAGCATTTTTCTGCTAATTTCTGTTATCTGTAAATCTCTCCTGGCATTCCAGCTCTGCACTTAATGTGCTGTACATGCTCCACTTTATGCACAATGAGCACTGCCATCAAATGTCAGCATGTCTTCTTGTTATCTCAAAGATAGGCAGGGATTCACTCAGTGAAACATCCAGRGAGTAAGAAGATACAGAATAAGGAGATATTTACTCATTATGCCACAGATATTTAACATAAACACACACATACACATATATATATTTTTTTCCTTTGACACTGGGGAAATAATCACAGTCTTTTGCATAAAACCCTCACTATTATTTCTTGGCTAGCTCTGTTAATTTAACTGCAGAATGGGAGCTGAAGTCATGTTTAGATCAAGTTACTTATGCATCCATCAACCACMTCTCTGCAGGACATCAGCCCCAGGTGAATTGTACCTGCTCATCTTCAGGTACCACTGTTTGCACCCTGCTACTCCAACATCAGAAACCAAAAGATGGGTTTCAAGCAACTGTTTTGTTTCTCATGTATCCTGTTCTTTTAGACTGCTGGAAAATTAATCTGCAAATGACCCTTAAAAAAAATTGAGCACAGTGCACAGGTAAGAAGCAGTAGCCTTGAAAAATTAAACTTTTGTAATAAATTTTTCTCCTTGATTTAATGGTGAAAATCAAAAGAAACCCAGGTGACTGAATTCACTATATTCAGTATCAAGTCRGTACAAGGAATGCCACAATTCTGCCATAGGTTTCAAACTTTAAATTGGACAAAGTGTTCCATATGCATCAGGAACAGCAATATTTTGGTTAAATAAAAGAGAATTTTTTGAAGTCCTGACCTCTAATTGAGTGCCTATATTTTCAATTTTTATTAAACTCCATGTCTTATTCTCCCCTCATTTAGATGCTTGCAAAATAAATATAATTATATCCAACTTAAATAACTTTGGAACCTTGAGCTGCAGGTGCTGGTATGCTGTATCTATTACCATATTTTAAACCCTTTTAAGAAGATTGCATTAATTTCTATGATAATTTAGAGCCCATAATGCATTCCAAGATGTGAATAGATGTTAATCACCAAGGAATGATTTTCCTGTATACTAACGAAGTCATGCTGCAACCAGTAACTACTACTTTTAAAATTCAATATTGCCACTGAAAGACTTGATTAAGATTTGTTAAAGTAACTATACCCCTGATATGAGTTTAAAAACCCCAAAGTAATTAACAACTACATCAATAGCTATAGCCTTCCTATCTACAGAAATTATTAGGACAGAAAGTGTTTTTAGTATCCAGCTCATTCCTTGCCCAGTATTATTAAAACTTAGCCACGCATATTTAATTTCTGCCACCACCACGGATGAGGACAGAGCCAGCTCAAAGATAGCAGGCAGAAAAGAGGCTTTATTATTACAATGATATTATGTTCAATAGTGCAGCTCCATCACTGAGGAAGGCTGACAGCTGTGATTGCACAACTGCTCTGATATTTAGATTGGTAACATTCAGCCAGAGTTTGCCTCTCATGTAAGTCAGAGCTCAGTGTGTTCCATCAGCCTCAACARCCTCTAACAGAGCAGCATTCAAATTTAAATATCTGCACAAACAGGTGAAAATTGGCCACAGTTTCCTGGAACAAGCCAAATCACAGCTTTTCCCCAACCTGCAAGTAACTAAGGATGCCTTTCTGCATTAACCTGCTCCTTGCTGTTTCCTCTGGACAGCAGCTAAAACCAGGGTGTAGCACAGGTGGGACACTGCCTTGTCACTGTGAGCAAGGRGACCCAAAAAGAAGGAACACTGATGGACTGGGCTATTCCATGGGAAGGGACCCTCAGTGCTCTTCTGGTCCAGCTGCCCAGGGGACTCGGGGTGACAGAGTGCCTTGGGCTGCAATGCAAGATGGAACCAAAAGTATGTATTCTATTCCTATCAGTTGAAACCAGCTGGGGAGGGGTGTTCTTTATCTCTTCTATGACCCATCCTCATAACTCCAGGGGAAAATGGGGCAGATGTCTCCTGTTAATGGGCCAGCTGTTAATGTCTGCTGTCAATGGGCCACTGAGGCTCACTGCATCCCACTGTGAGAKGCTCCACCCAGTGGGAGGAGCCAAACATTCCCACCTGGATAAAACCTGGGATTCAGAACACTAGCACAGCCTGTTTCCACTGGATTCCCAGAGCAAGACTGGACCCATCTCACCACCACTGCACCTTCAGAGGAAACCTACACCCTTGTACAGGATCATCTCTGCTCCAACAGAACCATACCTGTCACTCCAGGAAGACTTAMCTGGACTGCTACCAGCACCCTGACCAACAGGGTGTCAGGCTGTACTCTCTGTCAGTGTTTACTTTTTTTGTATGACTACATTTTTATTTTTAATATTCCTAGTAAAGAACTGCTATTCCTATTCCCATATATTTTCCTGAAAGCCCCTTAATTTCAAATTTATAATAACTTGGAGGGAGGGGGTTTGCATTCTCCATTGCAAGGGAGGCTCTGGCTYTTCCCTGGCACACATTTGGTTTTGTGACACAGAGTGACAGCCCCTTGCTGTGGGCACTGTCCCTGGGCCTCTCCAGGAGGATGTTCCAGGGCCTGGGCACCCCAAAGAGAACAGGCAGAACACAGGGTCACACCCCCCTCTCTGTGCCTGCTCTGTCCTRACTGAGCAGAACAATGGAATCAAGTGGACATTTCAAACTTTCCATGTGCTTAAAATATTATACATTGAGATCTTACAGAGGAAAATTACTGATTTAACTTTTTTTTTTTTGCCTGTAGACAACAAGCAGGTTCAGATGAGCAGCTGAAAGTCCCTATGATATTGGGGTAACTCCAGCTGCTGCTGCCTCTGCCCACATCACCCCACAGGCAGACGGTGTTGGGATTCAGCAGCATGGGGAGGACTGCAGGCACTGATTCTCATCAGAATAAGGATTTTCCCCCAAAATCATCTCGTCTCCAAATGGTTTAGAACCAGCAATAACTTCATTCCATGCTCTAAGGTGGGTTTCAGATTCTGGGGTCCCTATGATGGTGTCAGAACAATCCCGAAACACGTTATGATGTGCTGGAAGAAAATCAGCTCCTATGYGAAATATGCATTAAAAAAAATTCTGAAAACTTTGGGGGTACTTCTACATCAACTTTTGTTATGATCACTTCAAAGACTTTGCACTCTTTCTGGCATCATGCTTGACACTGCTGAACACTCAGATTCTGCTGCCTTCAACAGAAGTTCATTATGCCTTTCCAAAATGTGTCAAAAAGGAGCGGAGAAAATTTGAGACAGCTTAAAAGGTCCCAAATCCTTTGAAACCCAGAAAAATAACATTAGCAATGCAGAACAAATTTGACTTTTGAGATGCATTGAAGGATTCTGTGGAAGATTAGTTTATTTACTCTTCTTTTACATTTAAACAGTTCACTTTACAAGATTAGTATCTAATTGAGAAATTAAGTATTTGAATCTTTACTTTTTTTTAAACAACAATCTGGGACAATTTGATGATTGTGTATTTTTGTAACAGCAGTCAATGCCATTTGAGCAGTGACAGGATTTAAACTGCCACCAATAAAAATTAAATCATTAGCTGCTAGATGTAGGAAAATTCAGAATTGTGAATTTCAGTCTCAAGAGACAAGCAGAGAAAGAATTTATTCTCACACGTTTTATATAAATAATCACTTAAATCTGTACTTGTTAAGTACAAAATATGTGTTAGCATAACAAAGTWTCTGGTTCATATAAATGTGATTCTTGCCTTCCTCACTGAAAGAGAAGAAACTATTAAAATTATAAAACAAAGCAATGGCTTGAGGAATTGAATAGCTAAACAAGCAAAAGCAGAATGTTCACTGAAAAGAAAACAGAATGGCTACAGCATCTTATACCCACAAATCAGACAGAATTGTAGTAACAAAAGTTTAGAAAGGTGAATTAAGGACCTAAACAAAGGACTCAGCTGGAGAGCAATCAGTGAAAGGAGATGCAGGGAGGGCACAGCCCCTCACTCCAGCTCAGAAACTCTGCAATTCCTCCTCTTCCAGCTGGCAGTGACCCTGTAACCCCTCAGTGCCTGCAGGGAATTCCAGACCCCCGTGGGTCACAAGCACATCCCTGAGATTCTGCTCCCTTTTCCCCAGCAGGTACCAGCCCTTCCTGCTGCAGCCATGTCCCAGTCTGAGCCTGGAGGGTGGGAGAGGAGCAGGCAGCCAAGGCTTGGTGGGGAGATGGTGACAGAGCCCCAAGGGATCCCCCTTTTCCTGGCCATGGCCCCTCCAGGTGACAGCCCTGGCTTACCCTGAATCATAAAATCTGCATAGGGGCTCAAGGATGCAAAGGGGTGTTGGGTGAGGGAAAGACTTGCAAACACAGTTGGAAAGGTGAAAAGGAGAAAASCAAAGTGTGGAGTTGTAAAATCAGTCAAAATCCATGACTTTCTGCTAGAGTAGACCCATAACAGCACAGTCCTACAACACAACCTGTTCCTAAATCAAAAACCCAGGCAAGACTTGGTATTTCATTTGCGGTACCTCCACTGATTAAATTCAATATACAGAACTGAAATGAAGAGGAAAATCAGGCCTGCCCACATACTGGAGCAGGAGACAGAGAAAAATAGCAGAAATTAATACAGAGTACTCTCACTAAAGGAAAAATGTGTGCCACACTAGGTCAGAAATCTTTTCTCTACAAATTAATGCTCTAAACAGCTGGAAAAAATAAAAGGGACCRAGATTTATGGATGTCCCTGGGAGCTCTGGGGCCTCAATAAGACCAAGAGGTCACAGTGAATTAACACCAGTTACAGGCACTGAGGAAAGGAGCAGGGAGAGCAGGGAACAGAAATATCTGTAATAACTCAGTACACACAGGGACTCTTCTCTTTTGGCTCACAAATTCTCCTTCCTGATGTCAAGGGGCTACTTGGGCAGCTCAAAGAACAAGATAACCAACAAAATGCAAACTGAGATTATGAAAAGTAGCAGCAGCTGAATAATGATGATTTTTTTGTTTTCTTTTTAAATGGGAAATGTAATACCAGTTATGATAAATTCATAAGGGCTTCACAGCCAGCCATGTAAAAAACATTGAGTCCTTGACYAAAAGATATGCACTTCAGCCCTTAACAAAATAATTGTAATGCTTAGAATTCATGAATTTTTTTCTTCAAAATATTTTCCTTTAATTGCACAATTTAAGAGGCATTTTCCCKCATACAATTTTTAAGGTCAGTCAACCCCCAAAACACCTTGGCTAGCATTAGGAAGGATTTTCCCATTTACAGCATCTCATTATAATATGTGTACTTTATAGATTTTTTTATGACTTATAATAAAGCATTTGCCCTTTGTCACTGTCAAAAATAARAAAATTACTGCAGCTACCAATTCAGCCTGTTGTGCTGTATGGTTGTCTGGTATAGCTTAGAAAAGGAACTTTTACAAAATATTTTTAACCTGAATTGCACAATGGATGCCATTAAAAAAGACTGCTTTGTATACAGCTGGAAAAGGTATTCCCCAATTCCAACTACTTAAAAATAAAAAGAAGACTCAGAGATGTTGAAAGCTGAAGACCTGTTTAAAAATTAAAACCAATGGTGATGCCAACCAAACACCTGATCAGCATTATTCTTTAGGACATCTCACCTCCCTATTAAGTCACAGCTTTGAGTCAATTTTCTTTTTCACAGCCRCTATTTCCTAAGCCCTCTTCCCCCATCTGGGCTGTTCTACCCAAGAAACAGCTCCAATTTCCTTTTCCTCCCTTGAAGGGCCATGCATGTTTTGCCAGAAAGAGGCAAAGTCGGAATGCACTTGGGCTGATACTAAATGTTAATAGATCTGCCTAAATGCCTGCTAATAGCACTGCTAGAATTAGCTAGACTAGTAGTGCATGCCTAATGTTGTTTTTGTTGTTGCTGCCTTAGCTGTTTTCCCCTTTTTTTTCCCCCTCAGAAACAAAAACAGAGGCATTTTTAGTGCACTGTTTCTGTACATGTGCAGCCCCAGCCGCCACGGCGCAGCTCTGACATTGCATCACTGGGATTATAAATCCCAACATTCTGCTGTTCCTTTCAATTAAACATGAAAAGTTTAATGTTTYTGTA
The DNA here is from genome assembly GCA_902810485.1 of Alauda arvensis. Taxonomy (NCBI): domain Eukaryota; kingdom Metazoa; phylum Chordata; class Aves; order Passeriformes; family Alaudidae; genus Alauda; species Alauda arvensis. Next base: position 380,159 of record CADDXX010000127.1, on the reverse strand, counting down.
AATTAAACATGAAGCCCTGACTTTGCCAGCCAAAATATGTCCTTCCATCACCTCTTCCAATTCCTCCAGGTCACTTCTTTCCTTAGCTGCACGCAGTCAGAGGCTGATGCTCTTTCTGTTGGCGTGTRCTTTCAGGATGTTGTGGGAGAACAMGGCCTTTGAAAACATTTTCTACAGGCCAAAACATTTAATAAATATGCATTACATTCCCAGAGCTCTAATTTGCTTAGAATCRCAAAGCCATTTACACATGTAAAAGATTTTCAAAATAAACAGTTCTAAGTGGCTTAATTGAACAATCGTATTTTTAAAACGGAATAATCTGTGAAAATCAGATAATACTGTACTACGAAAAAAATCTGATTTACCAGCTTGCTTTTGCAGCCAGTGTAAAAATGCACCATTTCATCCAAGTCTTCTACTGTTTCAAAATATAACTGGTGTAAAAATATCTTAGAATACACCCCCTTCCATTTTTATAAAGGACTGCTAATTTCCAATTGTCAGTTGACTGAGCCACTTTGAAATATTTTATTTTTATACTTCCTACTGTTACTGTAGTGCAGAACAGATAGCCATTTCTTCTATTTCTGTTCAAAGTGTGTTAAAAGGCTGCATTCTGACTTYAGGCTGCAGACAGAACATCTACTACTCATTTAAAACACACACTGGAGAGCAAAAAAAGCCAATAGTTCCTCCAGGTCCAGGAAACTTTCAGATCTTTAATTAGAAATTCTGGTCCAGACTCCAACTATGATAATACTGAGTAAAAAACCCAAATCCAAACCTACAAGTCTTTTAATCTATGCCAATGGAAACACAAGGCTGTAAAGGAAAAACAGGAATCAAGTCTGATTATATTACCTTTCAGAAAATTTGTTAGCATGTTATTAGCAAAATGTTTATTTGTTAATTATAGTTTTAATTAAGATACAACAATAAATTATCTTTGCCACATTTCTGCTGATATTTACCACCCCTGAGACTTAGATATCTCATTCAGTATCTGTAAAGCTGACTGAAGTAAATTAAAGTTAYGCCACGTGAGTGCTTTGCTCACACAAAATCCTCTGAAACTTGGAAGCAGGAACGTGGTGTTCCTCCAGATGCCTCTGCAAACCACCACTGAATAAATGTACCCACTCTCATTCTTGTACAGAATGTCTCAAACCTGATTCTCCAGAAGGAAATTGCTGATTTTTCATTATTTTYATTATTTTAAACTAATTGCTGCACTGTTTGCATAATCTAGAGTCTTGTTAATGCTGGTCAGAATTAAAGAGAGATGGCATGACTGGCCAGGCACAGCCTGTACACACCACATCCATTTGCTGTCTGTCTTTGGTGTCACCTGTTTTGCTCATCTCAGGAACAGGAAATTCTCCTTTACAATCAGGTTCTGTTAGAGAATACCACATTGTGCAGCTTTCCTACACAATACAGCATGTTCTGCCATGCAGGTTAGAGAGTCTGGATGTGGGAAGATGCTTCCAAAATGAACATGGAATGAATGCAATGAACCTGGCTGGTCAGTGAGCTGTAAGGTCATGGCACAGCTCCTGATTTAAGTTTGGTAGCAGTGCCTTTGTGAWCTCTCACAGAGATCACCCTCAATCCAAGCTGCATGGAAACCTCCCCACATCCCAGCTTTCCACACTACTTCTTTGCCATGATAGAAAACTCACGTAATGCAAACTAAACCAGGARTATCTGAAAGGCAATGATTGGCTTTCATCATCCAACCAATCCAATGCCCAACACACCAAACCTGTTTTCTGTGGGTCAAGGACACAACAGCACTCACAGAACCACATTTCAACAGCTGCTCTCTGTGTGTCTCTCTGTGGTGGGSGTCATATGATTTGTAGTTTTCTCATTACCAAACAATTATCTGGGGTTTTATGGTCAAAGAATAACAAAGCCAATGCATTTCTGCCAGAAAACCTGCAGACAGGACCAGGCTCTATAAACAAACCAACAATTACCCAGTTTCACACCAGTGCTGAGGTCGCTGCTCTGCTGACACACACAGAACTTGCTCACGCTGTGCACCACAAGTCTTAAAAACACCACTAAGGGATAGATGTGTGCAAAATGAAGGATCAGCTATTTAGGCTGGATTTAATTAGTATTTCCACACAATTATTAACAAATTAATGCTAGATAGGAGTATTGATCTTGCCCTTTAGTTGCAGCTCTTGGAAATGCACAGGAAGAAAGAAATTGTACAGTATYACTCAAAAGCATAAAGTTCACCCAWCTGATGAGGTGTCACAGCTTTCCAACCAACTCTACCCAGGAAGGAAAATTGTTCTTCTTCTCCCATTTAAMAAAGAAAACTGCTTTTCCTCTCYTCAGCTGAAGATTTGCAGTAGAATGGTACTTTAGTTTAAAAGGTACTGAGGCTGTTTCTGCCTTAASAAGTCTTTTGAGTGCTGCTATTTCTGTACCCCTCTAGTACACATACTTTGCTACCTTAGTTGTGTATAAAAAAGAATGGAAAAGGATGCAAAACCACCCCATGGCAGAACAAAGAGATCTGACCACTCCTATCCTTTTACTGCTGTGTTGCTTATTAACTTCATAAGTTATCCTACTAATAGTTTGACACTAATACCACATTATTCCATAATGACAACTTTTAATTCATATATATATATTCTCAGGCTAAAAAATAAAAATAGCTGAACAATATCCTGGAAGAAATGTGACTTCCTACAACAAGAGCAATTGACAGCAAATGACTTATTTGCTGGATATGGCTTGGATAGWGGATTSAACAAACACCTGTATAGTTTAACAATGMAATTYRCAATTCTTCTGATTTTTGGAATGCCCAATCAAAATATTCTCTTTTCAATGGCACATAGATGGTTGCAGAATGTTTGCCTGCCCTGTTACATCAAGTTTTCAAAGGATGCACATGATRTCATTATTTCTGCAGCCATGCTATTTGATTTTGTCACGTGGTTGAGCAAAGCCTCACATTCAGAACGTCTTACACTCAACAAAGGAACCCTCAGCTGGCCAGATGTATTATTAAACACATTCAAAGCTGTAAACCAGGGAACCACATGGGCCCAGCTGCACAAAGCACCAGGTGTTTCACTGGGTCTGCTCTGAAGTTCTACTGCCTTGTTGTGGCTGCTCTTTATTTTTCCCAAATTAAGGAGCAGCACAAGAGGTGAGATTACTCGATTTTAATCTCAGGTCATACTARCACAGTTAGCATGGCAGGGATTTGTTAGAAGCATAATAGAAAGTATGAAAATTGATAATGGAAAGGCTCCCCCAGGAGGAAATTCCCTTTGTAAACACTAAATCTAATATTTTCATTAGAAGTATTAATGACAAAATGTTAGCAGTGTCACAACTAGGAAAAAAACCCCATGAAAAATCAATACTATTTTATTTCACCCTGTGTATTCCAGGAGAAGCAAACAGCTTTGTATTTTGATCAGATGATTTTAATCCTTAAGTTCAACCTTTGACAATGAGCTGTCTGAGAAGCCCTACTTTGTCCATTGAAGCCTGTACTACATAGAGACATTTCTAGTAGAAAGACAGGAAGGAAACAGAAAGCAGTTACCCATTTCTTCAAAGATCTTGGCAGAATGTCCTAAAAAATCCACAGGGCACACTTTTCTCYAGAAGTCCATAGAAGACTTTATACTGCAATGTGATCATGAGAAATATGCAGAGATTTTACCCTGCTCACCTCCACAGAGGTGCTCACAGTCACAGCCAATTTCTGTAGTGGTGCTGTCAGCACAGCTGTGTGGAAGCATAAAAGATTTGCTGCACTCAGAAGGTTTCACCTTGACTTCTTCASTTCCAATTCCTTTAGCTCATGGAGCAGTTGGTGATAGAAAAGTGGACTGCAGCTGACATCACAAATCATCCAAGCCCATCCCCTCCCTGTCCAGCCTCTGCTGGTAACCCTTACTTTGCCTTCCCTTTCCCCATTAACCAGCAAATGTTTCTCCAAACCAAGACCATTAAACCTGTGTGAAGCTGTTCAAGTATTCTGGGCTCATGTAAAACCATTCTGAAATTAAGACAGCTTAAGCAAGGTACAGTCACCATCACCAAAAGCTTCCCAATCTTGAAGCAGTTCAAAGACAACTCAAAACCAAACCAAAAGCTTCCCAGCAGCAGTAATATAGGGCATCTACGAATGTCAAGGGTTTGTATCATTTGGGACTTAACCTACAGAGCATATTGTAGCCCCTCCTTACAGTGCTTTTCACCTGCTCAAGAGTCTCTGATCCTCCTTGGCATTTAGCAATCCTCATGCTGGTCAGGAAGCAGAGGTACAGCCCTCATCCTGCCTGCTKAAGACTCCAAGGAATTTCAAGTCCCAAAGATACAATGACCCAAACTGGACACAGTTACTGGTTTTGCCTTGCAGTGCTTTACAGAGCTGTTTCTTTCATGTGATAAACAGGGTAATGAGTATCCCCCCCTTCCATCCTCCTGCTCCATGAATGAGTTCTGGTCAGGCCTCACTCTCTCTGCTGCAGCATGCTGCTTGTTTTCTGCTCAAAACCTGCATTTAACTGACCCTGCTGTTTGCTGACATTGCAGAGGATTTGCACAGATAAATATAACATTTCTCCACCTCCCTCAAGGTGAGACTGTGATAAAGAGTAGAAGAACCTCCTGGCTCTCACAGCCCCATCACGACCTGAAACTCAGAAAAGCCAGGCTCTGTATCTGAGTTTACAGAGACGATGATAAATACTCTAAATATTCTCACTGGAGGCCTCTGAGATGATACAGAAATACTGCCACACCTCTTCTCAATCTCATTATTGATGTGTGTGTACCTTTGCAATCCTGGCTGCATTTGTTGTGCTTACCCGTGCCATTTCCTGTCTTCATGTTGTCAGCTTATGTTTCATTCTTTTAATAGAAAATAGTTTATGAGCGAGCGCCTGGAGGAACGAATCCTGAATGATGTGTGCTTTTGCACTTGTCAATCTTCTCCAGTCTTTAGCTTAAGATCTTTTGATAATCTTTATATTTGAAACGCCGGCAGGCTGTGGTTTAGCACCATTTTAGTTGAGATGAACAATAGCTTTTAGGAAAGAGTGACAGAGAGGATTACTGCTTCCTGAGAGCTGCTGCCTGCCTGGGAGCTGACCTGCATCCCACATCCACTGCTCACAGATGGAGAGCAACTTGCAAACGTGGCACTTGGATAATGCAGAAATTCCCAAACTTCTCCAATCTGCATTTTATTTTGCTTCCAGGGATTTATTCTCTTTATTTACATCTTTCTCAGTCCATGTCTCAGRATGTTTACTGCCTCCATAATGCAACCTCCCCTCTACCAACTCSAAATCTAATCTCAAAATTCTCCCTACATATTTGGTGTCATATGCATTACAAGCTTCCAGTTCAAGTACAAGTTTCTTGCTTTAATCATAATTTTTTACTTCTCAGTAGGAGCAGCACTGCCTCCCCTGAACAAGTCACAGCCCAGAGTACACCTTGATAATAATATCATAGTCAGTGTGAATGTGTGTGACTAAGTTATATTAACCTATGCTGGTACCCTGCAGCCCCAGCAAGGCAAAGAACAATTACTCTTATGTTTGAAGTTGGATACRGTCCCATGTTCTAAATATGGAAATTAATTTAATTTCTGAATTAACTGTTGATTATATGAAAGTTACTGTTCTACGCTTAAAATTACTTACTAGGATTTTCTTTTAAAACTAATAAAATTTCTGAAACTTATAAACAGTAGCAAATGCTAAGCTAAATTCACCTGCTTCTCCCAAAACTCTGAAAACATAAACCATTATGACAACCTTSAATCAATCCAACTCGAGAAATTTAATATTATAAGTGTTAGAACTACTGTTTCAAACAAGGAACATGAGTCCATGTTCTTTGTCAATAAAAAATGGTATTATTCTGCTTCATAGGAAGCAACTCACATTCTGGCAGAAAAGTGAAYAGCCATTTCTTCCACTTGATCTTAATCATCTGCCACAATGGCTGTGTTGGGTTTTTTAATAAATCTATTCTTTGTCTTTTCACAACTGTTTACAAAACAGCCATCAAAATCAAAGAGATGGGGAACTAAATAAAGCAACTCATTGAAACCTTCCATGAAAGTCTATTATAGATGCTCCYAGGTAATCTGGGAAACTCTTCCTTGTTGTTCCTGTCTGACATAGCCCACAAGCCCACCAGGGCAGGGAGCAGCTGCTGAAAAGCTCTCAGTACTGTACACAGGATGAATAAAAAATACAACAACTCTCAAGGTCATGAGGTGAAAACAAGATACAGCTGAGGAACAYTCACAGGAGCTTGTATCTTAGTTACCTTCATGAGGCAGAGATGGTGAAAAACAGCAAGGTGGAAGCTGTGTGAGCATCACAACTTCAGGAGCAGTGGTTTGAAAACAAGTAATAAATCAATATTTACACTAATTCTTAGCCCATATCTAGAATGAGAAGCTGTAACAGTTCCATGATTCACTCAGGCCTTTGTGAGATACTTCACAAATCCATCTCATTCCCCTCTTTCCCTCAAACATCTGTCCTCAGTGCATTTCTCCACACAMAGTGTGCAGCAATACTGCCCTTCACAACAGCCACTAGCACTGCACTGGATCACACAAAGCACTGTTCACACATCATTAGTTTAGGGAGGCTGGAGATGCTCTTTTGCACCTCTGCTGCAGGTGCCATCCCTCAKGTAGGGTGACACTTCAGGGAGTGGGGAGTTTCCACTGGCATTCTGACATTTGGCACTCCAGTTGTGTGAAGATGCAAGAAAAACAAGAAGCAGCAAGGAAACAACTGATTTGATCAACTGACTTTCAGTATCCAAACTAAGCCAAGGTTTTAAACACAGAGTCACTCAGTGTTACAATACATATTAATCATTAGCCATGAGTTCAAAAGCATGCTATTTTTCACTTGCAGAATGAATGGAAAGAATGTTTATCATGAATTTGAAAGCTACCTGTTCTCATGGCAGCTCTCCCATGTGAGGACACAGGTGGCAGGGCAGCACCTCCCAGAGTCAGAATATGCTGAATTTCAGGGGCCCATCAGGATCACTGAGCCCAACTCCTGGTTCCCACACCCCTGGCTGTGCTGGAGCACTCCACATGCATCTCACTATTAGTGATCCTGACACGTGGGCAGAAAATGTCCTTAGACTCCCAGACAAGCATTGTCATCTTTGGACACCATAACCTCTCCACTGTACTCATTAGACAGAAATCTAATAAGAAAACAAAGGATTTAAATAGAAAAAAAAAAAATTGACCACTATCAGGCTCATTCATCTTTGTTGCTTTCAAAGCTTTACTTTTAGTGGGGTGGGGAGAAAGGGACTTATAAGCTTATAATATTGCACAAAAAGCCCCCCAAAAACCAAAAAAACCCCATCAAGGCCAAGAAAAAGAGTTCTTGGCAATTCAGGATAAGTTTTTTTAAAGTAATAAATAAACAAGCAAGTGTAGCTTTCAGTTACATTCAGCAAGTATGCAAGCATTTATTAAACTTTTGGAATATATTTATAATATGTTTAAATAGTTCAGTGAATGAGGGCAATAGCAGCACTAACCAAAATATGAAAAACTATAGGYGATATCAAAAACACTTTTTCTAAGCACTGAGATGAAAACTGCTGTTTAGAATGAAACCAAGAAATGGATGTTTTATTGAGGCTGGAGAGCAGCAGCTTCAKTACAAAAATGCACCATGGAAAGCTGGAAAATTGGACTTTGAATATTGAAAAAGATCACAAAATTGGTTTTATCATTTCAATTACCTTTGTGACTTGCAGAGTTTGTCATGAGATCATTTCTTTCTCCTCTAAGTCATCAGAGAGTCAAGGCCTACCAATGATGATAAGCTGAAAGTGCAAGAACGACCCACTGAAACCTCTCACCTGCTTCAGGTACTAAACAGAGTGCAGTGGACAGAATAAGTTTTTGCCCAGCTGCCTCCTATCATTTCTGACATCACTTCAACAAGCTCTGGTTTCCCTGTTCCTTTTCTGGGCATTTCAACAAGGCATCAGTTCTAATTCACATGAACAAGATCAAAACCCAGTAACATCAATGTAATCAGAATCATTTCATGTTCAGCCTGAGACCAAATAATTTCAAATGAACATGTTCATGTTAAAGGAATATCCATACATTTGGAAAAAAAAATACAAAATAACTTTGGGTTGGTTTTTATTTGTGTTTTTGTTTCTTTTTTTTTTAAACCCAACTACTACAAAAGTACTTTAAATTATCCTAGGGCATCAACAATTTGAGATTATCTGCTGGCTTCCAGCTATTACATAATGGGTAATTAGATGCTGAAAATTCCAGTGACTTAGAAAAATAGTCTACATGTTAATTGCTTTTATGAGTCCTTTAATGCAATCTGGGGACAGAAAGAATTTTGGACTGTCTCTGAATAATAACATTACTGGCAGCAAGCCTAATTTCTTTTCCTTTTTATTCCCCAGACATTTCTTGGAGGTTTTGATAATTTCCTTCCCTCTCCCCATACACTATGTGTGTATACATTTTTACTACCACATTATTACATTTCCCATTTAATTGCAGCCAATGGTCACTAACCACTCTCARTGCAGTGTCACATTTAGCTACCACTAAATTGCTACACCCCCATGATGAGACAACTGCAYTTKCAATTCATTGTTTGTTTCTAGTTTCTTGCTTCACACACTTTTTTGTGAAATTATAACAGAAAAGAAAGACATTTGCTTTCCCTTCTCCTTCTAAATCCCCCCAGTGATCCTGGACATTTGACTTTCCTACAGACAGGGAACCATGAGCAATCTCATCTTGCTCCTGACAGGCTGACAGTGGTGAATTTTTTGGCAACAGAACCACTACTGCCACAACACAGGCTGCTAGAAGCTTGGCATGGAGTGTTGCCTATAAACACCTCAAGAAATGAGGTGAATATCTAGTGCTGAACTGTCAAAAGCAGAATGTTTGTGTGATTTAGTTGAGAAAACATYGAGTGAATTTGGGAAAACAGAAAACAAACCAAAAAACCTGAAAATACTGAACCCCCCTCTGAATACTCAAAATTAGTATGGAAATACAGTAACACAGGAACTTCCAGAACACCACACTGACATCACCCAGTTAAAACTTTTTCTTTCAATCATTTATATGTATTAGCTCCAGGGTAACCCAGAAAGTTCACAAGTTCCCATMAATTTATGGTGTTCCTTCACCACCTGCTGTAATAATGATGCCAGTCAWGGCAGGAGAACAGGGTTCAAGGGACACCAGTTTCAGAGCAGATCAGCCTAAACCCTCAACTTGCAGCACAAAACAGATGAAAAATTCTAATTAATAAGGAATCACAAGTGATTACATATACTGAAAAAGACTGGGGGTTTTAATCTGTTTTGTCACACTTTTGGGGATAAAACCTGTGCATGTGCAGTAAATGACACGATTCTTCTGAAAACTGTATGGATCCCCTCTTGGAAAGCCCAGTGCAAATCTGAGCAGACTTACAAGGACCATACTTATCGAGTCTTCCTAAAGAATTGATTATCTTTAATCTGAGAATTCCTGAAGAAAAGCTATTGTGGAGCAGTCTGTGCTACTGTGAACAATGGGCATCTGGGCTGTGAAAGCCTCAGCTCACAGAGAAATCCACGAAACTAAACTGCTTCCAGAATGAGGTGGGTGGGAAATMGTATCTGAATTCTCTTCAGAGAAAGTTTAGAAGAGAAGAACAGAAAAAAGCCCAACATTTGATGCACAATTCCTGACTCCAGTCCAGCATTTCCTGGAATGAAGATTCCTTGTGAGCAGTGTTTATTCCATCTTCAGTCCAAATGGTTTCTGTAAAGAACCAACTGACCCCTACCAAACTCTGGCATGAAGGGCAGAATTGCTGACCTTGAGACTGTGTTAAAACAGGTGAAAACGAGAGCTTTGCTTGGGAAGTGTGAGGGCAGAGATGAACTGGAGAGCTCTCCCACACAGGAGGAGAGGCAGGAAGGCAGAGCTGGATGGCAGGAGGAMGGAGAACACTTCTGCCTCCAAGTACTCTGTGAACAGAGGAAGCACTCAGGACTCTGGTTCCTGCCCCCAGTTCAACACCAGGACAGCACAACACTACAGCCCCCTTGCTTTTTGCCTTTTAAATTCAATTCAGTCTCATTTTCTCAAGATTTCCTGCTCACAGTCCTACTATCACTTAGGTACACSTCTGATCTAATAGAAATGCATTGTTATCACAGGGCTATTTAAATAACAGAAAAGAAAACCAGAAAGAGCAGATTACCAACATATGTAATTGTCCAAAGGAGACAGACAGGTCTTTTTGCAAAAGTGGATATCAGAATTTAGAGTACAATGTATCACACACACTAGTGGTGAGCTGCAATCAGCCCATGTGCAAGYAAGTAAAAATCAGAAGAAGAGTGATTTATAATTAAACTAATCAAAATCTTACAGGTGGTATAATAAGTGCTTCTGAATTTTCCATGTGGCATGCTGATTGTTAAATCTTGATAAGGGCTGCTCTACATGATCCAAGCACCCCATTGGGCTCCATCAAATACAAGTCTACATCTCAGAAATCTCAATTCCTTACACAAATCAGACCACAGAGACTGATGTGTGCTGCTGGATGAACAGCTGACCTTTGTGAAAAGAACTCCAGGGCTCTAAGAATGCATTCTGGTGTGCAGAGTCCTTTGGAACTGTAATAATCCATGTGCTTAGGAACACCTTTTTCCTAAACAAGCAAAAACCCCCACACTGCAAAAAGTTTCCCACAAAATTTTTAACAATTTCTTAAGTAATGAAACAAAAAAAAAACCTAAACCAACCGAACTTTTATTTTTGTAGCTTCATAATTGGAAGTCACTTCAGTCYCTGCTTACTCTAATAGGGTTAAACAGGCATTCTATAAAATGCTAACACAAATGAAATTATTTGATATTGTTATAGCTTTAGCTCTACAATTTTGACTTAATTTAGGGGAATTAAGATGTTCTATCTACTTTAATGTGCACCTGACCTCAGATCCTGACATGTCAATTACTTTACAAGATGGAATTATCTGCTAAGAAAGACAGCGATTCAAACAAGTCACGATGCATTCTCCTGGCAAACACAGGATTCAAAACACACAAAAATTAATCCTTCTATAAATAYTCCTCAAGTATTTTTAATGGCCTCAGAGCTAAAAGCTACACTCCTCTTCTCACAGAAGCATCAGTGCTTTTGCCTCCCCAAACAAGCCTGGGAAGGGAGTGAGAGGGAAGGCTGTGCCAGCTCTGCTGCGGTCAAGTGGATGGAAGTCTGCTTGTGCTATCTGAATCACACATTGGCAGATGAAAAGACATGCCTTTTACCATCTGTAAATTCTAATGTACCAGATTTTGGCTGCCATGCAACCTAAAGTATTTACTTCCCTGAGGTACACAGAAGGAAAAAAGGACATAAGAAGTTTTTTATCTAGATTTAAGTGACAGCACTGGGTRAAATCAGTTTATGCTACAGTTTCATAATTTAAACTTAAGCACTGAAGTAAATTTCTCATCTATATAAGGATATTCTGATGAAAAAACCCAAACCCTGATTGTCTCTTGATGTCTCCACAGCTTCCTTTCTGCATTTTAGAAGAAAACAAGCATGTGGATTTTTTACAAAGGTTTGAAAATGCCATTCCACTACAACTGAAGGTACAYACAAATGCCTGATCCTTTCAGGGCCTGCAGTCTCCAAAGACCATTGCAAATGCAGATAGCTGTAGTTGTTACTGAGGAAACAGAAACAATGAGAAGAATAAGAATGGCAGTGGCTGTGGCAGACATTATCTTCCCTGCAGCAGGAAGGCAGGRACCAGCTCTGTTCTGCAATAGTAACACTGAGGGTAACTTCAATCAGCTCTCTGAACCTCACAGTCAATTTTAAATAACCATGATTTATGCTTGGTCCAAAGTAGTGCACAGTGGTGCAGTAAAATACRTTTGGCATGTGAATACATTTGCCCCATTGCTCCCCCTTCAGTCTTTGATCCCCTTCATGTTAACCCCTTATTTCTCCAAACTCTGTGCTGAATAAACTGATAATAAGCTCTCYCTGTATCTTGTAATTATTTTTAAGAAAAGTGATTATTTATGTCCTTAAAGATAAATATGTGCAACAGTAGTTAAACTTTGGCATTGTTACTTTTTCTTGGCACTAGCACAAATGAGAAGAAGGTWGTTTAAAATTTAAAGATGAATGCCCCCCCACAATTTGAGGGGGAAAAAGCACACAAAAGGCAGATGTGAAGGCATGTTGTCTCTCATATTGGTATCATTTCAATTTGACAGTTCCTTTATAGTTTTKCCTTGTTTTCACATGTTTAGCTTCAAGAACCATAAACTTCTATCTGAAGAATTTACATTAAGTAGCATGAGTAAYGTCAATTTGATGTGAAATGTCAGAGAATTGCTGCAGATTAGCTGTAATTTTGATCAGTTGTACTCTAAAATGGAGGAAAATCCTTCAGAGATACGTGAAGCAAAATCCACTATTTCTGGAACAGAAGGAGGAAAAGCAACAAAGCCACAGAGGTACTGCACATATTGCAGAAAAGTCCTTAAGCAAATGCAAACTGACAGAATGAAACAATCTGAATACAGGGAAGAAAGAACAAAATGAGAACGATGAGATGAAAATCGTGCTGTTCATCTGGCTAAGGTCACTTCAACACCTACTGAAGACAAGAGAGACATTCCAGGCTCTTCCAGGGTTTGCTTCATTCTGATCTCTCAGCACCTGACACTGAAAGCAGCACCAGAAATACAGAACATCTGGAAGCTTTAAAAATCTCTAACACACTACCAAACTAGAGAGAGTCTGTGAGCATTGTGGTACTAAGGAACATCCCAGAAGCCAATCCTCACTGAATGACAGGAACATCTCTGTTCCAGGGAGAGCTGGAATTTATCTATACCCTGGAGAACACAGAGGTACAACCTCAGCCCCCGAAGCTACAGCTCTCCTGGATCACCACAGACCACTTTCCCCATCCTGACCTGTTCCCTTTTGCTGTCAGCAGAGACAGCAGAGGCAGAACTGTCACACGTGCACAGGACATAGGAACATGCAAACAACTTCCTCATGTCAGAGGTGAAAATATGTTCCAAGACAGACACATAAAGGTACCACACACACACACACAGAGGCAGAGTGTGCATTACCTCACTGTGCAGCACTGCCTGTGTTTGCAAACCCTCCCTGCCAGGGGCCAGCAGAGGAGTCCTCACAGACACCACACGTCCCTGGTGGTACCACGAATGGACTGAACATCTCAGCTCTGAGCCCTGTGATTTTCAATTAAACTTCCTTTTCTGCTGGAACATGGATCACCTGCTCCACCACGCATACTYCTGTATTATTAATTTGTTAGCTTGCTGGAATCACAGTTGAAAACCTTTCAGCCTTGGTTTGTGGCAATAAATTCAACTGACAGCTGAAATTTGGAACGCTCACTTAATATTGATTCTGAATGTAATAACAAGCGACATGACCTTTTGGAGGGTGTAAAATATGGCTGCCACAACATCTGTGCCACATTTCTTGCTGTGTAGTAATATGCTGTAACAGCATGGAGCTGGCACTGAAGTTAAGCTTTATTATCAAGCAGATCTCTCCATCTCTCTGGCTTCATTAAAAAAACTCCACAGAACCTTACTCCTCACCCCAACCCCCAAAATGCTTCCCACATCCACAGCTCGTGCAGACATCGCTGTTTCTGAGACCTGATTTATCCTGCAGTAAGGAAGGAGATTTTGGATGGCTAAAAGAGACCCCTGGTGTCAAACCCAGCAGTTCCAGCAGATTGAAACTATCTGAACATCCATCCAGCACATCTTCAGTCAGACAAGAATCTTACACCCAGTATCTCCATCAAACATCTATTGAGTTACACTGTTATCTTCCCACCTAAAGGGAAATACCTTTCCTAAAGGAAAGAATGCRTTAGTAACCATTTTTTGTGAGCTCTGGCACCACAAATACCATTTTCATTTAGCATTACCCCAGGATACCTTGAACTAATTTTGCTAAGCTGGATACAGGTTGGTACCTTGCAGTAATTTCCTTTGAAGTGCTGGTATCTTTAAAATATAGCCCATATGGGCAGAATATAAATTCCTGTATTTTTAAAAATCCTATTTAAGTAACTTCAAATTATGCAAGAAGCCTAACCGAGTTYGAAAACCCAAATTCTACTACAAAAAACACACATCCCTCTTCAAGTATTATAAAGAATGCTTCAAGTATCTGCTGAACAAGTAAACTGAAACAATGAATCCCTTTATCCTTATGAACAAGACCTATTTTATCTCTTAAAGAACACAAAACACAATGAAGCAGATATTTACCGTGACATTTTCATTTTGCATTTTGTGATTTTATTCCCTACACTGCCAAACGCTTGGTAGCAGCTAAAATTTGATGGTTTAAAACTCATCGTTCAAGAAAAATTAAAAACTTCCATATTAAAGCCTAAGGCACTCTAACCAATAGGTACATGAAGATTTTTGCTTTTCAAAACTCCTAACAGACCCTCTATTGCATCCTTTTCCAGGACAGGTACCTGCACTGGCCTTGGGGACTGGGGCAACCTGCCCCAAGCACATCATCACACCTCACAGTTCCACCCTGAGAGTTCCACCAGAGAGCTCTTCTTTTACTAAATGTGTCATAGAAACAAACAATGGGAATTTGTAAAAAATAAACCAAGTATACAAATATATTCCTTCAGATGTAACCCTGAGGCAATGGGAACAGATGCCCAAAATGTAAGYTTCAAAAGGCATTAAACATCACATGCACTGATGTGTATGGATTTCACACATATTCCATTTAATAAATATATGTACATTTGATTATTACTGAAGGCAGATTGAATTGTTAGTAAGGACKGGATATTTACAGTTTGAATTTCATTTAAATCTGTTATATACATGYTAACTTAACAAAATAGCTATTTCCTGTCTGCTTTTCTACTGCTGTAACCCTAATTGCATTTAATTATGAGATCAGCACCTGAACCCATCAACACTGTGCCACAACAGATGAAGCTGAGACTAGAACAAAATATGAAGTCTGGGCAAGATGCAAGAGAATTACTAAAAGAATTGTTGAATTATTTTAAATACAATGAAGTCTAGGACTCCTTTGAAGGAGTTGGGAGAAGGAAATGGAATACTTTAAAAGTTATAGCTGAACCTTTGAGTTTCCAATCTCCTAATTATTACCATAAAGGCATAAATCCCAGAAGAGCAGTAAAAGTGCTACTGAAAAACCCAAAGATGCCATGGATTTGGTTTTCACTCAACCTTCCACGTCACACACAAAGTCCCAAAACCTCCAGCAGTTTCATCTCTGCTGGGGCTGTTTGAAACCCACACCTTTGACCATTGTTCCCTTGAAAAGCAGCATTTGCAAGTCCTACTGATAGAGCCATGGGATCAGACACATTTCCAGCTTTGGGAAGGGTTTGTCACTGTAACTGGGAGACTGGAGAGCTGAACTGCCCAGCCAGGCCTGGGAGTTTTGGGAGAGACACCAAATTCTCTGGGGTTGGTCTCACCTCCCTCCAGAGGATCAGCCCCACTGATGCCTTAAGATTCAGCTTTTGTGTCTTTCAGACCCTGTACTGCACTAGTGTGTAACCCTGAACTCCACATGAGTGTTGGTGAGCTCTCTTCACAGTCTGGTCACACAAAACAATCCCTCCAGGCCTGAGAACCAAGGWCATCCTTGGCTTCAGGTCCTGAAAAGTACAAACAAAAGTAAATTGGGGTGGAAGCAAACTGGGGGAATGTTTCATTCCCTGGAGCTGTAATTGCACAATTAACCTCTGATATGCAAATTCTCATATCTGTCTGAGAAACTCGTGACCATTGTCCATCTTGGGGGTAGCCTCTGCCAGGCTTTTGACTGCCCAAGGTGTATTTGTTAAAGGGTTTTAATAAAAACTCAGATTATTCTCTARCTCTGTCCAGCCTCTGCTCTAGATAACCACTGGCACCAGCACAGCACAGCCCCTGCTGCCCTCCTGCCCAGGCTCTGGGCACCCTTGGAGGCACCAGGAAAAGCAGAGCCAAACAAGCACCAATTGGATTAYTCCCACAGCCTCAGCTGAGACAGAATTCAAGACTAATCTGATTATATGTACATTATGAGCCACTAAGAATCTTTTGGCAATAATTACCAAGCTTCCACACGTTAAAAAAAAGGGGGCAGTTTATTTAGCACTGGGCTAATCTATCAAGTRGTAAGCTTCAAAGGGAATGTTGGGGAGGGAAAAAAACAACCCAGCACCAAAAAACCCCCTGAAGTAGGTTTATAAAGCAGAGATATTTCATTTTTATTGAATGGCAAAAAATTAYTCCAGACTCTTAAATGCACTAAAGGACTTTCCAATAAAACACAATTTCTTCCCTCAAAGCTTAATTTCCAGTGATAAAACTTCTCTAAGTTCTAAAAGGCTTCACAGAAGCATTTGGAAATGCTGCCACCGTTTGTGACACACATTTCCAACCCAAGAGCTATGGCTGCTTTGGTGGAGGGAAGGAATGCAAAATAGCAGTGCCTGACACCTGCCTTAAAAATTCATAGCCAAGACTATATGACAATTACATTTGTGCTTTATAACTGCAACTAAAATTTGTCAAGCAACTAAATATGAGCTGTGTGTTTGTTTATAGATAATACAAGGCTGAAAATGAAAAACTGSAGTAATACAGTATAATGTTATACATGCATATGTGCTCGTGCACATCTGTAAAACTCAGTTTTTACCACAGCTGTCAGTAAATATATTAACATAGCCCCGGGGGTACAAGCACACAACACAGGCTGAAACRAATGCACAGGAGGAGCTGCAAGTGGAGGAGTCACATACAAGGGAGAATAGAGGCACTTTGCACATTCCTGCTCTTAAGGGAGGGGCTTCAGACACCTTCCTCAGGTGTCTGTCTACTACTGTGCAGAGTTTGGGCAACAATCAGGGAGAAATCCAAGTTAACTCAGTAATCTGTGACATGACCATGACCAGAAGGATGGGTATGASTGGAAAAAAGGGCCATTGATTTACAGAGAAAGAGCATGGATGAGAAAGGGAGGGAATRCCACTTGATTGCACAAAGTACCAGTCAGAAGAGATCCTGAAATGACCAAGTTTGGGATTCTGAGAAAGCCTGGGAAGACAAGTGGCAAAGATTTGTGACTGCTGAGTGTAGGCTTTGGTGTAGGCAGGGAATTGCTGCACAGAAGGTCCTGGGGCAGAGCCAKGAGGGTGATGCCCAGGAGCTGAGGAACAGGAGGGGCAGCGAGGCAGGGATGGGTGCACAGCTCTGGATGGGGTTTGCCAAGACAGCTGAAAAAAGGTGTGGATACAGTGACCCTCATTTGGGAGAAATCATTGCCAGTCACAGCCTGGGAAGGGAAGAGCTGAGTGGCAGCCCTACTTTCTTCAGCTCTATGTAATTCTCAGAGCTCTATTCTGTGACCTGAGCCTTTGCAGCCTGGGTGAGTCCACAGCTACAAKTTGAGTCCCCATATGTAAATACCTCAAAGACAAAGCAGCCCTAAACCACTGAAAACATTTCTTCAAAGAATTCTCAGCTAAACTTCAGGGCACAGACTCTCAGATAAACTCAACAATGGCTATGTTGTCTTCAAGCCTCAAAAGATTTCTTCAGAAGAACTCTCCTGCATTACCCTGAGTGCTCTTTTGAGGTGACAACTGTGGAGACCATGCCCCAGCACAGAACCTCTCAAAGTTCTACCAAGATGCTGCTCCTGTGGTCAAGATTTGTTTAAAAAAATCTTAACATGAAAACCACAATCAATGCTGTTGTCCAAAAGCGTTTTAATTCTTCACTTTAAGAAATCCATTTTCTAGGTTAGCAATGCTGTTGCTTGGAAAACTGTTTGCAAATGTTAAATTTATTTACCATAAAAGCTAAGTCAAAAGAAAATTACAAGTAGGGCTACTCTTTCTTATCCAGTTTCCTGAGAATATCTGCATAAGTGAGAAAAGTCTTGGGAATATCCAAATTTAGGCTATGAATCCTAAGAGCCTTCAAGTGACARCAGTGAAAAGTTAGCACCTCTGGTCTCCCAGTGCCCTCCATGGAGAAGCAGGGTGACAAGATGACAACTGATGCCAAAGGACAGAGCAGAGCAATTAACTTGTGAGCGAATTCCAAATGAAACACACTTCTCTGTCTTAACTCAGATGTTTAGGGTGAGCTTCAACTAATTCTATTGATTCAACTAATTTAAAAATAGTTACCAAATCATAACTAGTCCAGAGTTACCTGTGCAGTGAATGGACAGAGATGCACACCAAAGCAGGACATTTCTCCCATGCCACCCCAAGATGAAGCACACAGGATGGATCACTCTCTAAGTGCTTGTCTTATTTTACTGATGATTAACTTTGATTAATAGCATATCATTTCTATTAGTGCAAATTAGGACAAGATTAATTCTATCTTTATTTCCTTATTTTTAAGTAATAACAATCTTAAGCCCTCGAGCCAGAGGTTATTTGGAGCCTTCAGAATGGCAGAACAATGTGATTTGCCTTMGCATGTCACTTGTGCCACCTCCTTTAATCTCTAATACATCAGCACATGCCAGTCTTTGTTACCCTGTTGGATCTGGGGCTGTTTACATCTCCTGAGTCACGTAGGTTCTGTTCTGTTAGTATGACTAACCCCCTCAGYTGGGATTTTGCCTTCAAGCTCCCACTCCTAGGAAGGGCTGATTATTTGAAAGCCTCAGTGTTACAATCCCCCAAACCCCACGGAAAGGCTTTTTAAAAAAGGATGCGGGTGTAGCCTAAGGATGTAAAATTAAAAGGCCTCTAAAAATAATCCRTGTATAGAAAATAAGCTCTTGATATTGTCAGACTTAGTCCATAACCTGCCCTTCAAAATTCTTCTTATTTTTAGATCTGCTATTTAACTCTACATATATTTTAACCTTGTTGATGGAAAGAAATATGACAGCCACAGAATCATCTAGACAAAACACCAACAACTAATTTGCATGCTTACTAGTATTATACACTGAAACAGGAGGGTTCCTTGTCCCCAGTAACCTCCCTGGCAGTATCAGAGCATATTAGGGACTGCTCTGGGTATTTTAAGGCCATTCATTCTTTCATTGCATTGTTTTCCTGTGTGGGGAAGCTTCCATCAGGCACAGTTCCACCCACCTGCCAAACTCTGCAGAGCACTGAAGGCACACTGGCTGTGCACAAAGGTGCTCTGCTGCACCAGTGAACACAAACCCAGCTCCTTCCACCACCACCTTTGGAATTTGGGCACACACATGCCACTGCACGAGTGCCAAGATGGCAATCTCAGGCTGTGGGTGAAATTTCTCTGCCAAAGCTTTATCATTCTGTGCCTGCAGTAGATAAAGCTCACTGTGGATGTTTACTGTGGAGCTGAAGAATTCATCTCCATATCTATTTGCATGCACATTTCAGTCAGCTGGAGAAAAAACAGCCTGGGATTGGTCGACCTCTCCATTGACACACCGAGCATGAACATTTATCCAGCAATCATAAATATGCATTATTCCCTCCCAGTGTGCAAGTGGAGGCCAGAATAGCAAAGAGCACTGAAACAGACCCTCAGAAACTCCCAGTTTTTCAGGAATACGAAATCACTGAGAACAAACACACACAGGACATACCCTGGAGCCTCTGCAACAATGCCTTTTTTTGTACAGGTGAAAACTCACACAGTCGAGTGGAAAAATATTCCAAGCAGCTTATTAATCACAAATAGAGAACAAACGTATCAGCACAACTGAAAATCACCAATGCTAATGCAGAAGGCATCTCTGATKAGAAAATGCTCAAAAATGATTACACAGATGAGTAAGCCTGATTTTTGGGATCATCATCTTTCTGCATCTGACATGCAAATGTAACAATTCTGATAAATCAGAGTGGGAAGCAGCATCAAAATACAAAAAGTTGTATTTTAKCTTAAATTGATTTGACCATTTTTTGCAGTAAGGAAGCTGTGATGAACTGTGTGGTTCTGCTGTCTACGGGCAGGTTACCAAGTGGAGATGCAAAACATGAAAACCCTATTTTGCACGGAGGAYCAAAAATTCTTCTTTTTAAACTGAAACTTCCTAGGACCAATATTTYTGTAATCTTGGGAAAAGCAAAATTATATGCCTAGTTTAAAAGAGGAAAAAGAATAGAGAGAGCCAACAGAGGAGTTAAATCTTGAAAGCACTAGCAAAAAACCAACACAGAAGCCATTTGCCATCAGTTCAAAGGACACTATTTGTGAAGAACGGTAAATGCCACCCTTTTCTTGCCCCTGTTTCTCTGCTGAGCCATAATTACATCACATTTTGCAGTGGGCTGCCACACAGGACACCTCTCCTGGCTGGGCAGCACTGCTGGGACTGCACTTGGCACCAAGGGGCTGGAACAATCTCCCCACCACATTCCAGACTCTTCTGCTGACAGCTGGCCCACCAAAAATCCACTCCCAGATTGGCAAGGGGAAGCAAACATGGCCCATGTGGCACATGCAGCCCTGCTCATGCCAGCAGATGAGCCTGGAGGAAGCTGCCATCACTGAGATGAAGGGGAATCAGGAGAGGGAAGAGCAGGAACACCACTGACACCTTCTGCTGGTGGCTGTGAGCCTGCAGCATGGCCCTGCTGTTCCTGAAGGGTGGGTGCTGCTCAGCTCAGGGTCTTCTCTCAGTTTTAGACAAGGTTCTCCTGAAAAGTCTTCCCAGAGTTGAGATAAGGTGATTCCTTGCCAAATTGAAACTATACTGCAATGTTAAGCACTTCTCAGGGTGGTTATATATTTGAGCATGAGCAGGTGCTCACATCTGCTCARGTTAAGGAGATCTGGCTAAGCACATGGAGAACAAAGCTGGACTGCTGGGGTCTGTTTCCATGAATCCCTGATGCTCCTGCATTGGCACTTTCTATTTTGACCTCTCAGGAATCAATTAAAACCAGTCACATGCAGAACAYGGCACTTCAATAGCTCTGCTGGCAGCAACACTTTGATTTGTTTGACATTTACTGATCATCTGCTCAACACTGCAAATTCTAAACTGCAGAAAGACAGAACTAAGGAAGGAAAAAACCAAATACCAGCACCACGAGGCTGGAGGAACAAAGCAGCCATTCCAGCACTCTTATTAAGTAACTTGAGACACAAACATGAGCAAGTGAAGGATCAAGCACTAGGGTTAAGTTGTGCTCACTGAGGTTCTTTTTCTTTGACTAAATGTCTTAAATGGTAATGTTTCCCACTATGAAAAACAACCTCCCATGAAATCCTCAGTGTGAATAATATTTCTATTTTTTTTTTTTAATTAGGCTCCTCTTCCTGCAACACTTAAGAGTAACTTATCAGGCTTTTAACACAATGCCATTAATAAAACATTGTCTGAAAATGAGGATTGAAATAATTAGAGCACCATGAAATCACATCTTCAAATCCCATTAACGCTGACTCAGACCATCATTCAGAAAAGTTACAGAAAGCTGCATGAAAATGACACTACTTTTAAACATTAAAGGATTCAAAACATTTTTCATTTATTCCTTCTCTTCACTGGCTCTCCATTACCAGCACACAGCTACAGGTGCATTTCTGTGCTGATGTATCAGTACAGGAGTACTAGATGYTTTTCTCAAAAATGAGAAACCAAAATAAACCTAGAACCAACTATTGAAATAGTCCAGTCCCATTTATATAAATATTTAYATAAATACCATTTATTTATAGGCATATTTGCACATTATAACAAATACTAAGAGTCCAATGAAAACTTTGACCACCCAGATAGAAAAGTTGTGAGGATCTGGAGGTGTCACTGAAATTCTCAGGAAGCATCCCRAAACGATCAAATTCTCTTCCTTCTTTTATGATGCCAAAGAATAAAGACTTTTCCCTACCCAGAAGTTTAAATGGTCAAAATGACTTTCATTTCTGAACCCAGCAGACAGAGTGGGAATCAAAGCATGGTTCAAAGGAGCAGGCAGGTCCTCAGGCTAGCCCCAAGCACACTGAACTACAGCTGGTGAATTTTTTTCCTCTATAAGTGCAGTACTTACAGTTGTGCTTAGGCTTGATTTGAGACAGACTATAAACCAAACCAAAATTACGCAGCTGACAATTAAAAAAAAATTAAAATGTGTTTCCATGAAATGACATTTATATATAAAATACATAAATCTAAATCTTTTCCCACTTCTCTTATGTGTCATTGCATGTCCTTCTCTGCTCAGGGGCAGCAACAAAGTTTGGGCAGAATCATTTGCTTTTTGTTTTATGTCCTCACGTGACATAAATCCAGAAAGGATTAATAATTGTTACTGTTTTCCATTTTTAAAAAATTAAGATTAATCCCAAGAATACTAATCCAGTTCCACTCCACAGTAAGGCTACAAAYAATTACTGCATTACACAGAGTGTGTGGTCCTGTTTCACCACCCTGCCCTTTGCTCAGGAGATCCATGACTGCAGCACTCTGGATAAAAATCAAGTCTATCTTTAATTTGTGTCACCTCTGCTGCAGAAGGCACAGCCCCTGCCCCAAGTGACAGCAAGAACACCAAGGTACAAACGTGGGAAGGAGCAGGGATAATTCAGCTTTTACATCCTCCTTTGACAATGATGAGCACTCCAGTAAGTCACACTTACACTTATCTTTGTAAAGATGCTTTAAAAACTTCTGCACTTCTGCAAGAAAGAATTTTTCCTTCATCTACTAATGAACTATTTTGCAAGATTAAAAACATTCA
Organism: Alauda arvensis; assembly: GCA_902810485.1. Classification (NCBI taxonomy): domain Eukaryota; kingdom Metazoa; phylum Chordata; class Aves; order Passeriformes; family Alaudidae; genus Alauda; species Alauda arvensis. The sequence goes on along the minus strand of CADDXX010000127.1, from coordinate 357,309 downwards.
CTGTCTCCCACTTGTATTTTCCCCATGTAGTTAACTATAGCTAAGTACAGCAAAACCAGTCCTGCTGCAGGACWTGAGAAGTCAAATGATTACTGCTGAAGTAACTGTGGGTCAGTATTTGCATCTATTTGATGTCAGTGATGCTGTAATGCACAGTAATCAGAATTTCTGCACTAATCCCAGAAAAAAAAAAAGAAAGAAACAAAAGGGATTTTTTTTCTTTTCAGTTTCTGCCTTCTCTGGATTCATAACAAGAAGAAGCACTCAATCACTGTTTCTTATTCACATAAGAAAAACACTGTCTTCATGAGAGCAAAATTAGGACTAGAACATCTCAGTAACATGGAAAAGACTTTTTTTTTTTCAGCTTTCAAGTCTACATATATTTTGCTCATGCAGGTTAAACTTTTAAAGCACATCTACCTGAACCAAAGGAATATTTRAAATGCCATATCTCATTTTTCTGATGATGAACTAGGTCTTATTTTTTCACTGCATTCTAACCACGTTACAAAAAACCTGCCTGTCAGAGGCAACTGTGACCATATGAAATAACCATAATAAACATTAAAATTTTGGGAAAAAAATGCAACAAAGAAAGGAAACTCTTTGACATGAATCTGACTTTTCATTCACTCTTGCTTCTCTGTTTAATACTGCTGCTAAATTTGGACAATACTGATTCCATCATTTAGAGTTTACAGCCTAAAAGAGGATAAAAATCAAAACTGTCTTGCRTTTTTGGTGTATTTATGAAGGTCTCTATGAGCAAATTGTAACTACCCCTATGTATTCATTAATGTATTGTTTCATGTGATACTGTCCTGCAGGATATTTGGGTTTGAGTTGACAGTGACACTTAAATGCCACTTCCCTCACCATGCTCTTAAGGCAATGTGCTGTAACAGCTGTGTCAAATTAAACATSCACAGCTGGAACCAGCACTGGCAGCATCATCAATAGCCCTGCTGGGACAGAAGTGCTCTGGGGGCCAACACTCCCTGCTCACATCAATAGTGCAGCAAACAGGGGGTCACTGCTGGGCACAGCTCAGGGGAGAGGACAGAAAGGGGCTAAAATGGCAAAACCAGAGAATGAGCCCCTGCACCCCAATAAAACACTGCCTTACAGGCTCCCCTGCTGGAGCCAGTAGCCCATCAGCAGATAATATTTATTAAACACACGTGAATTGCAGGATTTTTAATCAATTTGACATGCAGTGTACTAGAAAGTGCCCATTTGTACCTGCACTACTGAGCTCTGCAGCTTGACTCATGTTTTGCATAAAATATGGAATTTATTCCAACTCCAGAAAATTATCATACAGCGTGACTGACATAACTCATGGTCTTCTCTTCAAGAGAAAAAAAAAAAAAAATCCTGTTAATACACCTCCACAAAATAAACAATGTATGCTTCTACCCCTAGCCCTGCTTCCTCCCTGCAGACAGACCCAGCGTGTGGTTCCTGAGGAATTAGTGGTAGAAGAACTCCCCTGCTGACAGCAAAATGCCAAATGCACGTCCTGCACATGTAATGTGTCTGACATTTCCACGTCTCACCAGGTTCATGTTTCTGACAAGTGCCTAAAAATATATGTCTTTTAAAAAGTGTTTTTGTTGCTACCTTCCTATCTCCGCTTTATCATGTTTTTAAATGCTGTTTTACTCATGGAAACACCTCCACATTTGTCTTTGGATTTGAGTAGAAGTAACTGGTTTTTCAGGGTCAAACACCTTTTTGGAATCAATGGGTATGTTTCAGTTGATGGATGGTATAAAGAGGGCAAATTTGATCTCCTTCAAACAAACAGAACTGTGAAAAACTGAGAAGACTCAACATGATTGACACATGGGCAGCACTGAAAATATTTTAACACCCTACCTTCTTGAATGTTGTTATTTTTTGCAGTAAGAGACCTTGGGAAAATCAGCAAAACTTTCCAGTGTTGAAGGTATTTCTTCCCTACTTCTATTTTTTCCCCATGTCAGTAYGAATTCCCAGTTGGGAAATTTTAAAAGCAAAGGGGGTCTGGCAGACACAGAACTGGTGCAACAACTGCTGTACTTGAGTCCACAACAATTTTTCCTAAGAGCAGCAGACAACATTTGCAGAAGTGCAGCACTAACACCTGCACACCTTCTGTGCACACCTTCCAGAAGTCTTTGGGCATTACACACAACGGGCATTGTATTAATTTTTCTCAGAATTTCCAAAGTGCTTCTGSTGAATAGGTCAGTGCTCAACTTCAAAATGGGAATCATGCAAAGGGATTTTATCTAAGCCACCCAGAGAGACCCTTGCTCTGTACCTGGCTTCATGTAAGATAATTCTAATATGCACACAGACATCTACACACRTTTACATATGTGGTTTATAGATGCTTTTGAATTCAAGTTTGAAGTGATTTCTCCTTGTTAAACATGTATTTTTCTCCCAATAGTTATGATATTGTCAGTGACAGCAACAGTCACTAATGCAAATGAAATTTTATGATTTTGTGGCAGGTTGCATTAATTACTATAATTTCTTTTAGACATTCAATTGAATAAATAAAGAATGCTTGGAAACCTGCTGCACACAATAAAGTGACCAAGCCCAGAAAACCAGAAGCATTTTCAACTCTGCTACAGAATACCTGCACAGCTCAGTAAAGGCATTTTTTCCTTTCTGAACTGTCAGTCTTGTACTTTTTAACTTTGCCTGTCCCTGATCATGATAAAAATAGATTTCAAGGAAAATTAGAGGGTTTTGAACTTCCTAGGTATTCAGTCAGAGGGGTCACCCCTGTTTCAAAGGAGCACAGACCTTGTTGGATGCAGCACAGAACAGCAAGTTCTCTGTAAATTCCTGCTACCTGACCCAGCCACAACTACTCATTTTTCCCTCTAGCTCACAATAGACACTGACAGAGTTCTAAGGAGGATGGCAAACACTGGCATCAAAATATTTCCTGCTTGRACTGAAATCACAATATTTCAAAATATTTCCCATGAATCAATAAAAGACATGAAGTATAGAATTCCCCTGAACAGAAGATAACCCAGCTCAATGCCCTTGAAAGGAAAGCAAACATGAGAGAGGACAGAGTGACTTCAGGCTGGCCTCAGGTTCAGGACCAAGACAGCATCACACTGAAGACATGCTCTTCAAGAGTTGAATTCCTTTTTTCCCCTCTCAGGATCCAGTGTTTGGTACCCTTTTCTGAAGTGCCCACCTTCCAGACTGCCACTCTGACTCACCAGCAACACTCAGCCTGTGATTGTTCTTGGCTACAGATAACAGGACTCAGCCTTCATCGTGGGTATTTTTTTTCCTGCTTTCTTTCCTCAGAAATACCTTCTGGATTAATCTTAAAACCAGAAGTTTTAATTTTTAACAAAATTTTCATAACTAACTCCAGGCTCTCTGTCATTTCTGAATACCCTAACACTGAGAGGAGGTGAATAAAAGTTTATCTGATCTGTCTTGTCAATCTGTTTGTGTGCTGGAGACAGGGTAACCATGCATTTAACTGATTCTGAAGCTACCAAAATAATCAAATGTTCATCTCTTAACACATACTTATAACATTCAAACACTGTAATATGCGACCTGTATCCTATAATTGCAGAAGATAAAAAGTGAAGTTATTTTAGAGACTTTTTCTGATCAATTTTGACTTCCTAAGTCTCCTCCTGTGCTTACTACATCCCCAAAAACACCTTACTGTCTCCTGTGAATAAATCAATGAACACAATCAGTTTTATCATTCCTAATGGTCACAGTCTCAGGTCACACAGTGGATCCCACATGAGCATTACACAGGTGTCATTTTTGCCTTATTTTGCACTTCTAGTCCTGCTGCATGCAGTGTGATATTGCAGYACTTTGCATTATAATATTACATCATGTACCCCAGCTACAGGAAAGATATTTTGCACATCACAGGACTCTCAGGAACTAAAAAATTAAATTTCTCTTCCTCCATTCCCTTCTTTTCAATATTAAGGCATGTATTTCTTATAAGGTTTAATAACTGATTTGTTTTTAATTTTTAAGTTACATCTTTGATTCCTTTAAATTATTATCTCAATTGGAGCAATATCTTCCCTTGGCATTACATTACTGTAAATATTACACTTCAYTGCTAACTTCATATTGAGCTGCTTCATTTTGTTACAAAGTTCTCAAAGCCTAAAAAATTTCTTAAACTCTTATCTAGCTAACAGATTGAATCGTGATTCTGGAACAGATTGAAATCTCCATAATGGGAGATCATATTAAAATTCCTCTGTAAGTCTGCTCCTTCTTAAAGGAACTATTTAAGATGCAGGGGAATACAACTGWGGGGGAGCAGGAAGGGAAGAAGTGAACTGCAGAGTTCAGCACAGGAAAGGAACACAGCACATGAGATACCCAGACTTGTTGACAAGGGAGCCAAAAAACACAGAGAAAGAAAAGCTGAGACTAATTTATTTGTTTGAAGCAGAGGATGATAAGGAGCACCTGCCTGCWTGGCTCAGGGATCAATGTGAGAAGCACAAGCCTACCTGGCTGAGAAACTCTGACACCAGACACAGCAAACCCATCTTGCTGTGCTCCTACAAGTGTCTAACAGCACTCAGACCACTTCCAGGGAAGAGACAGAGCCAACATAGGAACTTCTTTTATATTTTCATTTTGTTACTTCTGCTCCATGTTTTATTTTCTAACATCAGGATAGCCAAGTCAGAGTTAGCACCAGTGGAAATTCCGATGGCAACATGCAAATGCTTTTTTTGTGCTCCGTGTACATTTAAGATGCCACTTRAAGACTGCTCTGGGCACTCCCATTCCTGCACAGGTGTGAGCACTGCAGTGACTCCAGCCAGGCTCAGAGACAGGACTGCAGCCAGCACAGCCCGGACATTTCCACACAGGAACAGCCCCCAGTTACTGGAACTAAACATCAGAGCAAGGAAAATCATCCCAGCTCACCAAAGTAAAGCCAAGGCATCCAGCTAAAAGAATCAGGACTAAACACTACATGAAGGCTTTGACAACCAACATGTTTGAAAAAGGAAAAGCAAGTTCATGAGAGGAGCAAGAGAAACATTACACTCAATGCCCAGGATTTCTTCTGGATACTCTGTGAGACAGCCTTCACTGTAGAACCAGGAGTCCCCAAACTGCAGAGTGACAGCACCAAACAAACTGGAAAAAGCTTTCTAACACTGCAAAACAACCAACCAAAACCTTATTGTGCCTATAACACTCAATGCTTTTTCTTCTTTTCCCACAGAGAGTGAGACCATTGTACTCTGTCTTTGTCCGAACTCCACCAGTGTGATAATGTGATGTTGCTCTAATTTAACCTCATTATTCTTTTGTCTCTCCCAAAGTGAAATGCCACTTCTCTCCTTCCCTTTGAGGCTTATCTCAAACAAATGTCTTTGTTCTTAATGAGACCAATCCATATGTTTGCTCCTGCATTTGTGTTCAGCTAASGGRAGGATTTTTCTAWCACCACAAGAACTCTTCTATTATTTGTCCCAGGCAGCTTTGTGTTCAGTAACTGCTGYMATTGTTACCTCTGACAAAATGTCCCACATCCAGTATGTTCTGCTTCTGAATGGTCATCCCTCCCTTGAAGTTTATTTATTTATGCATATGCCTTTCTCCTTCCCTCAATTTCTTACCKTCTCATCATCTGTGTGTTTAAAAACCTGAATGTACAGTGAAGGCATTGATCAGGCAGCCTGCTGCAAAACACTACACACCAACTGATGTATTCAAACTATAATGTAGTTATTTATCAACAATTAAACTTTTAAATATTTGCTTTGCTGGTTACCAATAAATCAACAGATAGTCATGAGGAGAAACCTCATKGTTTACTTTTGCTGTTCTCTAGCTAGTAATCAATGAACAAGAATGCAATCATGTATGCTAACTACTCAGGATTTCTTTTTAAGTAAAAATCAGAGATATGTATAAAAACAACATAAAACAMCCAGATTAATGTATAAGTGTACATGCACACTATAAAAATCCAAAATTCACTGAAATTATTTGCTGATCTTCTAATGTTCAAYAGCTTAATGACTTCCTTGATTTAARTGCAGACTCCTGCAGCTCCAACAAGGTGCTCTGGCAGCCAGACAATGCCATGATATTGTCGTACACCTTGTTCCCATGTCCTGCCACCTCGCAGCAGAAGCAGAACTGTGTGGCACAGAAGGGCAGCCTTGCACTCCCCATGGCAGAACACGATTAATCCTGGGAAATATCTGCTGTTAGCAGGCTCCCCATGTGGATGCTGATGTTTGTAGCTGCTTTGCTCACAAAGGAATGCAGAGGAGCCCYAGTGGTTTACATAATATTCCTGATTTCCTTTTTAAATCGATCTCCTGGCTCTGTAGGCAAAATACAAGACAGAACACAGGAGCTCACAGGATTGATTCCAGTCCCTTTGCATACAGGATGCACAACAGCTGCTTTGCTTTAGATTATGGTGAACATGGGCCTAACAATTTAAATTCCATTTTCTCTTTTAAGCTTAAAAGCAGTGAGAAATGCCTTATGGGTCCTGTTAATTCAGTTTTCTCTCAAGTCCCCATCAGACAAATCTGAGTTCTCCCAAACACTCTGGCCCACTGTAGTCTAACCACTACTGCATTCATTTTGGGCAAGTTCTCAATTTCTCATGGTAACCTGCAACTGTGACAGGGCTGGCTCAAACAGCTTCCTTTTGCCAAGGGAATGAAACRTGGAAAGAGAACGCATGCTTCTTCACAAAGGGCTTCACATCATTATTAAAACATCACCTTTTACCAGACTCCCTTGTTTCAGGCAGGCTTATGGAACTCATGCAATAAAATTTTATTTTCCCAAGAAGTAAGAGCTCCGACTGGAAGCTGGAGAATTCTTACTCCAGTTTGAAAACACACATCATAAACAATTAACCCCTCTCACAGCTGCCTGCATGGGGCTGCAGTGGCCATCCAGTAACCATAGCTACTCATTTCMATGGGAAGAAATTGCTATGAATAACAATGAAACCATTAAATATGTTCTGAAGAGCCACGCCAAACCCTGAAAGCTAGGAAAGGCAAGGGCAAAGAACACAGGCAATACATTTTGGCTTGGTTTCCCACAGACCTACTTATCCTTTCAGTAACGCTTCCCACAAGTACATGTCCCATCCCATACACAAATCGGATGGGACACAACAGGAGAATTCACCTCTGTGTTGTTATTGTTGATAAATAACAGGARATCAGCAATCTTTGCCATGATCCTCTTACATCAGGTATGTAAAGGAACATCTCTGGCACAGAACGAAGGAGAAGGAAGGGAACAGTGTGTTGGTGTCTTGTGAGACGCACCACAGCACCCAACTCTCCATTGCAAATTCACACGAAACATTCCGAGGCTAAAATTCCGATCCAGGGCTGGCAGGCAGCCAGTCTGTACAGCAATTATCCCTGCTGACCTTCCCTGGCACCCTGCACGTGTACCGGGATGTGCCACCACACAAACATCAGCTGATGCTCCCCGGAACAACGTGGGAGGGACGGCAGCATTTCCAGCTCCTTAATTACTTACACAGTGATTTCTGGTGCTTTTAATCCTGTTTATGTATGCAACCGACACCGCGTTCTGAGGCAGCGAACCTTTCCTTACAAATAGCAACAGGCTCCGCCAAGTGCTGCCTTTAAAGCCYGTGGATTTAGGAAAAACCAGCAGTTTATCCTCTGGCATTCCCACCCAGACTGATGTTTAACTAATACCGAAGCTGCAGTGCTGATGTCTCATGGGCAGCACAGCACTTAGTGATCAGATGGGATTTTTGGATGGTATTTTAAACAKCAGTGCTGGGAAATACTCTAAATTTGGGATTTCTTTATGAATGGTGCCTCTGTGCTTTGCTACTCCCACTGCTGGGATCACCTGCAGCAGTTACAATGGACCAAGCAATGATCTGGGTTCTGAATAGATGAGATGTCCCAAAAATGGTATCAAAAAGCTCAGYAACAGAAGTGCACTTAGGCCAAGATTATCAGGATTTCAGGAAACAAATTACAGGTCTCACACAAATTAATTAYCTCCTTCCCATGTCACAGGGAGGTTATTAATACAGACTTGTAGAACAATTAAGTYTGAAAGGRACCTCTTGAGGTCATCCAGTGCAAGGGTCTGGCCTCAAAAGCCAATCTTGAACTCACATAAGGTGAACTCCTCACGCAGTTCATTCTTGAATACCCACATTTTGCAGCTTCAGAGAGTTATTCTGATGCCTCCAATAGGAGCAGAAAGAGGCAGAGATGAGCTGGGAGCCCCCACCTTTGCTGCTGCTGACATAAGGGATGTACATTTTTGGCACACGGGACCCTCTGAGCACAGGCAGACAGCAATACCCAGTCTGCTGCCCTTTGTACATCATGCTTCTGTGTTCAGACCAATTATGCAAYGTGCTTTTATGTGAAAAATGGAGATCACTTCTAGAACTTAGAAATTWGTTATTTGCCAAAATCTATCCAAAAGGCACAATGTTCAAGTGACTCCAGCCTCAGGCACTGGAATAAACATTTCTCTTACTCAGAGCTGGCATGATCATAACCTACTTGTAAATCAGGAACACTCTTTCAAAGCTTGTTTGCTGAATGATGAAACCACATCTTCCTGGTAACCCCAAGCACATCATTTATCTATTTATCTCCATCAGAAGAAAGCCTTTAATGAACATGAAGGAAGTGTCACCACCTATCACTAACAACAAATCTGCCAGCAATCCTGACTCTCCCAGTCTGTGTGTGACATGGAGGGGGAGGAAGGGAAATGTAAGCATATATGAACACATATAAAAGCAGCAGTTGCCATTTTCACCTAATAAAATGTCTTTGAAAAGTGTGACTCRGAAATAAGGATCTGCCTTCTCCATTTATTATGTTTTTAGCAACTCCTGCACATTAACTAATATTCTGTCTTCAATTTTCCATTGATATCTAAATGCAATACTTGCATTTTTTCAAAATGCACTATTACATTTACAAGGAGCTGTAAATTGTAATACTGACATTTCTTTGAAGTCAGATTTTTTTTTTCTTTAGAAAGAAATGAAGCAATAGTAATTTTTCACAGGACTTGACTGAAATATGTGCTGCTTACACCAACACAGAGCAGCAGGTGCACTGTGCCTGAAGTACTCCCTACTATTATTACTTGGCAGATAATATTTGTAATACCTCAAGATGAAAAGTAACAGTGAGACTGAACAACCTCACCAAGCTGTGGAACTCCAGGGTTGCAGATGTTTAAGTAGAGACTGATTTGGAAGAATGATAATTAAAGTTACAGTTCTACAAAACATATTAAACTGTCAAAARYCAACTYAAGYAACATCATAGGAATATTGTAAATARGAACATYCTGGGGRAAAAAMAARCTGTTGAGGATATTTGAAAGCTCAAAGTGTAACACACAGTCAACAACATAACTGAGTGTATGAACAACTCAGTGCAACACAGAAAATAAAAAAAATAACAATAACAAAACCCAAAACCACAAAAAATTCTGCCAAAAAAACCCGTACCCTGACATCTGCAGGAATAAAAGATCTTGGAATACCTCAAGATCTGGCAGGTAGTTAAGACTCATGAGGATCAAATATCCYGAGCACCAAAAACCAGATAGATAAAGCTGCTTCAGGCAGCACTGGCCAGGAAGGGCTGATGCTGTCCTTAAAAGCATCCAGGAGAATGACTCATGTGCTATGCTTGTGCACCAAACTAAAAGAATGATATATACAATATTCCCAGGGGAAAAAAACCCCAAAACACAACAACAAAAAAACCCAAACAAAACAAACAAACAAACAAAAAAATCATCAAAAAAACCCCCAACGTCTCAGTACTCTTTCCATAAATCTATAAACTGTTTTCTTTCAGCACAGTTCTGTTCACTTCTGATTAATTTTCAGCTCTRGAGTATTAATTGTTGAGTGCCTTAGCTGGCTGATTGGAATCCAATACAAAGTGCATGCTGCACTTCTTTTCAACAAATTCTTCACTTTATTGAAGGAGGAATTCCATAGAAACAGCTGCTGGAGCACATTCAGCACTCAGTTTATACCTTGTCTATGTTTCTCACAGATTCTTTGCACACTGTGGCTCTCAGCAAGGGCACTCAGTAGAGCAGAACTGGTGCTGCAGAGCAGGTTCAGGGCCCTTTGCCTGCCCTCCCATGGGCATTTGGGAACACTCAACATCTCCTCAGCCCACATTTGTTCAGATGAACCACGCTGAGCAATGAAAAGCACTGCAAARGCAGTGGGTTTTGTGAGGGCATAAACAATTCATAAAGGACATGCACATCTCATATCTAACAATGCAAATTCACTAAAACCAKAACAGCTTTTCTTCAGWGGAGCTTGTTTTTCATGKCAAGGTGCTGGCAGCCTTTTGGATACCACACTGACGCCAGATTTCAGCTAGCAAAGAAGTGCCACAGAGTTTATTCCTATCCAACCTTCAACAAGGTACCTGCTAAAGAGCCTAACTTATTTGAATTCTACATTTTCATAATATTCATCAAAGAACTGAAAGAACACATCAGAAATGCCAAGAGCTTGAAAAAACTAATATTCCCAACTACCTTGCTGTGTTTAGGGTATATTAGCATAATACACCTCAGTGTATTTCTGCACATGTAACCCCTTCCCACAATGGAAGAAAAACTTTGTGTTTGCATCCTTCAGTTATGAAAAGCAACAGTTTAAACSCAATCTAATTTTACTGCCTCTTTAATTGCACCTTCTGGTGCCTCACGCCTGAGAAGTGATTTAGGTTGGAGCTGATAGGTTCACACAGTGCTTCAGCAAATTAATGAGAGAGAATTASCCGTGCACTGAACCAGGGCCAGGAYTGCTGACACTCCCAGCCCCGTGCCTGGGACACACTGCCTGCACAGGAGCAGCAGCTGAGCTGCCACAGGGCTCCCAGCTGGGACAGGACACTGGGCAGCTGAAAAATGCAAGGTGAAATAGAAAAAAATAACCCCAACTTCTGATAGCTGCAGCTTATCAAGCTGCAAATGATGAAATCAGATTGTTTATTTTAGCCCATATGCCTCAACATGAAATTCAGCTTAGTCACCTTATGAAAGTAATAATTGTCACATACAAGATCCAGAGAAAAAGGAGACATGCAGTTACTGTGGAGTAAAGAGAAAAGCTGACAGAGATAAGGTTCAGAAGTTTAAGTGCCTCTGGGAATTCAGAAAGGGACATTCTGTACGTTTTTCTATCAGAAATAACACAAGAATAGAACCCTTTGCATAGATATCTGAAAAACAAAACTGAAGTTCTGTTACACATTGCCCTCCAACTAAAATAAGTGTTCCTCTGTCACTATTGAGTGAAACCACTTCARGAGTAGTGCCTGTGTTTCTCTGCTCTAAGGCAAGGAGGGTTTCTCTCAGCACAGGCTCACAGAGCACAGCTGAACACCAGGGTCAGGTTAGAAAGAAGCAAGAGCTAAAGAAGAATTAAAGCAGGTATTTCTATATTGAGAACAATGAAGGAAAAGGAATTTCTAAATGCTAATTTGATTGTCAYGTAAAACAATGGTCATAAGCATAAATGTGAACAGGGAACCAAATTTAGAACTTCATTTAAATGAATTAAAAGCTGAACAAGGAATTCAACTACGTGCACATATTCAGCATAGAAAACCACGTTTTCCTGTATTAATTTGATGAGGAAAACAGAGCCAGAAAGATTGTGTAACAGCAGCAGATGTTATTATAGAACATTTCTTGATTCACATGAAGGTGCTTAGATTTTTAGTGATGTCAAATATTGTCTACACAGATCTCCATAAGTATTTGTGTATCTGTGTACCCATGCCCAGGAGATATTTCTATCCTTTCCCCTTACTCCACATTTAACTTTGAGACAATTTGATTTCATCTATCACCACAGATTTGGAAGGACAGATCTGAAACRGCACAGTAAAGGAAGGCAAATATCATTTGTATTTTTTGTAATTGTTAACATCTGCAGTGCTTTTSACATTATTTCTGCTTCATTACSTAAGCAGCAGCATTGTATTAAGCACTCTGAGAAGTGCACACGCCTGACATGRCACTGCCTCCTGACACTGCAAACTSCAGCATCTCTGAGCCACCYGAAATGGAATGCCAATAATGCACATCACACGAGTGACTCAGAAAATGAGGAAATCCATACAAAACACATCAGTCCTATCTATCYTCCYGATCTAAATCTATCATATTCCTAAATCTACCCGAAACATGTTTATCTCAATTCTGTCTCTGCAGGATTTGCATCTCAGAGCCCTTACTGCATGTAGCAGTACTGCACAACCATGGCACTTATGGCCCTGATTTCCTGCTTTAGTCTCAATTTCCTCCYGTATTCAAGAGGCTGTTGATACAAACTCCAGCTTTAAGCTGCAGAAATGCTGATATCAGCCTGTAAGACACGAAGCTCACGTTTTTATAAAATTTCAATCAGACAACGTTCAGGAACCAACCTAGAGTGAAACCAGAGCTGAGTCCGATCCAAAAGGGCAGAATTCAATCCTTGCTGCCATGAGGACAAGACAAGAGTTTGACTGCAAGTGCAGTGCTGTTATTTTGATAAGGCTTTCTGTGAGAATGAGGAGTGACGGTGACTAAAAGAAGAGATGCCTTTTATTACTCTGAAAATGTCAATTCTAGAGACTAAAGCAGCACTTGCTCAATCTCAGCATGTGGCTGTTSAGCCTGTGCTGTGGAAGAAGCTCTCAGGGAAGGGTGCACAAGCTGTTTTTACTACTGAACAAAGAACCAATAGATGTTCACCTGAATKGTGATCTCATCACAGGATACACAAATTCAGAATCCAAACTCAGAGCATCTCCAACTAATCCTAAGAATGACCAATATCCTTTGAGTGGAAAGAGAAGGGAGGGCAGTAGTACAGATTTGTCCAAAAAATGAATATTCTACAGTGCTCGAAGGCTGAAGATTTKGCAGGCTGGATAGGTAAGAGATGAAGATTTCTGGTTTGTAATGAGAAACAAGGCATCTGATTTTTTTTTCCTCATTGCAGATAATTTACTTTTCCAAAATGCACTCAATTTCCCACTTCCATGTGCTATTTAATCATATAAACATCATGCTTTATTTTAGAAAAGGATTATGTCAGTAATTTTCATTAAGTCCTTTCAGGGCCCTCCTGGCATTTACACCACATCCAATATTTTCATTAATTGGGACCAGGTAGTTCAGGCCACGTGGGATTTGATGCACAGCATTTCCCTATCCCAGACTTTAACTGAGAAAACAAAGCTTTCATTSTGAACAAAAAAGGAACCAAGTACAGTCAAGCAGGAGCAGACTCTGAGCATAAACACTACAGAAAACTCTGTCCCTGAAGCACATTGCTGCTGCTGAACCATCACTCAAATCTAAACAATTATACAGGATCATATACTAACCCCTAACAATGCTGTGTAAGGAATAAATTTTGAAGAAGCATGAAATCCTTTTATCAGCTGTGTCTGTAAGTCCTAAGAACAGGAGAAATGCTCTGAACTTGGCTGCAAATACTGAGCTCACTTATCCCAGTAAGGAAATGGGTATCAAGACATGCCCTGTGTGAGTCAGCTTTTGACCTCTGCTAATTATCTCAAACAGATTTCAACCTTCAGMYACAATCAGACCATCCACCACATTYCTATCAAAATGCTTGGCCTTCCACTGGCAGCTTCTGAGTGCAGTTTTACATTGTCAAAGTAAAATTCTTTAATGAACAGAAGGCTTTGTAAGTAACTTCGTCTRAAATCATGTACAGCCATCATTTCCTCATTGCTTCTCCAGATTTAAAATACCCTGTAATATAACAAGTAATCTGTTAGAGACTATAAAAGTTTTGCCACAGATGCAAGCCCAGTTTGGAGTAAAGCACCTTCACTTCCAGTTCCTAAACTTAACAAGAGTTCTTAGAAAAACAAGCTATGGATCCTGATCAAGAAAGCTCTGCTCTGACTTTCCACACTTTTACCTTTAGCTCTGGATTTAAGTAAACCTGAACTATGGAAGTATGGCATGAGCATAATATATATATATATATAATTTATATTTTAAATCAGTCCTTTTTATCTCCCTCCCTATTCTAGTTTCACAGCATACATATGGGTATGAATAAGCAAGGGATTTTTCACCCTTACTTCATGCACAGCAGCTTGAAAAATGTTTCTGATTAACATAAAAGATAATACACGTACATAAGGCTGTCTTTCAAAGAGGTTTGATAATTCATAAATGAAATGTTTACACAGATGAGGTCAAACCAAAAGGTTTGTAATGGAAGTATTTAATGGATGTAAATCTGTTCAGCACTGCTGAGGAACATGGGATGGCTTCAAATATTCACTATTGAATGTACTTGGTACACATTTAGAGCAACTTGCATGAATTCTCATTCCAATTTTTAATTACTATGCAGTCTGTAAAGACAAAAAATCAAGAGTCAGATTGCTCTTTTTTTTCTTTTATCAGAACAATTAACATTAATGACATATTACTTCACAGGCACTGYTACACATTCATTATTAAGATAATAAATTGAATCAAGTTTGAACAGAAGTATAACAATACCTACAGGTACAGATGTTTACCCTTATGTATATTTGTCAATATTTCCTTGGCCAGTGTTCCTCAGGAGCTGAAGCAAGGCTTAACAAAACAAAAAAACAAACAAAAATCCCAAGCAATTCCTCACAAAAATATTTCTAGCATGTTGGGGTTGTTTTCCAGATGTGATTTTCCTCTTGGACTGYACACAGCTTTACTTACATAACTTAGTTTTTGTGGTTTTATAAACTATAAAATGAGGACAAGGATCTCATACCATTAAACACACCTTGGTGGCAGGAAGGAAAGACAATGGGTTTGTTTTCACTTTAAACTYTTAGACAGAGACACAATTCATGTCTCCTGCAGTCCACCCTGCTTTTTCACCTACCAGAGAACAACACAACCAAATGTGCATTTTTCTCCCTAGGGTTTCCACAGATTTAACTTCTATCTCAATCTTGAAATTAAATATTAAAATTAAATAGCCACCCATCCACATGGAGAGGCAGGCATTTCGTTTTCTGGATTTATTAAAATCTGCTCACACTGGTAAGAGCACAGGGAGGTACGATTTGGCACGGTAAACACAGGTTTAGCAGCCTAATTGCTTGGATTTYTTGTGGATCATTATGCTAATGCCTCTGCAGCAAAGTGCTAAATCGGAATTCCCATCACAAAGAATCCTCCTTGCTGACTGAGAAGGGAGAGCTGGGACATCCTGGGGTGATGGGAAGGGATTGCTCTTCAGGGACAGGCAAAAGGGATTTTCAAACCCACCGAGCTCTGCCAAAGGGAAGAAAGCAAAGCCTGACACACAACATCAGGAATTACAGCTCTGTCTGCCTAAAGCAGGCACTGGAGCCAAGGACACTGCCCTACAAGGGAGCCTGGGAGGAAGATGGAGCTCTACAGGATAAAGACATACCCTACACAAGCAAACAGCTCTGCTTGTATGAACARTTTTGTATTGTCCAGAACTCCTTGACCTTGAGATAAACCTCATTATTTTGTCCTCCAGGTCCCACTGTACATTATGCTCCCATTAATACATTCTCCTGTGTAAACARACCTGACCCTGATCCCCAGGACACCCAAACCTGCTCTGACTCCTCATCCCCACAGATGTGCTACAAAACCAGGCTTGCTTGGAGGACTATGAATGTCACAGTGGCAAGGTTTTTGCTGTGGTAAAATAAAGGCCAAAGGAGAMGTTTTCCATGATAAATATGAATTTTGAAAGAACAAATACAATTTGAAATTTTTGATCCAACAATTAACCAGGTCAAAATAAACAAAACAAAACAAGCTATCAACACAGTTAGTTTGTTTGCTCCTAATGGCACCAATATTTTCCTCAGTTTGCTG
The DNA here is from genome assembly GCA_902810485.1 of Alauda arvensis. NCBI lineage: Eukaryota > Metazoa > Chordata > Aves > Passeriformes > Alaudidae > Alauda > Alauda arvensis. Next base: position 341,337 of record CADDXX010000127.1, on the reverse strand, counting down.
AAAAAGTTTTGTTACTGTTTTCTCTGATCCTGTGTCCACATTTAATCACTGAAAATGCACCTCCACCACACAGCAGATGTGTCATTAACTATTTCTGAAAAAAGGTGAAATAAAATCACCCAGCCTGAGAAGACTATGGAATAAGCCAACACTACAGATGGTGTTTATTTTGTCACCACTTGTGTTAAAAATTGTCACCTATTTCATCAGGATCTTTAAGGTAGAAGCTTCATGCAAAAAGTGGAAAAGCTATTTTTCAATAAGCTGTCACAGAACTCCTTAAAATAAAAAGTGTCTTCTGTTTGTAGCTTCCAGTTTTCAGGCCATGGTGCATTGCACAGGAGATGGATTTGTACAAAGCTGAGGTGACTGAGTGTTTTGCCAGCAGCTCAGCCTTTCATCACACAGCCCCTTTTGTTTCTTAAGCAAATTTCAAATCCTTTATTTCCAACACTGGTGCTGTTCAGACAAATTTTGTAACATTGCTCCTAGAACAGGCACCTTGTAGAGCTGTCAGCTTGCTTTCTTCTATGACCCACTATGCAGGAGAGTTTTACTTCTCCCTCAGGATTTGCCACATTTCTGCTATTTTGTTTTATCACCCACTTTTGGCTGTGCTGTTTCCACTCTCTGACAGTTYCTTAACAAAACAGTTGCATGAAGAGTAATTGCACAACCCAGAGCTGGCTGCTTAAAGCAATCACTGCTGAAATCCCAGGATAAAGGCAGGTCTTGTAGATTTGAAAGAATGTCCACAAGAATTTGAACCCAAAACTCCCCTGTCAGTGCACAGCAATATGGTTTGATTGACTCAACCCTTTCTCCCTCCCTGCCAAGTGTTCTACTGCACACCAGGTTCCCTTGCACACWCTGTACCACGAGCTGACCCTTTTGCCTTTGTCATTTAATGAGGCCTCTCAGTGTCCTGTTCATATCATACCCTAAGCAGCACACTTTTACATTTCTTTTATATATATACATATATATATTCAACATCATGCTTCTGGAATGCTTAAAAAAACATTCATTATTTTGATAAATCACTGGGATTTTGTTACATTATTTTACAGCTCTGAAAAGAAGCCAGGGCTGGTCTGGTTATCTTGTTTGCTGGATTTTGTTTTTAATTCCAAATTCTTATTTTGACAAAGATTTGAGATTTTGGGAGGGACGAAGGGGGAGGCTGGGGTGGGTTTTGTGTTGTAGTTTTTTAAATCTACCAAAAAATGCCTCTTCCAGAAAAGGAGTATTCAGAAATAGTGATACTTAGGACTACTCCAAATACTAGTGGGGGGAGATATTTTTTTTAAGACATTTTTATTCTCTCTCTTTCCAGAGTCAGAACATGGATCTGACAGCAATCCTTCTGCCTGGATTTCTGAATCACTGACCATTCCAACACCCACATTCAGCACCTCACCTTTTTTGTGGCTGCACCAGTGGCATCTTTGACCTCAGCACAGCAAAGGCAGAGCAGATCAAGAAACATCTCATTTTATTAAAGCCATCCCTGCTCTAGATGAGCATACATGTGAACTGGGTACCTTTGAAATGCAAAGTCTGAGGGCTCTGTGATACAGAGAGTCCTCTCCTGTTGACACAACATGCACACTGCAAGCTTTGCAACACTATTTGGATGCATCCTCAGCCAGCTGAGGCTTTAAACCAAGGTTRGTGCCATCTGTCTGGTTTTGGCAGCATCCAGATTGATGTAAAAAATCCTGTGGCCCTGTTTAAAAGGAGCGGAGATAAAGCTTGCTCTTGGTCAAGTCCCTGGAATTAGGAACATCAAAGATTTGGCTGGCATCACCAGGCAGCACATCTGGGTCAACAAGCTCACTGCACCTTCCTCACCACACTTAGAGCATCCAAAAAGCCATTTCACTACTSAGATCAGATTCAGCATGTCCAAGAAATTAGACTCATGAAAGCCATAAAAAGTACTAAGTTTCTGTTGCTTGTCTCAGTTCAATTCTTTTCTTAAATGCATGCTAAATGAAGCCAGTAACAAGCATTAATGCCATCAAGTACTTTTGAGTTGTGATATAGTTATTAATACATTCTCACATTCTTCTTCATTTCTAGAGCCCCAAACAAAAWCAGTACCAAAAAATGAAAGCAATTCATCAATCAAATTTGTTTGAATTGGGAAGAGTACAGGGTTGCAAGGAAAAAGGAGTAAACCAAAGAGMAACAATATTTTGTTTCTATAAAAGCCTCAAAACTTCAAATGAGCAAAGACATTGTTCAGCTGGATGCAATTTGTTAGGCAAAACCTTTCTGTGATCCTGGAAAATGCATTCAAGCATTATTCTTTGAGATTAAGTACAGCCTAAATTGCATAACCCACTCATTTCACCTGTCCCAAAATCCTCCTGCAACACAGGAGTGACTCATGAATGCTTCAAATGCAGAGATATGTACAGGATCACTTCCATCCTTTATTCATTTCATCTTTATTACCAGCCATACACACACCACGTTGGGCAGTTTTTAGCATCAGAACTATGGAAATTTAATTACCAAAAGCTCTGGCTCCCACTCTTCTAAGAAGCACAGAAACACAACAAACAGTGCTTATCTCCAGTGTGAGAACACACTGAACACTCAWGGGCTGCACTGACCAGGAAATGGTCACAGATGTCAGCACTTYCCAGAATCTGATTTAAGAACCTGCTCCAGGATTTGCCCAGACACTSTTTGAGATTTAAAGAATAATGCCATTCACTAGTTTTTACCAAAAAATCAAGCAGTTATGGAAAGAAGTACATCATAAAATGAGGGTTTTCTCATCATATGGGTCTCATATGAATATTAGCAGAGTATTATTCCTGGTTAGGGCCCTCATCTTGAAAAGCATTTATTTAAGTGCTTGGAAAAAAAGCCCAAACAGAAAGGAATCTTTCATGTATGTACTAGGTCAGAGRTGCAATGGAAGAAAATAACAAAATCCACCTTTCATCTCATTAGGCAATCAAATACAAGGTAAAATTTCCCAAGCTGAGGACAAAAGGCTTTATCAAAACCAGCCCCTGCTAATTTAGCAAGGGCACTGGCTGACACTGCAGTTAGCATAAGTGTACATATCCAGTGAATGAAAATAATTTTTGAATTCAAGAGGAAGATGGCACCAAATAATTATGGTTGTACTAAAATTCCTTGAGATGCCTTTTGATTTATATTCCAACAGCCTGGCAATTTTTTATTTTGCTAGAAAAGTGCATTGCAGGCTTTTTYCCCCAACATCCTCTTCCTCCCAAAGGAGCTTTACTCTCAGAGAAGTGTGAATGTGTGTGGGGAGCAGTGGYACTTCAAAAACCCCTGTCTAGCACTGCATGGCTCCCTAAAACCCACAGCCCCCACACAACTCCCTGGTTGTTTTGCACAAGATACAAAACCTCAGGGGCACATCAAGTAGGACTGTCTGAATCTCAAACTCTTGGATCAAAAATATTCAAATCAAGACAGAAGATGAACAGAGTCATCACTAAATCTTTCACTCACAAGTCTGACTGAAGAATCTCTGAAGAAACCTGTGTCCCATGCAAACATTTACCAGTGGAAAACAACATCTGCAATTGCTTTGTGAAAATGCAGGTGCAGGTACCATTTTGTTTTAAAATGATGCCTGTGATTATCCAGATCTGGCATCTGCTCCATGGCTTTGCTGTCCTCCTCTCATGGAATGAGCCCCATGAAGCAAGACCAGCTCAGGGAAAACAGCTCCTTCCCCATCCAGCCAGTGAAAACCCCCTAAATSAGTTCAATCCAACCAGGAAGGTAATACTCAACAGTGAGATAGAAATGAGTAGTAGAGATCAGGTTTATTCAACAGAATGTAGACACCCAGGGAGAAAAAAACAACCAACCAAAATCCCACAGCACATAATAAGCAGAACACACACAGAACAAGATGAAGCACTGCACAACACACAAGTTCTAAACTAGGCTCTAAGTTTACAAAGAAKACAGTTTAAACAAAATAAAAACCTTACGTATTAGAGAGTTCTTTGTCTCAGCCAGCTGCTGCCAGCTTGTCTGTCTGTCTTTCAATTTCTCAGAAAGGTGTGTGTGAAAATCTAAATGAAATAAAACAAATAACATTTTAGAGATGGCTCTTTTCCTTTTCTTGCATTCCATTCACCTTTGGTGCAATACAGGCAGYAGAAAGTTTCACCTCCTCCCACCCAAAGCACTCCTCAATAGCAAGTAAAATACATTTCTCCATATTATCTAAACAATTCTTTTATCTTGTTACCARTGACATAAAAAGGCAGATTGAGTAGCAGTAGTTTGGTGCAATCTTGCTTTGCAGGCAGTCCATTAACCACAAAAAGGCCTGAGTGCATAAAAATCTCTCTCAGATCTCTTTGGGCAGAACTTAACCCCAAGGCCAGCAGAGTTTCCACACAGGCTGCACAGGAGCTGCTCAACACTTATTTTAGCGTGCTATCCACTGCTCCTACAGTCAAATACATATCATTACAGCCTTCTAAAAATAACTTTTCTTCCCTAAAAGCAGAYTATTAAGATACAGTTGGAAAGTGGACAATTTCAGCTGTAATAAATAATTTYTTACAAGTTTATTGCAGCAGCATTGTGACTTTTACATTGACTCTCAACAAAATCAGGCTCATTCTGCTGCATCTCAACCAGGAACCACTGAAACTCTCATGTAGCAAGGAGATTTTTTTTTTTCTTTTTTTTTTGTCCCAAAAACTCTCCAGCTTTGGGAAAACAGATTTTAATACATACATACCAAAAAACCCCTTTACTTTTGAATCTTAGACTTCCTCTTAGACTCAAAAGAAAAGAACTAAAATAAYTCTGGATTTTGAAAACATGACAATCAGGGAGTCCTCTTACATTTGGAAAGCTCAGAGTCAATTCAAAATTATTATTGAATTTCATAATAACATCAGGAAGATTTTCAGATGTAGCAACCAGGAAACATGAAACCTATTTGTATTTATTACATTATTTTCCTTGCAAAAACCASCAAGACAAGAAGCCCAATAATTAATGCATGGTCACTCCAATTCTTGTTTTCACTGTCTGTAAATTTTCACTGGAAAATAATTTTACTTGSTGCATCTCACGTTCAAATCCTTCATAATATTTATAAGATAATAATTTAATCTTTCACCCAACACTGAAACAAATCAACAGTGAAAATGTGTTCTGTAAACACAGCAATTTGTTATATGCAAAGAAAAAAGGCAACACATTGACACAAATAAAAAAAGGGCTGACCAAGACAATAGAAAATAAATCACTTTGCATGCTAGACAACAAATTAGCTATTTGTCAGGAGCAAAAAGAATTTGCTTCAAATGGAATAATGGGAAACAAAGACAACTCTTGAGTCTTACATCTCTGGCTTTGGGGGGAAAAGAATTTCAAGGGACAAGTTACAAACAATAAAACCCAGGTAGAATTTACTGAGCTGGCTCAATGCCTCCCTGCCTCACATGAGGTTAAATTTTGGTAAGGTACAACTACAAGACATTTTTGGGTACTTTGGCTCACATCTGATTAGTTCAGCTTTATTTAGAGTATTTTTTTTGATTTAAAAACAAGAAAGGAAGCAAAAAAAAGCTTTTCAGGAACACTTCTCAAGAAAGATAATTCAAAGAACAGCATCCAAGTCAGGCAAAGAAATGTGAAGGGCAGAGCATTGTGGATTATCAATGTAAAAATGCTGGTAAATAAAAAATTATTGCAAATCTCTTGTTTTGGTATTACCAGCAATTTTTCCCTTAAACAAAATACTAAAAGTTGGTATTATTTTCACATTGTAAAAATGGGAGAAATTAAATATAACTGAACACATGCATATGCAGGAATATATCCAAGAGGAAGTAATGGAATTGTTTTGCTTTWCTTTTTCTATGTGAAAATGGAACCAAACTCAAATACAGTGCAATTCTTCTGCAGTACTTACAGCTAAATTAAACCAYTTTAGTAGTTTGCAGTTACACTATTTCTGTTATAGCCCATCCTGCATTATGCAAAGTTTCARAATCTTTAATGTCTCTATTTCTGTTTTAATACAAGCTTYAGCTTTMATTTCYCTTTTATGAGGAAAACCAGAATTAATTCATCAACAATTCATCTATTTTATCACATTAYCCTTTGTGTATGTTACTGAATCTGCTGTTTTCTCTTTCACCTCTCTGTGGCCACCTTGGGATATTTAATCCTTAGCAAAGACACAGATGAGGACAACAAACTGTTCACCCAAGGAAGCTGAACCATCCCTCTTTTTATGACAGAAAGCACCTAAAACTAATGGCTAAAGCTACCAAAGTTACCAACACTGTTTCTCCAACAACTGAAAAAAAAAAAAAAAAGAGAAATTTGTCACCAATACTCAAAGGAAAGAATATTTAAATGTTAAGACACTTTAAAACAGTGTCATGTGAAGGGAAGTCTCTGTGGGTATTACCTGCCTTTGACACTCACAGGGAGTTAAACCTAATTGCATTTAGGGTTATCTCTGGCAGCTACACTTGGAATCAACCATCCTCAGGAGGACAATTCTGACTAATCTACTTATTAGGCTTTTATTCAGATTTAGTACAGCCTTTTATAAAAAACATCTTGAAGGGACAGTAATGGATTTGGCAATTATCAGTCAGGAAAGAGAAGAATATGACCTACAATCGTTGGCTTTACCAAAAATTAAGAAAAAGAAAATCTTTTGTAAGTAAATCTTTAGAACTTTAAGTTAATTTTAGTCCCTATCAGACACCACAGTTATATCTGGAAATGTAAAACCTGTGTGAATTTCCTGTGCTCCTCCCATACATTCCCTTAAAATACAACCCCTCCCACAGGAACTGGCAGGGAGAAAGAAACCTTTTTTCTRTCCTTGCCTTTCAAAGATGAGCCAGGAGCAGTTTTTGGTTTGCTGTCTCAAGCCCCAGTTTAAGCCCATGCTGATCCCTTACATGTCAGGTGATTTTAGAATCCAGTACAAATCCTGGCAGCACCTTTTGCAAACAGCCACTGCAACTCCTGACCTGCTCCCCCATGAGGAACAGGAGTTCAGAGCAGCTCCTTGCCTTCTGCATCCTTTAAATATTTCTGTAMATTCCCTCCCAGCCCAACAGCCTCCCAGGGAACCTGGCACTCTGAGGAGATCCATTCCCTCCACAGCTGGGAGGCACCTCTGGACACCAGCAGCCAGAGGTTCTGCTCCTCAGGATCCAGTGCAGAGCACACCWGGGCCCCACAGGACRTGYCTGTGTCCTGGCAGAGAGAGTGTSCACCAAACACCCTCCTGTTCTTAGTTCCAGTCCCTTTTTGAGCTGTCCTGGCAACTACTCACAGCCACCAGCAATCCAGGGACAAACCCCACTCCTCTCTCTTCTTTCTCTCTTCCTTTATCCCCAGTTGTTTTCTTCCTTTGAAATTCTCCCCTTCATAGTTTAAATAGCTGCTTCCTGCTGTGCACTATGAATTCCCACTCTTATTAGTCCACAGGCATTCTGGMATTTTGCTGTGCAGCATTTTCCAATCAGCATCACTAAAAGTTTGGCAASCAATCGTGTAAGATGTGCTCCACCCTTTGGGATGACAGCACATTGTTATGGTTGGGTTGTTTGGGGGTTCTTGTAAAGAATAACAAAGCTTCCTCACATTTCAGAAGAGTTGCTTCCTCCACCCATAAGTCTTGTGTYTCTCAGTCAAGGCTGATCTAGAAAATAACTGTGGAATATTAAAAATGACCAGAGCCTAAATATCCTCCTAAGCTCTGTTCTTATTTTTCCTCTTCTATTTATCAAAGTGGCATAACCCAATTTTTGCTAGTAATATACAATAAAAAGCTGGTTTCTTTTTATAAAGCAGCACTTCAGAAACCTTGAAGAAAAGCCTTACAAATAAATAGCCTGAAYTTCTCAAGCTGCTTTTCCTCCCTCCCTACATTTACACAAAAACATTGAGTAATAAACCCTTGCTCCTTTCCTGTCACCCCTGAGGGGCTGAGACCTGTCCCAAATGTCTCTGATTTCCTCTTTACTGACCATTTCTGGGCGCAGAAGTCTCTCCTCTGGTATCTCAGTATATTTTCACTGTTATTTGCTCAGTGATTATTGCTCATCATTATGATTAGTGAGGCACAGGACAAACCCCATAGCACCAAAGACTCTTTCAGTACCAGACAGCTCAGTGCTCTACTCTGCCCTATGAAACAGGGATTTTCCCCATCACATTGTACCCTAATACCTCAGACCATGCCTGGTGGGCAGGTTTAACAAGTGTAGCACTCAATCTCTRCGCACACCACCTCCAGTCAGGAAAAAAATCAGTGATACAAAAGTCGTGCACAGAGGTATGGGAATAAGAACTGTTCTGCAACAAAAAGGCCACACCATTTTTCTTTTCCCATATTGTCTTGACAGAATTACTCTCTGCTGTATTACTCCATTATGTTCTATTGCACATTTTACATCCAATGTTTTGTTTGATCTTTTGTGARAGTTGTGTTCGGTTCCCTCTCCTCCAAAGCGCATTCAGCAGCTCAATTAGGCTKAAAAAGCTTTACCTTCTGAGTGTACTGGCAGCTCTCAAGCACAATTATTCTCCAATGCAAAACACCCACAAGACATATTTAAGAGTATTCTCCCACAAATAACGTGCTAACACACCGCCCARCCCTCCTGCAGAATTGACAAACACTACAAAGGAAAACGCTCTAATGCAGTTCAAGGACATCTGAAAGCAGATTTTATTTCAGTGAACTCCACAGCAAATACACCATTTTCCCTCTCCTCAGCCTAAAGCTAAGGTTAGAAAATGGGAGTCAGAAGAAGTTTTGACTTGTTTGCAATTTAAAACTTCCTAAATGTTATTAGCATGACCAACAACAGATCTCCTGTACCAGGAGCTGGGTTTTCCAAGGACACTATCCATGCCTTTTACAGAGAATAAAGAATTTATCTGCACTAGACACAACAACACAGAAATTAAAATGAAAAATACCTACCCTTTTTTTTTTTTCATTTCCTATGGAGTACTAAAAGCATGGGGATGTCTTTCTAGTGTAAGAATCCCAGGGACGTGCATTATACAGATCAGCACTTGGAGTGCAGAGATGTGTCTGGTTTTTTTTGTAGAAATCTGTTATAACTATGAAGTCAAAGTTAACTGAACCTAAATTTAAAGTAGATTTATTTAAGTCAAATTAAATGATTTCTATTAGTCTTATCYCCCAAAAGAATTAAATCAGCCCTATTAAGTCCAAATGATTATGTCTGCATAGGAGTGWCAATCAATTTCACAATATCACATTAAGATCATGCCAGTATGTATCTGGTAATTYTGATAAATCTTCTCAAATTCCCCAGAACAGCCAAACCCTAACATCTAAAATATTCATAACTGCCTCTTAATTCAACATGGTCATTGACTCACACAAAAAGTAAAACTCTAATGGAAACTTCCCAACATTTTTTCCTTCTGGTTTTACTTTGCCTTTTGAAGTAAAAGGTCAATTCAGCACCGATTCCTTCAGGCTGACAGGAAAGGTTCAGTGGCCCCACACAGACCAACAACTCAGCTATGAGCTGGGATTTAATAATTATGGAGATATAAGTCACAATTCTCACGGGAATAATTTATTAAAAGTTAAGACCAGCTTCAAACAGCAACTGAAGGTTCTCTGCTTTCTCTTTYTTTAATACCTTTTCCATGCAAGCCTCTCAGAAATAGCACTTTACTCTCCACCAATGGCTATGTTTTTAGATCAAAAACTTAAGATAGAAAGACCAGTAACTCTACTGTTAGAAACAAAATTAGATCTCTATATCAGTTATCCTTATATAAACATGGTGACAAAATTCACATGAATGTAATTTTACACCAGTCAGGTACAAAGTTTGAGATGTAGAGCAGACCACATGCACTGTAAAAAGCAGCCAACACTTCAATAAAGGCACCCACTGCTTTTTCTCCTCACTTTTGGCACCACACAAAACTGCATAAATAAAAACTTTATGGAGAAGACTAAAACCAGTTTAAATCCCGTAAGTAATTCCATAAAAATAGCTTTTCTCCTTATTGTGGGATATGTATTTTTCAGCTTGAAAGCGTAAAGAAAGGATAAGTCAAAGCAGTTTTCTGACCATACTAATTTCCTGCTTCTTTTGTAGAATTAGGGAAAAACTAAACATAGCTGAATATTCCACAGACACTGCAACATCCTGTCTGCCTCTAACACTGTAGCTCATTGCTCATTCAAAACCAAGGAAGCCCCTAAAAACACAAAGAAAGTGATTGAGATCAGTGTTCTTGCAATAGCAGTGACTCACAAAACAAAACAAAGCTCTTGAAGTAATAACTTCAGCATCTGCTTTCCTCATTATTCATTTATGTTCTTCACTGTTAAGAATTATTGTTTGTTTTTAAATTGCTATGGCAAGTTAATTAATTGATGAGCCTCAACCACCTTGAAACCTGCTTTTATTTACTGATCTCTCTTGTGTTTCTACAGCAAGTTCTACTAGTGAAAAAAAAATCAAATTACAGTTTTCAAGTAATTTAGTTGGTAAGATCTTATTTGTCATCTGTGCCTGTAAACAATTTTGAAGAACTAAGAACTGACACACAACTCACAAGAAGACAAGCTTACTGCTTCACTGTGGCTTCTGCTGGGGAAAAAGATGTGAAGAACAGGATTTCCATCTCAAACTTTACCAAATATGTGTTCAGCCTCTATAATGAGATCACCTATAGCTTTGAAACAAAACTATTCTCAGGMCTCTTTGATAAAGAATGTAAGTACAACCTGCAGCGAATATATCAAAGGTATTTTATCACTTTTCYAGCCCAGGGAAAAGTATAAAACTAGAATAAATACATGAAAGTAATACTTGAGAATATCCTCTGTAACTCCAGGAGCTTGCCTCTCCAATTTCCTGACAATTTTATTCAACAGCTCTRGTTGGTTTCTCTTCCATCAGTTCCTCAAACCTGGCTCTGAACCAGTGTAAACTGTGAGTATTTACAAAGTCCAGGGACAAGAAGTGCTGGATATAGATCAGGTGGATTTCTGCTCATTTGAGATCTGCCATTGGCTAATTTAATGCTGTTTCCATACAGGTAAAAGGCAGTGAGCAATCCTTCCTTTTCCACATTTTTCATGTGGAACATAATGAACATGTGAACATGTCACATGTTGTTTTTAMACTAAACAATATTAAAGTTATGCTTCAAAAGGAAACTATGGCATACTTTGGGTAACTCATCTCACTGGCTCCTATCTTTTGCAGTTCAACTGTGTAATTCTTTAAATGAAAGAATGAGAATTCAATATAATGTTCCATGTTTATGGACCTTCCACACCTTTCTACAGTGACAGCGACAATATTTTCTGAATTTCTTCTTTAAATAAACTTCCCACTGCTTCCTAATTTTGTTATAAAAAGAGGTTTGTTTGCATTATTGTAATATTTCATGGATGGATATCCTTTCACAGGATTGTCCAGTGTTGCACTGACATGACTTCCCTGAATGTTAAAGAGACAATCGAAAGCCCATCATAATTCCTCAATATTTATCCATTTCACCTACTATTCACACCTACTACTCACATTGTGAGATTACTCAGGAAATTTTCAACACCTTTGTCTTCACTGCACTGCCATACAGAAATCAACCACTTCAGCACATTTCTGTTTCTCCAGCTCATTCTAAAMCCCACCAAAATTCAGTTTGCTCCACGAACAGAACAAAGTGCAGGAAGAGGCTGTAACACTCAGAAAAAGCCCAGATAAAAATCAGCTTTTTGCTGTAACAACGTATGTTCCCTCACACGTGCTGGCAGCTGCTTCCCACTGCACACACCATGGGCTGACAGCAAACACACTCAGCTGCTTCCTGATGGAATGGAGCCCTCAGTGCCCAGAAAAGCTGCCCTGGACAGGACAGACACACCCAAACACATCCCAGCTCCACGCTGKGCAGAGTTACAGAGCAAGCATTACACTCCCTGACACAAAGGGATAGGAAATRAGCACAGAAAATACTTTCTCTTGTAGCAGAAGGATATTTCTGAAGAGAAAAACATTGCAATGTATTTTACCCAAGCTACAAATACTGAGTCATGTGGTGACTGACCYAGTTTCCTGTTAACTTTACGTGTATTTTTAGTTACTCCCTGTTGATTTATGTTTTCATTAAAACCTGAGGGATGGGTCTTTTGAAGTCTGCTGGAGAATGAATGGAGGTGTGATGCTCTGCAGAGGATGCTGAGGCATTCTCCCCCAATGTTTTCTCTAAGTCACATCTCTAGTAGGAGCTCAACTGAAGAGCAAATAAGCATCATTTGTTTACCTCTATCTTATCTTTCCTTCACAGGAATTTAAATGCAAATGAAAAATAGAACAAACACCAACAAATGCATCAAGTGGTAGTGCAGTTTAATGACTWCAACCAACAGAGTGTGTGCTCTGCTCAGTGCCACAGCTCTCTGCAGTCAGCAGTACTGGCAGTGACCCCTGCTTCTGTTTGAGTACACACAGAACAACTTTGAAAATCATCCCAGTATTTATACAGGAGTGATGTCATTAATTTTCAGAGTTTTGTGGAATGACATAATATTTTATATAGACTATTAAGGAGACTACACTGATTTGAAATAGAGCAGAAAACCCACCTCAGAAAAAAGAGCCCTCTGAGTGCTCCCAATCATGGAGGAGATGCATTTAAAGGTTTTCTTTCTGGGAAGTGATGAGCCTAATTTGCAGTAAGTGGAAACTGATTTTCTCAGATCACAGATGTAAAGTCAAGGAAATCAGGTCCACTGTTGCCAATTCTTTCTCCAGTATGAAAATCACAGAATCACAGAAATTCTAGGTTGGAAGAGACCTTTAAGATCATCGAGTCCAACCGATGTTCTAACACCTCAAAATGGACCATAAAACTTCAAAATTYATGTAAGGACTCCAAAGGTTCACAGCAATCCATAGCTGATTTTCTTTTTGCTTGTTTTGCCCCTTGTCTACCACTGAATTAAATTACAACATTGCATTTTGTGTAGTAAACAAGCACCAAATACTGCATAAGGACCCAGCTTCAGATGAAGGCTCAATTCCAGTAATGACCCTGCTAATTACATTAGGACAGCCTAGGTTTCCCTACAGCTTTCTGTTTTTCCAATGTAAAGAGAGCTATGTGCGTGATGACAGCTCTGTGTGCTCACAAGCCTATTCTTACTTTATCCTGTCTACTTTCACACTCTCCAGAAATTCAGTTTTAAGCTGCAGTTTTCAAGTATTTTGTCAATCACAGTTTATCAAATGCATTCTGCTAAGGCAGCTGTCAGGACAAGATTCAGCAGTGACAAGCTGTCTCAGCGCCTGTTCATCCTACCCTTTTTATCTCTGAGGAGGAGAAACACTCTGCCTACAAAAGGCTCTACCTGCTCCCCAAACAGGCAGGGGAGCCACTGTGTTGGCAGAGCTCCTGATCAACACAATGAGGACTCCCAATAAATCCTCAGCAGCCCATTTATGCCTACTTTTTCCTTATCCTAAGTGCTGCTCTGAAAACACTACTGGCACTCTGCACACAGAGGTGTTGAGTAAAAGGACACAGTGCAGGTTGTCAATTTAGCCTGAAATAGCTTCTAGTGGATAGATAAAAGCCATCTAAACCATGGCACAAGACAGTGCTGCTGCACACAATCTCCAGACTTCCCACAAAAAATTCCAGAAAATCGCTCTGCCCTCTGTTCCACACCAAAATGATGGCACATCCACAGCTATTTGAGTGTATAGTGAAATATCAGTGCATMCTGAAGTATTTCCTTATAAATCCTGGCAATTAAGAACTTCATGTTATCTCACTCTATATAAACTGTATTTCCAAAAGGCTRAAACTGGGATAATGTCAAACATGGCTTTTAGCTTTAATTGTGTTGACTACATTACCTAAAAGAATCTTCACTTATAATGACAAATCATGACTGGGAAAACATGTATAAGTCACATTTCTCCTCCTCCACATATATTACCATGGAAATGCCAAAAGCAYAAGACAGTTCACAGACAGCTTATCTCCAAATATTTTAGTTGATCAAAATGATGCCATTTGATCCCATACATGGTCTGTTGTGGGATGAAGGGTGTCTGAAAAGCAGAGTCAGTGTTAATCTACATCAAATGCTTCTGCTTTTGGGAGCAGAATGAAGAAGTTTCAGTCTTCATTAAAGAGAAAGCAAGAAAAGGCCAAGTAGTGACTTGAACTTTAGAAGTGTTAAATAGTATTTGAAACAGGCTGACATTTGAAAATTTTCAATTGTTGTCCATTTTTTAAGTGTCCATCATTGCCCATAAATGTCATATAAAGAAGAACAAAGCAATAAATTGGTCAGAGTAATCTCAAAAATGAGAGAATAATCAGGATATGAATAGGAGCCATCAAAKTGCCTTAGCACAGTGTCTCATTGCCAATCCCAGCATGAGGGGTGAGCAGCAGAGCTGGAGGCAAGAGCAGGAGCACAGAAAGGAGCCAGAGAGAAAAAATACAAATAACACAAGAATGACCTTAGGTGTAAACAGAAATCCAAGTCTCCAGTTTAGATGTTTCCACAAAAACTACCACAGGTTCACAGTTACTTTTCCACTAACTACAAAACCTCCAGGAAAAGCTGGAGTAAAAGATGTCAGAAGACAGCCAAGAAAGTGAGAGAACAAACATAACTGGTACAATTCTGTCAGACCTGGTTAAAAAACAACTCAAAAAACAAGAACCCAGAATCAGAGGGCTGTCCTGAAGAAATCCATTAGGACTGTAACAGGTGCAGCTGAGCACTTTATTCCTCCAAGGTAAAAAAACTGGACACATCACACATCAAGGATTAGGTGTTGTCCAAACACCAAGGCTCTGTTCAGAATGGGGAGGGGAGGGGGCTGGCCCTGTCCAGAGGTTTTATTTCCTTTCCTTGCACTGCTGCCATGGCAGTCTCTACAAACTCCTACCTTCTCTTTGTGCAGGGCACAAATCCTGAACACATCCCTGCTGTTCAGCAGATCCAGAGAGTGCCTCAGGGAGGAAGGAAAGCATGCTCATGTATAAAAYACTGCACACAGCTTCTGCTTTGCCAGCTGATGTAAAAACATGACAAGAGATAAACTTATGAACATAATAAGAATTTTCACATGCCAGTCATATTTTTTTAGCCTTTCTTTTTTAGTACTAGCCATGGGACCAAGTTACATCAGTGAGAAAAAATAATTTTCTGCTTTCACTTTGTGTAATACCTGCCAGATAGGAGAAGATGACACAAAGGCAGGAGGAGATGAGTCAAGTGAAGGGTCACTAACAACCTGTTTCCTCAAAGTGGACAGGCTGTGCCTCAGCCCAGCAGTGATCCCCCAATTAGCAYTGCTTTTATCACAACATCTCTGATGCAGGTTGGGTCATTAACTCAGGACATTAAACATGCCACCAGTCACCCGTGGCCACGAGCTGYAGTCAATCATCTGGGAGCAAAGGCCTGCTTTAGAAAGCAGAGTTTAAACCCAGATCTTTCCTGGCTGCMGTTCTGTTCATCACTGAGAAAATCCATACAGCTGCTGACCCTGTTCCAGCACAGAGAAGCACTGAGCTGTAAAACCAGCACTCTTCTGAAGGAGACAGCAAACAGAGCTTGGAATTATGGCAAAGCAGAACCTCTGTTTCATAGAGGAAGTTGCAAAGTCCCTGGTTCACCTCTGGCTGTAAGAGTTTCACCAACAGGGTATCAGGATATGATTCACACTAACTTTGATTAAGCAGCCATGGGCATTTCACATCTTCACCTCCATCACAAGCATTTGGAACTATTTAAATTTCCACATGTGAAGTCCTGTTTGTCAGTCATGAGAAAGCCCAGATATCACCTGGTACACAGAGGCCACCAGGCAAACCACACTGATAGCAATGCTTCACAGAAAGGGACAGCCACAAGGTGAAACATCACTTCTGGAAGGCTCAAGTGAGCAATGTCAYAGCTGAAGCAGCYCTGTCACACACAAATAYCTCAAAGTTCATCTTTATGACCTTTCCTTTCACTATTTAACACTGACAAAACCTTTTAAAGCTGTTAATTACTGTTTAACATGTCCACCATGCATTAAAAACCCATATAGGGTCTTCTTTACCTAAATTAGGCACTCAGACCATGGCCAAATTCTTTACAGAGCAGCCAAACCCATTCTCTGCAGTCAKGGGAGAGAAATAAGCACTCCTGAGATGTGTTCAGAGAGAGGTCTTGTCCACCTAACTTAAATGAGTGAATTCATGATAGAATGGTCTTCTCTGGAAAATATCTAAAAGCATCTCCCACTCTCTACTGACTCCAGGAGGAAAATCAAGCACTTCAGTTGCAAACTGGCTTCATTAAGCACAACATGGGCACAGAACTGAGTGATTAAAGCTGTGTGTTGGACACCTTGCTCCTTTGATCTTCAGAACAGAGTGCAAAAACAAYCTCCCTCAAAAAATAAGCTCTTGCATGACTGGGTAATATAAATTGATAAAGCAAGGAGAAATGTTAAATTTAAATGTCACTAAGCATGAACAACCCTTGCTGTGTTGAGGTGTGAGTAGTGCAGCCCAGGCAGCAGCTCACTCTGAAGGGAACTCAGGGTCTGTGACTGAGCTTCCACTACTTGGCACAGGATTCCTCTGGCATTGTCCCTGGATTCTGAATGTCCAAGCACTCCTTGCACAGGTATTCAGATTCCATTACACATCGCTGGTTCGAGGTAAGCACTGCACACAGGGACAGAAAGTTTTAAATTCATATTTAAATATCATACCTAAGGACTTTAAATGGAGAGCTAGAATTGGCTCAATATTGAAATGACTTCTACCATAAATGTTACAACTTAGAGGGTTTGCCAGATATCCCATCCCAAACAGAACAGACTGACAGAACACCTACAGCAATTCCAGCAATGCACAATAGTATTTAACAGAACATTGCTGCATTAGATGCCTTATCTACAGATTATATATTACCATACCAGTTCTATTTGTTTGATAAGTTATTTAGACTCTCCAGTCTTATCTCGAGGTAGGCACAGCAAGTTTCTTAAAATAAGTTTTGTTGACTTAAATGATGGGGTTTTTCAAAACATCTATGGTATTCCATGAGTCTTCACCTAAAACTATGAGATCAGTGCATCTAAGTGGGAAATTCAGGACAGTAACTACACTGCACATAGCAAATACAGCATGTAAATATTGCCCCAGTTCCCCTCACATGAAATTCAGGTACAAAGGAAGATATCAACAGAACTATGATACACTGAATTAATTTACCTTCACATATTAGAAGCAGTAAATTTTCTGCTCATTTCCAGTTTTCTAAGAAATCTCTTAATACTAAATATGCTAATATATCTGTACTAGTTAATGCACTTTTRTACTACACTGTTCTTCACAGAACCTCGTGTTTAATAAACATTATGGATACTATGTTTATTCAGTTTTAAATTTTAATTATCTTGGCTTTCATAGAAAGTAAACAGAAAGAAAACAAACACTCTCATTGAATGTCAGTAAAACTKGTGCAAGTGAAGAATGGTAAAGTAGCATTGTTATAAAAACTTTTCTTATTTTCTTCTTGTTTGGTTCATCTAAGACAGCCAGATATAGAAACTCAAATAGTTAAAAAAGAGTATTTAGGACTGGTTATTTAAAAGTACCTGCCAGAGCTGCTTAATCAAGATGGATAACATCTGTGCTGCAGCAGAAGCATTTCTCCCTTTTACAATCATCTTTATAATTTTGAAGATTTTGTTGAACTGCAAGAGCTAAAGATGATTTTAATGCTATTGTGAATAAGTTAATTTCTGGTTGCACTTTTCATCAATGAAAAACTCTATCTAGACTGTCTTTGTCCCCTTCCCCCCTCCCAATTCTCACTTTTGCTACCAACCCACATAAACCAGAAGCTGCAAGATGTCCATGGCTGCACCCCTTTCACTGACACACCACTTCTGCTAGAATAAATAAATTGTTTTTCTAACTTAGGCTGACTCCTCTCTCACATCTCACAATGCTATTTTACAATTGGGCTGCAAACCAAAATAAATTCATCTGTTCTCCCATCATGAAACTGAATAAATGTTTTTTTGCATCCCATTTGTCCTCAGTACTTCTCCTGTATAGGCCTAAAGCACTACAAAACCCAATTATTTCTACTTTTTTTCCTTTTATGTTTGTGTCAGACCATAATATTCTTCAATSAGATGTAGATATGGGCTCTGAAGACAGCAAAGTAAGGTCACACCAGAGGGAAATTACAAGTTCCCAACCACCCCACTACATAACAGCTCCACAGGAATTAATAACTTACCTTGCTTTTATTGTATAACCAGAGAAYTCCTCCCCACTACTGAGAGCACCTTCTCTAATATCAATACCATCGCCCAATTTATGCAAAGTTCACTCTTCCATAGATGTAATATTTAATTGCTTTATAATGTGCCTGACCTCCCTATTTTGGGGAGCAGAAACACAGCAAGAAAGGACAAAGTGAGGTGCTTGGGTAAATGAGTTTCACAAATCATTAACACCATGAGGAGCGAGGCTTCGGAGCGTTACCTCAGCTTCATAGCATATAATTACATGTTTTGATTAGCAGATATATTTTCCCAGCCTCAGGTGTCAACAAGGGTTCAAGTGTATAACATGTATAAATGGGTGCTAATTTTACTAGTCATGAAAATGTGTTTTGCTAATTACATTTATACCCTCTTAGCCCATTTCCATTCCATATTGCTTCTCTGTAGTACCTCTTCCTGTTTATCTCCTCAGTGACATTTGAGCTCTTCCAAGCACCACAATGATTCTAAAATTCACTAGGCATGGCAAGTTACTGCCCCACTGAATACCTGATGGAGGCTCCAAAGAGGAACGAGATGTGCAGGTGTGTACATAACTTTGTGGTCATTTCTGCATTTCTGTGAACTGTATTCTGGTCAGGGAATTATCATCTGGGATGAAAATTTTGTGGCAAAAGCTGCTTTTATTTCATCCACTTGATCCTTGTTAGGAATGCAAGAATTTSTGATTATGGACACCAAACAATAAGGGAGCAAGCCTGTTTGAAGAGAGTGAAGCCCTTTTTCCTTGCCCTGCACTTTCCTGACAGTCCTACGTGCTTTGTTCACAGAAATGAGAACAGGATCCAAAACTGAAAGAATCCCTTTTCACACAACCAGCTACAGAATGGTTTGGGCTGGAAGGGACCCAAAGATCATCTACTTCCATCAAAGCCATGATGGAAAATGTTTAGGGCTTTGGATAAGAACGTGGGATAAAGCTATTAACCACAAGCTGCTGGGCATTGGAATACCTAAATAAGGACATGTTTCTACAATTCAGAGTGCAAAACAAGAAAAAGACCCAAAATATTTTCAGGTGTGACTATAGAAGCACGAGGGAAGTAAGCACAGCAATACTGTCTATGCACCTTGACTGCGTATTTAAAAATAAGGGTTTGTCTTCCTTAAAAAGAACAGTCCTGCAGCAACTTTTAAGAAAGACATTAACATTTGCAAGCTAATGCTGAGATCTGTAATTCACACATATCATTAACTGGCTAATATGAAGCCACAACTTCCTAGAAATGACTTGATTTTAGCAAACAACTTCACCAGCTCAGTCCTTTAGCTCACAGTGTGGCATCAGGAGCCTCGTTGGCTTGGYTGGGGCAAAACCTTAAAGCACATAATAAAAAGAACAATAAGGCAAGGACATGAGGTTATGAGCATTAGGAACATTCCAATGTTCATAACCACATGATAAAATACTGGTATTATCTCCTCAGAGCCTTCTCTTGCCACTGATACCTCAAGACTTATACTAAATATTTCAAACACGATTAATTCAATAATTAAGGGGAAAATCACATGGAAATGACCAACATATTCATATGKGTAAAGTTATTGCAGGAGAGTGCAGGTGTAGAGACTGGATTTATGGACTGCTATACTTACATAACAATTACTACCAGCTGACAGACCTCAAAAGACATATTTAGAACTCAGTGCACAGATTTAAAAAAGCCTAGCCATGCCACCAATACCAAGCAGAGGTGATTTACATTTCCCTTGCAAATATTCTGGAAAATTATGTCTAGAATCAATACTACATATTATTCTTACAGAATGTGATGACAATTTATGCTGATTCAGTACAGAACAAAAATTCTGTCTCAAAGCCTATCTGGAAGTCAACAATTACACAGTGGCACTACAGTTATAAAAAAGCTAAAGAAGGATTAAAACCTTCAACTCATAATAGGTACAGTAGGGCAGGTAACTGAGCCTTGCAACACTTCACTGAAGCTGAATGAAAACCTTATTACAAATGTAAGGTTTAAAAAACAGCAAGTAGATGTGGATAAAATACAACCTTAAAACTACTATGCTGTGGCTGGCACAACAGACCAGGTGTGATTTCYTTTTTCACTCCTCTCCTTTGCATGGGTTAGAGTTTCAGAATTACCCAGTTGGGTGGAAAAATGCAATTGAAGCAATGATATTTATGATGAGAGACTTCTTTTGTTTTGCTGTACTCTAAAGGCTGCAGATAGCTTTCCCTTCCTTTCARTATTTCAAATTTGAAACATGGGAGCAGTGAGGGCATAGATTCAAAGACATTGTATGCATGTTCATTTGAATGGAGTCATCAGTACTATTCAGTTAACAATGCACAAAACCTGCTCTTTCACATGGCCTTGCTGAAGGTTTTAAGCAWAGGCAGCCTCGTTTCAGAGAATGGGAACACTCACACAGGAAGGTAAGTGCACCTCKAAGTGTTTTAATCACAAGGGGATTAAATGCACACGTTTGGCACTTGGCTAAAAAAAATTACAATTTCCTGCGTTTTATTTCTTTCCATTAAAATTCTTTTGCTATATATGAGAGCTTTTTAGCAAGTCCAAACAAAAGCACTGTGGATAGCAAAGTATTYCACATATGTGAAGAATGTTTAAAAATTAGTTCTTCAGGGTTTTAATTGTATATACATGAAATTGAGTCAGCTGCCATAACAGAACAATTGCTACATTCATGCTGGGTGTTACGAACTCTAATTGTTAGAAACACTTTTCAAYCTTGACAACATCTATATTAATTTTTTCGTGATTTCTTTGTGGGGTTTTTTATGCTAATTCTGTTAATAACAGAATAAGATTATACACTGCACTTTTATTCCTGATCATTAGAAATGTAAAGCACAACATGAGTCAGAAACTGTAAAGAAGAGGAAAAATAAAATAAAAAACCTTAAGTATAAGGGAGAAGAAAAAGCAGCAAAGTTGTGGTAAAACTGGATGAATTCTTAACAGATATTTTGCTTTCATCTTCAAAAAGGCACCGTATGATAACTAGAACTTATAATTAAAAGAAACACTGTGCACAATTTTTTAAAATAAATGAGTAAAGAATATTTAGGYATCACAGATATCTTCACATCAATAGTATCAAAAGCTGAGCCTACAGCTTTTGAGAAAACATTTGAGAGAACAACCACAAAAAAGGATCTCTAACCAATTTGTGATCATCTCGGAACACTGGGAGAGGACAAAGCATCCCAGAGGAACATGCAGCAATACCTGGCCTGCAAAGGGAGGAGAAGGGGAGGAAAAAGAAATTAATAGAGCTGTCAGCTTAACTCTGACATCAAATGACGTGGAACCAATTGCCAAACATGACTTTTGTGAARATAAGAAATGAAGATAAGGAACAGTCAACATAAATTTATAATGAGMGAATTAAGAACAAATTCACATTTGTTTCTTTAGCTAAAAGGGATTTGGCACTCTTGGAAAGGATTTCAGTGTGCTGTACCAGAGGAAATGTTTTACAGCAATTTCATCTCCACCATGAAAAGACCATGGAGAGAAGCCTGGCCTGATGGAGGACTAACAAGTCACTCCTGAAAAGTACTGCAGAGGGTTTTTATCCCTCAGAACCATAAATTGAGAGCTGGTTGTCCTAAGAGACAGTGCTGTATAAAGTTTTATTGTGTGGGTTTTTAAGAACTGTCACTRAGTCTTTCAGAAATCACCCAGTAAATCAACAAGTAAACACCTGACTTAACTCAAAGGGGATAAAATTCAGGTGCATGCTTCAATTATTTAGATCACAAAGCTACACTACATTAAAAAAAAACAAACAAAAAAACCTCCACCACACTCTATCAATACTAGATTATGATAAAAATATTATTTATGACAGTTCTTAGAGTGGAGATTTCCAGCTGAAAAAAAAAGTGTTTCTGAAAAACAGGGAGAAAAATGAGACTTGCTAGATAAGCCTTAGTCTTAATAAATACATGTGATAAAAAGGGAAGCAATCCCTGCTCCCCTGCACCTCTCTAACTTATTTTGATGTGACAGGAAAACAGATGATGTGCCACGTTCTTTAAATGGTTTGCAAACAGACCAAGTGAAGAGGAATGAATCCTTCCCAAAGCCAAAGACAGTATCATTCCAGGAATATTGCACATCTTCCTTCCACACCTGCAGCTACACTTAGAACAGCATTTAGGGGTTCTTATTTTGCATTGTACTCTTTGTCACAAATTTAGGAAGTCCTYGAGATGGTCAAAGTGTAACCTGGGCCTGGATGAGAAATCCCATAAACTGAACTTCAGGTGTGGAAGGAATAAGACAATTCCACCATCATCTCACATGAACCTTCTCAGTTTCCTCAGGGAGCCAAAAAGGGACTGACTGAAAAGTGAAGTCAATTCTTAACATAGAAATAAGAGATAAAATGCTCTTTATAAATAAAAAAACCATGTTATCCAAGTGTAGGCATAAAACTCTCAGTGCTCTCTGCCCCATATTCTGACTTGGCTCCTGGTTAACATCATCTGGACACAGAGAAACCCTGTCAGGCTCCACTGGCACTTAGCACTGTGCAAAWAATGCTCTCTGCCTTCAGAACACGCACACACACAACCAGGCACTCAATTACATTTATTTTGCACYAGAGAAGCCTAATTTGAGAGCTACTTGGGAAGTTTAAGACCTGACACTTCCCCTGAAAGAYGAGCCCCATTTCTCAGTGCACTGAGAAGACAGCAGCAGATGTAAAGCTCCTACTGTGCTGCACACCCAGCCTGCCCATTCCAAGCTCACATAACTCCTGCTATAAAACATCCCAGCTGCTGTTGATGTGCTTAATTCACAAATCAAAATTTTTCAAGTAAAACACATAGACACTTAACTTGCTAACCCTAAGCTCACCTTGGATGTRCTTYCAGGCTATTTTTGGTTCATCTGGTTATTCAGACACAACAAGACATAAAAAGCAAATTTCTAGGTTAGCACAGCATGCCTTTGGGTAGTGTTATAAAGCCTGAGGACTGAAATAAGCATCATAAAAATACATGGCCTGCCCAGCAGATGCTACTTTAGGAAATGAACTTGGTATTAAAAACTCAGAAAAAAAYCCCAACGCCACAAAAATGCAAACAGTGTTTTAGCACACATGGAGTGATGTCCCTATCACAGCTTTAACAGCCCTCCAATCTCAAATACATTTTAATACTAAATTAGCTAGTAAGTAATTTCTTTTTTCCTACCATGAAAATAATTCCCAGTTTTTATCATGAATCACGCTGAATTTTTTAGGACTTCTCTCAGGGGGACGATTATTTACAAACACCTTTGCACAATTCAGCACACCTAAAGTAAAAACAACCCACTCCCCAAAAATCCCAAACAAAACAAACCCCAAAGCAATCAAACAAAACCCCTTCAAAAAATAGAAATGTTATACATGGAGTAACTACGTGTGGTGCACACATTGAAAAGCAAGGAGCCTCAAGCTTATTTTCTCCTCTTCAAAGAAAAAGAAGAATTATCAAGGAGAGAAATAAAAGGAGGTAGAAATTTTACAGTGCCCTTTTCACACACCTGTGTTTCACAGCCATGTTAAACACAAGAGAGCTGCCTGTGCTGCTGGCAGCAGTGTTTGCACAGCGAGCACGTGGCAGAACAACAAATATTCTCCACAATTAATTCACAGTGTTACAAGGGGGCTGTTGCTTAGCTATTGATGAAAACATTCAATTTAATAAAATTCAGCCTTTCCCTCTGTATTCCTGCTCCACATCCCATTGTCTCTAATTGCAGCACCTTCTCTCTCCCTCACACTCACACAGGGAAGGCTGCCAAGCAGCTCCCTCCGGAGCCAATGTCATGGCTACTTTGCAGATTACCAGGAGGGAATGTGTAAACTGCACTGTCAAGTGTCTTATCCACAGGGATTGAGTGTCATCTCTGAATCCCCAGGCTGAGATATCTGAGTCAATCTGAAGCTCTCTTGCTCCTCTCKGGTCTCTCAGTGAAGCCATCCCTGCTGGAGGGAGTCACTTCAGACTCAGCTCTTCCCAAAGGCAAACTCTGAGTCCTTGTGTTTAAACTGGGTATCAAAAGATTTTAGTATMAAAGCTCCCCATTCATAACCAATGTATTATTTAATTAATATTTAAYTTATTTCAACAGTTCAGAAAAACTGATTTTTTTTTCTATATGGTTACACAGATGTTTGCAAACCCAACAAAATACACCACATCTGCAAAAACTTCCACCACCCTGTTTTGTTAATGCTCATGTAGAGAGAGGCCTGTGCTGAACTCTCTTATTTGTTATTTCTTATTTCCCCTTAGCGTCTCAATGAACGAAAGCAAAATCAAACAACCCTCTCAGTTTCACATTTGAAACATCTGGCATTTCTTGAGATGTCAATTTGTGAAATTAAAAAACAAAGAAGAGGCATCTAGTCTAAGTCTTCTTTGGTCACAGTTTGCTCACCAGACACACATGACTCCTTTAACTCCCTGCAGACCCTGCCAGCCAGGGATGAGGTGCCCTGTCACTCATCTCYTCTCCTGGCTGAACACACCCAACTTCCAGCCTCTCTTCATAACGAGCTATTCCACTGCATTCATCACCTTTGGAATCCCCTGCTGGACCTGCTCCAGCAGCTCCATGGACTGGGGAACCTGAAGCTGGACAAAGCAGGGGCAGSATCAGCTCCCTGGCTGCTGGCAGAGCCTGTGGCACCCAGGATGGCTCTTTGGCCACAAGGACACACTGCTGGCTCAGGGACATGGCTGTTCTGTGATTCCACAGCACAGGAATGATGAGTAAAATACTTATCAATCAGTAATCAAGCAAAATTTAAGTTCACTTTGTTCAGAATATTTTCTTTTATTTCAGGGGGGAAAAAGAAAAAAAAAAGTAAAAAAAGTTCCATATGATCTCACTAAAATAAACAAACCAGAACCCAAAGATACTTGCAAGTYAGCAGCTATTTTGGAAGACAGAGATAAATAAAAGRCAAAACAAACATCAACAAAAGTGATGATTCCCAACTCAAGCTCCTCTACAGCTGTTCAGATGTGTACATACAGAAAATAAAATAACTGTAAGGTTGTTTTTCCTTCCTAGGGGAACTGCTGTCTTTTCCATCACTGCAAACACCACTTCAAGCAATTGTCATGTCTGAAGATCTCTTTGCCTCCTCTGGCTGTTTTTTTGACAAAATGCACTATAAAGGTTGCACTAGAATGCTATGGAGCAAAATTGTCACTCAGCTTTGAATTTATTGAGAGAATCCTTTCATACCCATACAATTTAAAATACAGATAAATACTTATTTCTTTATCCCCCTGAAGRAAAATCTTACTGTTATCTGATCAGAGAGGTCAACCTGTACAAGGAAAAGCAAGCATTATCAACTTCCTTAATTCACCATGTTCATAAAGTATAAACTTACACYGCTGAGATGAATGGCAAAATAATACAGTGTGACTAAGGAGAAGCATGCAAATGGTYTAGAGAATATTCTTGATGGTTGGAATGTCTCATGAATTTTCTCTSTGCCTGGTTTAATAGCTCTTGATGGAATATTCTGAGCACAGCATGAAATTCTGAAGAAATGCAAGCAGTATTTCTCACCAAAATCTAAACAGGACTTGAACTTTGAGAGGGTCCATTGTTTCACTACTTTCTGGCAGCCTCTACAAAAAGAGAAGTGCACTGGCAAGGATCAGTGAATTTTCCAAACAAAAAAATGAGGCCTGCAAAAAGGGATGCTCCTTTCAAATAAACAAAATTATGTACAAACACGAGTGTGTAAATTTTTATGATTCTACTAGYATTTGTTCAACACACAGTATATTGAATAAAGGGCTTGTCCCCTACAAYATATTGATTTTGAGCAGTGAACTCTGACACATTCAGTGTTGCCTTGTCTCCTTGCAATTTTAATATAAATAGGAAAGCCTGAAAAAGCAGACACAGAGATAGATTTAGTGTAAGAAAGATGAGGTGAGCCTCTCACTCAAKGCAGYCTCTCACTTTTTAGCACACTACTGCTGGTTGTACCACAGAGATAATTTAATATTAATAAACTAATGAAAACATTTACCCATAYAAAMCATGTGCAAATGCATGATCCTATTTGCATTCCATGATGAGTATGCAAATACACCAAGCACATGCAAAGTGGRTGAAGTATGCAAGCAACAATAACTACATATAAATAATCATTAATAAGACAAAGTGCAACTTCATTAACACAAAGGATTGTAGGTGAAGGTCCCTCCCATTGCTGAGGCAGAAAGGTTCTGCCATATAATATTTCATAGGGATTTATCCTTTTTTCTTGGCCTTGGCTGTATGTGGAYTTAGTAGGGCAAGGTTTGACCTCATGCTGTGGATGTTTCTCAACAGATTTTATTAATTTGGGTTTTAAGGGTTTGTTCATATGTTTAATTTTGCCACTTGCCTGGGGCCTCTATGGTGCATGCAGGTCCCAGGTAAGTCTTAGAACTTTGTTAACTTCTCTGATTCCTTGTATGTGGTTTCTCATTTGATAATATGCTCAAAGGAACTTTAAATCTTGGAATTATATGATAGAGCAGAGTTTCCAAACTTTTTTTGTTGTGTTGGTGTGACAGGGGTAAGTTTCAGGCTCTTCACTGAAGGTATCAACCAATATTAGTACACATTTCTATTTTTCTTTGCATGGCATTTCAGCCAAGATCTATTTGTTAGTAATTCCCTGGGAGAGTCCTTTGTTTTTGTCACTTCTAATATAATTTTCTTGCTTGTATCAGGGTTGTTTTTATAACAGGTTTTATATTTGTTTATTACAGATTGATATATCAGTTATTTTTTTCTTTAGCACTACTTTTTTCAAACGTTTTAGAAGATTTTCTGTTCTTTAATGGGTATTTTTATGCTTTGGTTGAGCTATTTTTTGCAGGAGAAAGGGTGGAATTATAAAATGTTTTGCCAGGGTAATAGTTTATTCACTTTTTTTGATTTAAGTTTTAAGGAAGTTTAATAATTTGTGATTTTTGGACAGTATTTACCCCAAATATCAYCTATTTTGGGGTAAATAGGTGAAGATCCCTCCCATTGCTGTAGCAGCAAAGTTGTGAGTATCCCCTCTTTTGGGATCATTCCTTTACCAGCTTTCTGTGGCTCTGCCAAAGCAGGACCTGGCATGTCCCAAGCCCCAGGTGCACACTGAGATCCTGCTCCTGTGCTGCCCTGCTCAATCCAACCTCAAAACCAGAGCCCTGAAATGCTCTATTGATCACACCCCTCTCTCATTAGCTTCTGAGACACAATGATGCTGTGATCTATAAAGCTCAGGCCCTCCTGAGCAGTGCTCAGAACAATCACTAAGTTACCCATTCCTCACAGATCCCTGCCATCCCACTSCAACCTGCACTGCAATGCAGGGAAAATATTGTGAGGGGAGTTCACTGGAGGAGAGCAGAGCCAGCTGCAAAACCCAGCTGTCACAGGGCATTATTCCCAACAGATTCCAGGAGAGCCTGCCACAATCTGCCTTACAAATTGTTCCATGGTGCCTTCACAGGAAAAAACTCCAGAAAATGCCCACAGGTTGCAAACTCTACTGACCTTCCTCAGGCTCTGGCTTCCTGAAAACACAAGGGACTGCTCAGGGGGCACGCTGAGAAGTCAGCAAACTGCTGGGGATTTCAGTTCTTACCCAAACTGGTATGATTTGGTATAATTTCCATTTTCCAGAGAACTTAAAAACAACCTGACTGATTTTCAAAGACCAAATTTGAAGAGCTGACCAGAGATTTGGATTAATTCTGTGAACATTTTATGCTGGATATTCTCAGTTGGGTGCAAATTCCACTAATAAATAACAGTTAGAGCCAGTCTTTAGCAAGCYTGGTGAACTGTGCATGGCCTACAGCTGTTCATGCAAATACAGACAGCTGATTATGTCTGTTGAGCAGGAAAARAGAAGGGAATGGCAAAGCAGCAAGTCCATAATGATGGAAGGAATGTTTAACTCCTCAAGCCACTGTTTTATCAACACAAAAGCACAGAAATAATTGTTCTCATGCACAGAAAGATATTATATGTAGATAACCTTTCATTTAATTGCTCAGGTTAAAAATAATCTTCAGTAACCAATTTTAACCAAAATCTGATTTGAATGGAATCTTTCCAGTCACATACACAAAAAGGTGTCTGGAGGTGCAGAAGGGAATTGCTGCCAGACATCTGCAGATGTAAGAAAGGCTTACARCAGTGTTTGAGTGAAATCTCAGTGTCCAAGAACACAGTGCCACATTTTKAAATACACTGCAATTACCCTRGTAAGGAAAGATTTGATCCTACTAATGCATCCTTAATTTCATTAAGGCTGWGAGAAYAAACACACTAACACTTCCCAAAGCACAAAGAATGTAAAGAAATGAAGCAACGAGGTGCCCAGGTAACACACCTGAGACACTTATTGAYAATCCAGGAGGTGATCAGAGATCCCAGAGAACAACACCCATGTTCCAAACACATCTTCCCACTGTTTCAGTGTGGTAGCAAATACTGCACTCAATCAAATGATTTAAAATGTAATGTAAATGTAATTTAAAGCGCCTTGAAGTGCCCTTGAGGAGGGACAAGAAAACTCCCAGTTTTTTAAGCAGTGTAAGAAACTCAWTATTTCTATTTAGCAGAAGAGGAGTTGAACTCAAAACATTGAAAGATGTATTTACTAACTTCTGCATACTAAACTCTAACCCACAACAGAAAGTCAGAAGTATCTCAGAGAGCCAAAGAAACATTCATATTTCTAGCACTGCACATGAACTTTTTATCTTTTTTCATGAATCCAAGTTTAGTCATTACCTAAAAAGTAAAATAGTAACTAAAATATACGTAAATGCAACTGAAAAATCAAATGCAGCCTTCCCCTGGGCCATCTCCTTTTCAGCATTTCAGTGTTTGGCAAAAGCCATTGTTTTTTAAATTGGTATTAATCAGGGTAGGACAACTGTGAGGTGAAACTTCTGAAAAAAAACAGATCACAAAAACTCCACATGGGCAAAAAAATTAGCAATTGATGGCTTTTAAGTTCTCTCAATTGCAAYAGTATTATTCACTGTGAGGTATTCTCTGTCAAATATTTTGCATTTTTTTTTCAAGTCAAGACAAAAGATCTGAAATAGGAAATGCTTCTACAGAAAAGCTGTGTTGAAAATAGTATTGGCATTAACAAATGCGCTGATTCCCTCCAAAAAAAACCCAAAACAAATCAAATGTAAACACATTTGAACTTAGATGACTTGTTATTTCTGGAATAATTATCTGAAGGTTTTTTAAATCTATTATCCACTCAATACTGACTAATCAGTGAGCAAAAATGAGAACAATTTTGTTTCTATCAAGCTGTTAGGAATATCAGTTTTACAATACAGGAGTCACACTAGACTAATGCTGTTTCTTTATGGAGTAGTCCTACTCTATTCAATAAAAATAAAATCAGCTGTTCTATACACAGACCACTATTTACAGCAATTTTTTTACTCTAAATGATGATCTTTCTGCAGAATTCCTCAGTTATACAYACATACAAACCCCATGAAAGATGGGTGAAAGATGCACAAATAAGCAGCTATGACTGAAAATATCAATCCATATCCAATTCTGCAATTACTTCTATTTTGGACTGAATTCCTATTGTACAGTTTCTTCACTAGCACTAT
The DNA here is from genome assembly GCA_902810485.1 of Alauda arvensis. Taxonomy (NCBI): domain Eukaryota; kingdom Metazoa; phylum Chordata; class Aves; order Passeriformes; family Alaudidae; genus Alauda; species Alauda arvensis. Next base: position 311,268 of record CADDXX010000127.1, on the reverse strand, counting down.
GAAAAACCAAAGCTGAACTCATCTGACTGAGGCAATTCAAAGAATTTTTACAGACTGCATTTTGATTCCCTGCTGCATTAATCATTCTATGGAACACAGTCTTTCTGATACTCTTCAGGTAGCCTCGAGCACTCCAGAAACTTTTCGATCATCCCTATGTAAAGTTTCTAATCCTGCCTATTTAATTATCCCACTGTAGAGTGTAAATAAAGTGTTTTTCTCCAAGTGCTGGCCAGGCCATTTGCAAACGCGGCGGATCCTGCGAGTCACGGCGGCGAGCCTCAGTCCATTACCGTGACAGGGAGCGCTCCCACTAACAACTGCTTTTTACTCCCCCTGACAAATGTGCTCTGTGCCAGGCCTGACGTTTGTGTAGTAATCAGGACTGATGGATGGGGACGCCGGTGCTGCCGAAAGTGCCCCCCATTTTAATGTGAGCGATTTGTCAAGCGCGCCGCTATCGCGCGGCTGTCAGGCRCGGCCAGCACGGCTCTCCGTCATCTTTCCACCCACCAAGGTCACTTTGGCAGCCACAGGAGAGCTCCACAACGAGGTTTCCATCCTTACTGGTGCTGAGAAWGGCCTGGTTGTCAAGGTGTTTMATTTATTTGCAGCAGTCCTTAAAARWTCCTGTAAAAYRTCYGTGTCRCTAAAYRYKAAATTAAAAGATGAAAGTAAAAGCACACAGAAGCAAAAGTTGTGCAGACAGCTATCAACACAAATTGGGAGTTTCAGAGATAACCCCTTCTTGGCAGGTTCTCACAAGACACAATTTAAGAATTATTTAACATTCCAAGGACTTCTGTCAACAGAGCACCTCAAAATGTATAGACAGAACAAAACCGAACAAATGATTAAAAGACCAAAGTGACATATCTACAAGATATACCTGTTTATCATCATGAAATTTTGAGTAAACTAGAGCTTCCAAAACCAAAACATAAAGAAAACCAGAGAAAAGTAGGACCCATACTCTTTACCATTTAAAATGCAGAAAATGAGTAACTTTTTCTGCAGTAATTGCATCTAAAAGCATATTAAAAACTTTTTTTGCTCATTTTGGAACCTTAGC
>CADDXX010000127.1:241110-310115 GCA_902810485.1 Alauda arvensis | reverse complement strand
AGAATTTAAAGGAATTAGCTGAGGAGTTGAAAGCACTATGTGAGAGGAAGGTTATACCAAAGGCATTTGTGAAGTAACAGCTTCCTGAGGAACAGTCTCACACAGAGCAAGGCAGAATGCAATATGTAAGTCACTGCTTCRCTTAAAGAAACATGAGTTAGCCCATGAGGCAGAATACAAATCAGCTTGCCCACATCTCCTTCCTAGATCTTGAGTATTTGCTGCCAAAACCCAAAGCCTGTAAGAAAATACCCTTCAAGAGAAAAGATGAGATACATCTTATCCCCCAAGATACACGGGCAGAAAGTAGCTGTAATAGCTGAAAATGAGAGAAATCAAACCACACTCATCCTCTGCCTACTGCACCCACCTGAGCGAGGTGGGCAGCCCTGCCCCGAGTTGCTCTCACACCTGCATCCCCCCAATCCTATTCACAATTACTTCTGTTTTTGAGGGTTGCAAAGATGAAAGCAAGAATCTAGTTTAGAAATGCTGATGCTACATGGCTTTTTTGCTGTGCATTTCCCCAGAGCTCCGTAAGAACTGAGAAAGCCTCCACTACTGCAAAGTCACTCACATGCTGAGCTGCAGAGAGCTCTGAGCTGTTTGACAAAACTTTCACCCCCCTGTAAATGCACTGTCCCTGTGCCTGCAAAGCAAACACACATTTACTGCTTTAGTCTCCACAGAAAAACTGCCCTCTCCATTTTTCTGTAGCATATCATCACATCACATCAAGAGAGACTCAAGGATTAAAGAAAAGGGATGTTTGAAAGTCAAGAAACCAAAAAAGRAAGACATTGTTCATATCTTTGGTTAGACCAGCTTCTAACTTCAGGTAAACTGTGAACCCTTATGTTTACATTGGGCACAAAAAGATTTTAGTTTAGTTAGAAATTGGTCTAGCCCAAGAAAGGCTGTCTCATACAGAGCATGTTAAAAACCCCCCAGGACATCTGACTCTCTTTAAAGACCTGCTTTCCTTCTGACAATTYCTTTGATAAACATTTGGATCAGGTGGTGAGCTCAACATGCTGTCAAAAAAGTAMACATGACTCCTGTGCCAGAAGGTCTGTGTTTGGCTGCAAAACATGGCTTGGCATTACCACATGCAGAAAAGGTGAATGAATAATGACTAAATATCTACACAATAAAGCTGGTGAAAAAAAATCTATTCTAGGTCAAATTTCTGTGAAGCTTTAGAAAACTGTGACARCAGAGTCTGGGATAACAGTGAAGGGAAAAGACAGCTTCTTGTGAAAGAAGAACTTGTGCTGTTTCTTATGTTGAAATCTTGAATACCTCCACATTACAAGAGTTAAACTGCAATTGTGAGTGAAACTTCTGCTGTCGTAAAAGCTCCCACCAAAATATTCAGTGTATGACTCCCCAAAAGTTACCACTTCTACAGGTACAGTACAAATGAACAAAAGAATAACCAAGATACCCCCAGCCCCTGTGCTCCTCACAAACTGGTACTGCCAAATAAAAGTCAACTAAACCTTTGTGAAGTTACAGTAACAGCAGACATTTCTAGAAATATATATTATATACATGGACAATAATGTAATAAAAATGCTACAAGTTGATCAATCACTGAAGGAAAACTTTTGCCGATCTCAGTTTAATTTGTCCAGAGCTCTCTTCACACAAAAATAAAGGTATCACAACCTATTGACAAACATAAGCATGTGCCCAGATTATATTTGGGCAATAGCCTGTAAATATACACATTATTAACACATAAATAAAAGCACATGGAAACACCATACAGACAGAATCCTTTGGGGAAAGGAAGACTTCGGACACAGCCTTGAAAAAAATATTACCATCACACAAACAATCATCATCATCAAAACAAACAAAATAAAAAGAGCAATTTCTAATTTGCTCTGACAGTGAGATCAAGCAAACTCAGACTCCTCAAATAGTAAATATTCACAGTCCCATTCTCATTAGTTCCTTGCTGGCACTATTCCCTGTTATTTGAAAAACTCTGGGCTGAAAAAACACAAATATTTCTTTCTGAAGGATAAAAGGAAGCATAAACCAAACCCCAAATTATTATAACTTTGTACAAGATGAAGATTTTAGATACACTTGTATCTCAGTGTCTTTTAGAAGGAACTAGAAAATTACTCAACAAAGAGTTATTAAGCATGCTAAATAATGGTAAAACGATAATTACACTGGAGATTTGTGTTAATAAATGCGATGCAAAGGGGTCTTTATTATCCACTCATGTGCATGTAGAATTTAATTAGTTATCACCTATAAATGCTAATGGCAGAGCTGCCAATCAATCTCCTAAACAGGAACTGAGGACACCCCAAAATATGAAAGTGAATGCTGAGGAACACTTTGGTTAGAAAACAGTTAACCCAACAGCAGTATGGAGAGAAGGAATTCCTCAGAGAGCCTAAAGAAAGATGTTTTCATCTCATTACATCTACCTTCATAATTATAACAAACTCATCAGCCTCTAGATGAATACCACGTATAATCATTTTCCTGCATATTTTCCAAAGCAGGAAACCTAACAAGATATAAATGCTACAGACTAATTTAGGCTATTTGCAGTTCTCATCTCATCTGGAACTGAAACAAGAAGAAAAGTAGTATAGTTAAGCTAAAAATAACTAGATAGAGACTTGGGCTTGTTTATTTCCTGTAATCCTTGCTCAGAGCCAGGCAAGAAATGGGTTTATCCTTTTTTAAAGRAGGTAAATATAGAGCATGGTTAGACTATGGTTTTTAAATAATAAAAAACCCCAATGCAAATAAGTAAAAAAGCTAATAAGTTTCTAATTTACCTAAATGGATGCTTCCATTAAAATATTTGAAAATACATAAGCCCACCACAAAACTGAAATCCCACAAAAAAAAAAACCAACAAAAAAACTAACAACAAAAAAACAACCCTGTAAAGATTATCCCATCAAAGACTAAATTTACTTATGCTGATAAAACAAAACAAACAGACCAGGGGATTACACTGAGTTGAACAAAATCAATCACATATAGAGTACAGCAATAAAAAATCAGCCAAATCCTGACCCACTCAGTGAMGTGGAGCTCTGCCAGAAATACATTTCTTGGCAGGGCTCTGTGCCCACTAATTAGAGACAGAACCATTTGGGGAAAGTGACTCTGTGTCCTCAGGAATGGATACAGAGCTGTCCAAAYCCACCTACCTCTTCAGCAGAGGGGCTGTGGTGTTCCACATCCTGGCAYGGGGTGGGCAGAGGCAGCAGCATCCCCTGCAGAGCAGGAGGTTCCACAAGAGCTGGGGGATTGGGGTGGGTGTSTGTGCACAGCACAACACCTGCTTTTACTGCCCCCACAATGCCACTGGGGTTTTTCATTAGCTGTGCTGGGGATTGTGCAAAGCTGCCAAACCTTCACTTCCACAGCAGCAATGCTGCTGCAGAGCTCCAGCCTGGACACCACCAAAGGAACTGAGTCTGTCCCCTGGATACAGATATTTTTGAGGACACATCCAAATAAGAGAAACAGTAAATGTGCACACACACTCTGGACACCAAATATAAGTTTCCTGTTTAATCCCAAACCTTACAAATAAGTTTTCTTCACAATCTCACAGTATCAATATGGAATTGCACACTGATTCTGTTTTGCAGGAACCACATTTATATATTTCTAAAGTCACCAGGGCAGCTTGCTCCAGCAAGCCTTAAAATCTGGCTTGATAAGGAAATTGGTTTTTAACATACAAAATGGACTGAAATKTCTTTTAACACTTAATAAGAATAATGGGCAGTTTTCAGGTGTGCCATGACTAAACTGTGCACTGAAGGAGAATCCTGAATGCTTTTTCTATTTCGCCACTTAAACTTAAATATCATATATCATGAAAAATGTATTTAAGAATGCCCCCTGCCYCAAATCACAAGCAGTATTAAGAGATAACAATGGGTAAAAGCACATGGACTGAGTGAGCTACAAAGAATTGACACAATAATTTGTATTTCTGACAAACTATCCAAATTGAAAACAAAAAAAATTTTAAGTTTCATTTTAAATGCTTATTTGCTCGCCAAAAGTGTGTTTTGCAAAAGTGTTCAATACATAGCTTTGTAAAAACAGCTACTGTGGCTGAAGGGCTAAAACTAACCTGAAATAAAGGGTTGAAATTGTGCTAATACAAAGATTCAGTAAGTATTTTTTGACCCCAACTCATCAGTGTAACAGGTGTGTCTCACATCCTTCCTGCATGCTTTGCACTGCCTCTGTGCACTGACTGGTGAGCCTGAAAGGCTCAGAAAAGAGAAAGGGAAAGAAAAAAAGAAGTGGAGGGAATATCAGGGTGATAAATAAACAATAATCAATCCCAAATGCTGACTCATGCTGTAGSCAGAGAGAAATGAAAACTGGGCCATGATGGAGAGCCTGAAAAACCCACTGCCCTCAGTGCAGTGTGAATCTGGCATTTGCTACAACAGCACAAAGGAGGAGCCCAACTTCCAAGCAAGAGCCTTGATTTGAAAATCCTCTGGAATATGYTGCTGTCCTGAATTCCCAGTGCAGGAGAGGAGCAGGAGGAGCAGGGCTCCCACAAAGGGCAGCCTTGTTCCCGTGCAGGCACTGCCTCTGCTCGGGATCTCAGCTCGGATGCTGAGCCCTGATGGACTCTGAGACCCCACTGCCCCACTCCCACCCTCACAGCCTTTACAGTGCACTAACACTCTGTACAAATCRAGTAAAGCAGACTAATATCTTCTCTATTCAGACATAATTCGTTATCCTTGTTTACCCAAGCTGGCAAAATTTAGRAAGAGCCTTCCTTCCAGCCTTTTTAATTACCAAAATTCTACTTGCTTTAAAATACCATMGTCTCCCTTGAGTATTCAGCAGAGCTGAAGATCACCATGGCAATAAGAAAATGGTGCCAACGTTATCTTGGCACTGACTGTCTACAGATCTCAGGAGACTTAGCACAGGAGAAAATTGAGCTCACGTAAAAGCAGGAACTCACTCTCTCTAATGATTTTAATATACCTTTTATTTTTGCTAATTTGATGTTAAAGACCTTGAACAAAACTCCGAAAACCTTCTAAGCACAGTTTCCTAAACAGCCAAACAATTGCTAATGTGTTTATTATTTCAAGGTGAAATCCACTCCACTCACACAAAAAAGCAAGGTCCTGCAGTTTGCTGGATGCATGGGAAGTGTTGTCAGTGGATTGGAGTATAAAAACAACCCACATGAAAACAAAGTCTGAAAGATCCCTTTAGATCTTAGTTTCAGGCACGAGATGAAGATTTTCCCTACAGCCACAACATGCCAAAACCCACAGTTCTGCTGCACAGGACAACAATGCCTGTGTTTGGTGTTTGTTTGCTTTTTCCCTGGTTCTTTCCCCTTTGCTTGAACTGTACCACAGAGACAAGGGATATGTCTTTTATCAGGATTATATCTGTAAGCTAGAACACAAAACATAACACATCACACAAAACCTGGCAGCAGTGCAAACGTTCTGCAGTGACTTCACCACTTCTCCCAACTTTTAACCTGGGCTTGGGGACAAAGCCAGTGCAGCATTTCCTGGAGGCCAAGTCCCACACAGCCAGCAATGCCACAGGTACCAGAACACACCTCTGCTACACAAAGAGCTCCTTCCTTCCCAATTTACTGTGCCAGTAGAGCTGCAGCTTTTCCTTTCCATGGTATCCAACCAGCCACTGGTACATCCCATTCTTCTGCAGTCAGCAAATGGGACAGTGGGAAAATAAGACTATGCATCATCCCAATGCACACACACACAAAAGAGCAAATTAATTCTCTACTAGTTGARAGGTGCATTCAAAATTGCAATGAAGAATGAAAATGCAAACAGCCAGAGAGGGATTTAACTCCATATACTGCTGATCAGAAAAATCACTCTGAATTAGCAGCATTCAGACTGAGAAGGAATTGCCAATTCCCCCYGTTCTCATTTTGTAAATCTGGTTTCTAATGTCTATGTACCACATTCTCCACATACATACAGAGGGATTTTTTAAGTGGTTAATATAACTCATGCTGACAATTTTGTTAAGGAAGTAAAAGGAACATTTTAGAACATTGCTTTACAATTATATACTAGGAACAGCAGTATTTGTACAGAAGATACACTTTGAGRGAGTGGGTACAAAGATTATAATGGGGAAGCCAACAGTGACTCCTGCACTTTCTGATGCTCAGCACATTGGCATTGTATAAAAGCCTATGCAATGTCTGGCTTTCACAGTCAGGAGAGGCTGGAATAGCCAAACCCTCTCTCTGAATCAGGTACTTTCCTTCAGTCAGTGTCACTTTTGTCTCTCAAACACCAGAGTTACCAGAATACAAATTCACTTAATGTTTTCATTAAAAAAGCAAAACTTCTGATGCAGACAGGCTTTTTGTTAATGTAGTTGAAAGGGCTTTTTTTTTTCCCATCAGAAGGCAGTGAAGGAATAAATATTGAAACACTCTACATGTGCCACCACACAGAATTATTGATATCTGAGAGCTCCAGTTTAATAAACAGGTATTGCAAACATTGTACAAAACCTGCAGCTGAGCATGGCTTTGAACACAATGCTGAGATTGCACAGGAAGCACTTCTACTTTGCAAAAAGGATATTGCATTGCCCAACCCAGAATGAATTCAGAGCAYCATAAATGATACAAAAATAATGAAAATTCCACTCTGAGGCCAGAAAGGCTCCCTGCTTCCACAAGCTCATGAGAAATTTTAAGCAAGAAATCAAACAGGTTGCACTTGGAATAAGTATGGCTGGTAAACAGTGCTAAAAGCTCCCACAATCTGAAAAAGGGATATCCTGTGTAAAATCATTGGAGTTTGATGTGGAAAAACATGAACAGAGACTGTTGTACTTTGCCAAAATATCTGAAAAGTCCAATCACACTGGTCAGTTAACTTGAGCTCAGAAGGACTCCACTGTGCACATTTTGGTGAAAAGATTGTTAGGTGGTCACCAACACATAAAAAAAGAACTAATCACCATTTCTTATTTATTAATAGAATTGTAGGTTGGCAGATGATTTTTCTGCCCTCCAAACATCGATTTCAAATAAACATCCCTGGGGAAAGATCTCTCAAACTCTTCAGGCTGGACTTTTCCACTGATCAATGTGAGACTGCAGTTCCTGCTGTTTAGAGCAGTGGGGGGTGACAGGCAGGGGCAGGATGACACCTTTCAATCCTGGGCCTCCTGATGTGACCTTAGCAGACCTTYCCCGAAAAATAACAGAAATTTCTGCTGGCTTACAGCTAGAACAAAGATAATCCTGACTCAATTAGCTTATTGGCTTTTCCCCCATGTGGTATGCCAGGATGAAAAAACTGAAAGCAAGAATTAATTTACAGGGGGTTTCTTAGATAATAAGCTCAACCTTTCATGTTACCTCCCTTTGCATAACAAGGCTCCATCCTTCCCAAATTACTTCTTGTAAGGAAGTTATTTCCAACGTGACCAAGAGCAAACCTGTGATCCAATCACCACCAGGYCATCTTGCTTTAGCTCACATGTGCATTGCAAAGTGCACAGAGAAGAGCTGAGCCCAGCCCCTGCAATAGAACTGGTGACAGCCCATGCTGCCCACAGCAGCCATGGACCTCCATCCTTCCTTCAAACCCAGCTGAAACCACCTCTGAACACTTTGTTTCTGTCAGTGAAATAAAGAACTGTTCAGTAACAGAAGAATCACAGCAGCTGCAGACAGGCCCTTCAGCAATCCCATTTTTCTGGGGGGTTTCAAAGGAGTAGCCTACTTGTTTAGATTTCAATCTTCCTTTTGAGCYAATTTGAAGTACAATAAAATGTTACCAAGCCCAAAGAGAAACAAATTTCAGTTCAAAAGAACAATACTAATTAGATCAATGATCTTCAATAGTCAGGTGCACTCTTTCATTACATTACAGAAACTGGATTGCAACMTTTCACTTCAGTTATTAATCCAGGGTTTGACAACTGACCACTACACCTGCAATTTATTTCATTCCTGACAAAGCAATTCTTAACCTCTGTTTGGCCACTTCCACCTTTGCTGAGTGTTTCCCCATTTTTATTTTACAGATTAAAATGAAAATACTGCATGCTTTATTAGATTCTGCTCTCTTATTTGGGATGAGRCACCGATGTTGTTTGCTAATTTAAAATGCAGCTCTTTGGCACAAATGTTTTATTTGTTTGTTGTTTCCCCTCTCCACCTCTCTGGCATATGTCAAATGTTTAAAACAATATGATTTTGATGGCAGATTAATTTTAGTACTTTGCAGTACAAGCTCAGCTTTCAGATGCAAAAAGCAAACTAAAATACACTTAATTGTTTTAAAGTTTKGGTTTCTTTATATAGTTTGATCAAAACATACTTAAATCAAAATAAAACTTGTACTTGAAAAATAACTCCCAAAACCCATAAATGCACACCAGCACTTCCCAGTACACAATGCATTCTGAGTCAGCACTTTAAAAGCATATTAACAAAATATCACAGCAGGACTACAAAACGTAATCCAATATAAAATAAGGTTTTCAAATTGAAATTTGGCTGCATAGGAAGCAAACCACACAAGTCCACTGACTCATCTCAGGTGATCACAGGGGCTGCACCACCCTGTGGATGCACAAGCAGCTTTAATCAAATGGAGCAAGGCTGAAGGCTGAAGCAGTGAGGTAATTCATGGCCCTACCGCACATCACAGCCCTGAAAGAAATGAGCTTTTCAGGTCCTGGTTCACTCCAGCACCCTGTGCCTTGCAGTTATCAAACTCTCCTACTCCTCTGATGGTCATGAGGCACATCTCCCTCATCCACACAGACGTGTGAGCAGAGGTACTGCCACACTGCCCTAGGTAACAATTTTGGGATTAAAATGATTTGTTTTAGGACATCTTTAATGTCAAACCTTGTTTATTGATCCCYATAATTTTTATACATCAGAGTCTGCAAATTCATTAGGATTCATCCCAGTACAGCTACTCTGTGATTTTTTTGATTTACTGTTCTGAAAGGCTTTAGCCTATATAAAACCTGAATTTAAAAAAGCGATATATCATCCCTCATTTTATTGTTATCACCTAGGTCCTACTGATTAGAACAAAGATTCAYCCTGAGATTTTGTAGAACAAAGCTGTTTTCTAAAGTAAGCACATTTCCTCCAGTAGAATCTTGTTTATGTTTGTTCATAAGCAAGAAGAAAACCCTTGAAATATTTAGATACCACAGAGCTCTGTAAGTAGGCTATAATTAGATTATTAACTCGAGGAAGCAGATCATACCTTCCCACAGACTTGTTCAGCTCTTAGCAGAACCAGACTGACCTACATGGACTCTGCCCAATGCAGGGTCAGGAAGAGGGTGCTTCCAGGAGGGAAAATAGCTTTCTGACAAATCAGTTGACTTGGTTCCAGCTATAACACTGACCTACTTGTACAGCATTCTGCAAGGCATTTAAATTTCACTGCCTGYAACAGAGAACCTATCTATTCCACAGCAAAGAAACTGGGTTACTGGTCCCTGATTTTATAGTTGGAGAGAGCAGGTTATCTATGAGCAACTCTCAAGGCAGATGAATTCAGGCTCTCTCTTTCCAGCACTCATGGGAAGGGGCAGCAATTGTGATGTTCCATCTTGGGAAGGGATGAATGCAGARAGACCAGGAGGTAACCAATGAATTCTCTCCAAAACCCAGCACTACCAGTGTCAGCAAACAGATCTGGCCACACACGAGCCTGTGTGTGTGTGTGTGCAACAACTGCAAGGACACACAAATGWCACAAGGGAAGACTGCAAAGAGGAACTGATGAGTTTTAATAGAGCACTTGATCTCAAAGATCTTGCTTCTGTAAAGATGTCTCTCTTTTACTTTCTTGGGCTCTGTTGCCAACCATRCAAAAGGCATGAATAAATACAGGTAGGAGTATAAAGCTGCTCACATGACTTTACTTATGCTTTAAGCAGTGGTCACCTCTCTTCCTGAGATTCTGCCTTAGCACTTCCCCCTGCTTGCACACAAGATTCTGGTTACTCATAGTAAAGCCAAGTGTTGTATTCTTAGGCAACACTGCAGTTGAACTAAATAGAAAAACTGAAGAAAACAAAGAAAACCTAGTTAGGAAGTCTCCAATCCATACAAACCTCTTCTAATTTCTTTAAAAAAAAAATGTAAAGTAACTGCCCCAACTAACAATCCATTTTATCTCTATTTGAAAAGAAAATTAATAGCTAGAAGCATCTCATGAATCAAACTAACCCCAACTCAGTAGGGTATCCACATCAGTSTATCAGATATTATTTATCTGAAAAGTTACCCTGACAAGTCCCTCTCAGCTCATTCTGCAATATCTGTTTGAAATCTTCCCCTTTTTGATCCTGTTCTWAAGTCAGAAGCAAGTTGCCTCTAGCATTTGGAATTTAGCTGTCAAATCAATCTCAACAGAACACCTGGGGGGGGGAAAATTCATACCTGGTGCTGAAAAAGTTACAGATTGGCCTCATGCACAACTGAAGGCAGGTAAACCCCCTGTACCTGACTTCTTCAAACCCCCTGTACCTGACTTCTTCTACTCCCTCTTAATAACTGCTAATGCTTCACATCCCTTTCTAGTGTAAACTTGAAAGAAATTATTCCTCTTGCAAGACTTACTATCACTGGAGGTAGCTTATACAGATCAAAATAAGCAACCATCATTTCATGTACAAAACTTCCACTCTTACTCCTTACACCACTGATTTTCTTCTCATTTGCTTTTCAGTTTTCACACTGAATTTATGGGGGAAGGAGTAAGGTGCTTTCGTATTTTTGTGAACCACTCAGAATATTATGGCATTGATACAATTAAATAATTTAAAACACAATAATCTTGTCWGAATGTTTTTCAGTGTACCTCTTGGCACAATGATAGCAGTTGAAAACTCTCCCAGACCACAGCCTGCTTGGCACTTATTTATCAACTTACTTCTGTAGTGTTTACAAAGYGGTGCTAATGAAGGAAATCCCAAGGGGTTTTGGTGGGTTTTTGGGTATGGGGCACTAGTTCTGGTTGCAGACACTCTCCCTGCAGGAAGGAAAAACTCCCATGGAATGATAAAGGACTCCCTGTTACACAATTACAGGAGATGAATTGCATTAACCCCTGCCCTTCCCCATTGTACTCGCTGCCCACTGCAAACAACAACAGAATTACTAAAATCCCACACTCTCTAATGGGATGGTAATAGGATTCAGAGGCCATTAGGGTAAAGGCAATCCATATTTTACAGTTTAATAAGCTCTTGCTGAAGATGCTGGATCCCTCTTCAAAGCCAACAATTACTGCTTTAGTATTAACAAATCCTCAACTGTCACGACTGCAGAATGCATTCAAGATGAAGTCAACAGCTCATGGTGACAGACTTTAAAAATGTGTGCRGAGAAATGAAATCACTTAAATTGAAATAATTTGTAATTTTACAGTGATACTGGTTATTACTGTCATTTCCTATTTCTCTACATCCAGATCTCGTGGTTACTCAAGTTTGCAGATAATTTAGAGTTCTGTGGTGATTATTGTAGAAGCCAAGAATTTTGTCCTGTTTTCCAAGCATACACCTCTTCTCATAAAGAAATAAAACACTCAACAAAGAACTGTGGGACCAACTGAGTAATGAAGTCAAGTTCTCCACAATCGCAGACCATTACATGGACAATTCTTTAATATTATTATGATTACCTGTGACTGGATTGCCTGCCAGGCTGTAGACTCAAAAGAACCCAGCTCTTTTCTAAGAGCATGCCTTGAAACAATGGGTGTACAATACAAACTAACTCTGCCTGCTGTTTATTATTCTTGTGGTTTATATATTTTTTATAACTATATTATAAATAAATATATTTTTATAAAACAGTGGTTTATATATTTTTGGAAAGGCAAATGTCCTTTTAAAAAAGAATCATCTTATCTCTATTTTTGCTGTATCCAGTCATTCCCCATTCCCTCATGTAACTGACTGGGGATATAAAGAACAATCCTCTCCTTCCATTTCCTGAAACCAAAGTTTCATACACCTCCTTCCATTTCCTGAAACCAAAGTTTCATACACCTCCACCATTAGTGCTGCTGGGTCTAATCCCCACCTTTTCACTGTTCTTTTGCTTGCACTTCATAGAAAGGGAAAAAAAATTCTGATGAAAACATATATATTTTTTAGAAATTATAATTCTGAAACTCAGTTTTGTCCCCACAAACATTARCACAGTTCTCAGTCAGGTAGGTAAGAGCCACTGTATCTTAAAAATAYGGACCACTGCTGTGATAATRTAATTATTTTGTGCCTCATCACACMAACAACAGGAAAGCAAAATAAAATATATCATCCTAAATCAACTAAACCCAAAGGCCTGCCATCATTTCAAATTGAGGAAGCCACTTCTTCACCATCAACAGAGATGATGTTCTCATATAATCAGGTATTGCAACTTCACACACCAGAACCAGGCTGATCTTTATGTACTKTTTATGTGGAGAACTATTAGACTTCATTTACATCAATGCATACTCAATATTTATCACTATGTATTAATAAGGAATCCAAGTACATCTTTTATTACAGCCACAATGTTATGTTAAAGGCATGAATTTAACAAAAACTGAGCTGGCAGTTTTCCTGTTTCTCTGAAAGTAGATACACTGAAGTTTGTGATCCACTTCCACAACTTCATTTTGTCACAGCTAATGCTTAAAGAAAGTTTTCAGTACACCCAGGGAACAATGGGATAAGGAAACCAGAGTGATTCCTGCAATAACTGGCTCTGTTTAGCTCACTATTATAACAAGTCTCGTAAACTACTTTGAAAGATGCCTTCCAGAATATCTGGGGAGATCACAGAGATTTTTGAAGCATCGCTTCCAGGCAAACTAACAAAAATAACCAGAAGGCAAGTAAAAAGGGAATTGACAATCTAACTAATTCCATGACAGGAATTGTCCTATCAATATTTTATAATGCAAAGCAGAACTACAACATCAACAGAAGAAAGATGTCAAATACCACCCAAAAAGCCTCTTTAGGGAGAGAAACAGAGAGCCTACAAACCTCTAATTTCTAAAGATCTTTATATATATAACATCTAACCCCACTTAAATCTAATCCCATKGTTTACAATACAATACTTATGTGTCATTGTGACTCAGCCTGACTCTGGAGTCAGGATTTCTTYTGAGTCTGGATAAAGTAGTGCTGGAGCATGTCCAGAGAAGGAAATGGAGCTGCAGAAGGGTCTGGAGAGTCACTCATGGGAGGGAGCTGGGGCTGTTTATCCTGGAGTAAAGGAGGCTTGGGGGGAACCCTCTGGCTCTGCACTGACAGGAGGGGACAGCCAGGTGGGGGCCAGGCTCTGGACAAGGTGAAATGGACTCAAGCTGCATCAGGGGAGGTTTAGGTCAGACACCAAGAAGAATTTTTTGACAGAAAGGGCTGTCAGGCACTGGGAGGGGCTGCCCAGGGAGGTGGCGCAGTCCCCATCCCTGGAGGTGCTCAGGAAACAGCTGGGTGTGGCACTCTGTGCTCTGCTCAGATCAATCACAGGTTGCACTCGGTAGTCTTTGAGGTCTTTTGCAGCCTGAATGATTCTGTGATTGTGTGAAAATGGTTCGTCAAAGAAAACAGAACCTTCAACCACAAGCGATCAGTTAATTCAGAAGATTTCCTGTTAGAAGGTGGTGAACAAGGATGAAAAAATTAATTTCTTAAGGCTGGCCGTGGCCAACAGGGTAAACATGAAGAGAAAATATTTTGCCCACACTGGAGCCCTGATTTGCTTTGCATTTGACACGTGCTGCCTSAAAACACCATTTTAAATTTGATTTCAGTCATTCTACAAGATCCTCTCAGAAGAGGTAGCAAGGAGAGGCACTGTAACGAGCTATAATACAATAATCATGGCTTGGATCTCTGTCAAGTTTCTCAGAACACAAATGAGCCTTTATCAGGAATTTGCCCAAAACAAATAATTTCCACTCATTTCCGCAACACGACAGACACGATTCTCCCCCATTCAGCTCTTTGTTAGCTCTGATTAATTACTTCACTTCCAAATTTCATTAGAAACATATTCATCTTTTCGAGGTTGCAACAACTGATATGCAGCATCTCAAAGTCTCACATTAGAGAGCTGAACATCTGTCCATTCCTTACATTCTACTGACCTCTAGAGACTGCATGTATATATGTATAGCACATATACATTATTTATGCCCATGCACACACACCAGACAAAGAGCACAATAGGTTGGCTTTAAGAGAAATCTGCATTCAGTATCTGATATTACAGTTTTGACTTTAATCCCACACTGTTCTCAGAAACATTTTCTTTCCTGCAGAAATCTCTTGCTATTTTTTCGCCCTCTTCTCTTTGTTTCCTTCCAACACAAACACACCACGCCTTATCAGCTATGAACAGAATTAGGCTACAACTATGAATATCAATAGAAATACTGAGATAAAGCAGGTTTCATTTAGCATTAATATCTGCTGGGGAGGGAGTGCTGCRGGTCAGACACACCGAGTTACTGAAAAATAGACATTATTGTATGTGGGGAGAGGAGACCAGTCTGTTCCAGCTCAGTACAAACCCTTGTTCCCACACCAAATGATAACATCTTGCAGCAGATTCCTTGTCTCCATTCTGCTGCCAGGGGAAAAAAAAACACCTCTACAAAAGCCTGGCTTGGGTTTGACATTTAGACCAAACAGAAAGGACTGAAGGAGTTGAATTTGTCAACTAAAATCTATTCAAAATAGACATTAATCCAGTAACAAAGAGAAATGAGGGGAACAGAAGAGGCTGTGTTCTTCCCTAACAATGTTAGAATAACTGACATTGTTCAGAGCCATTACTTGGTGCTACTGTGTGGTCAAGGAGAACAGGAGGCATTACCACAAATACATRCAGAATTAACAGGTGACATTTCAAAGGCACATTCTCCAACTGAAAATACTCAGCATTCAGTTCCATAACAAAATTCCTGGAAAACATATATTGGGTTTTCTAACACTTCCAATGTTTTGTAGAGAAGGCCCACATAGAAGATATTTTCATATGATTTTAGTCCTGAAATGTCACAGACAATTTTAAGTTTGGGAGAACAATCTGAAAACAATGTCCTACTTCAAAAAAGCTTTCTCTAAAAATATTTTTTGTTTTTTAAAAAGAATTTATTTTTGGGGGGAGAGGGATAAAGCCTTCTTACTGTAGTGTTTTACCATGTTATAATCATATTTCACGTGGTAACAGAATACAAATGTTATTTGATTTGGAATCAGCTACGAGCTACAGGTTGAATTTTATTAAATCAATATAAGCTATAGATAGCAACTGAGCTCTGTCCCTTCAAAAATTGCATGCACAGAGTAAGAACTGTGCTAGCTAAATATATTCTACACAATACAGAGCTAAAAGAACTTACATCCCATACTTGGAGTTATTTGGGAGTTACTGCATCATTAATGAGGAAAATATATAAAACCCTGCCCTCCTTTASAAGATTCCTGGGATGACTTCATTGCCAAATCCTATTTCAAGTTTTTAAAATTACTTTTTTTACATTTATATTTACATATTTTAATAAGTACTGCCAGTCTCTGATATAGATRTAAGCCTCACAAATAAGTCATTGAATTACTATTATCTGCAGTACATTTTCCTACACATCCCAGCTTTATCTGTCACTAACTTACTGCAGACTCCCAGACATAGATTCCTCCTCAGCTCCAGAAATGTGAGACTAGGTGAGTATTTTTACATTTCCAATAGGCTTAAATCTAAATACAAGAATTCAGATTATTTTTGTCATTRTTTATACATAAATAAGCATCCAGAGAGGAATCTAGAAATAAACTATTGCTGCTACTGAGAAATATGGCACTCAACTCAATTGTGGCCAGAATTATTGACCCTGTGCAGCTATTCTGRGCTTTCAGGAGTGTACTCCTAAATAAAATTCCAGTATACAAGTAYGCTTGCTTTTCTCTTCATGACTTTGAGAACTGAGAAATACAAAGATAAAAGTTTATTCCTTAGGGCTATATTGTGTCATAAGCCTTTAAAATGAATTTGCCAATGTTTTCAACAGGGAATTCTCTTTAGAAACTGGTGACATATTACAATCTTTTAAACTGAATTCTGTACCATTTCACTGAATTGACAAGTCTGAGAGTGAGGAAGGTATGAGAACACAATTCTGGTGATGTTCTCACTGGAAACAGCCAGGCTTCCTTTTCTGAATGACAGAATTTTAAAAACGTGAAAGTGTTCATAAACTTTTGGCTGTGGCCAACTGAGACACAAAACATCCAATGGCCAAGGCTCATGGTCTCTGAAACAGCAGGAACTGCTAAGTTTGAAAGCAAAAACTACACACCCATTCAATAAATATATAYAGCATTACATTTCCTAAACTCAACTCATGAAATGCAGAAAGATTTCACTTCCTCTGCATTTCAAGCACTCAGACAGTTTTCTGARGGTTAAGGAATTACCTTAGCATGTACACAGCTGTGTGCATGCACAAACTGAGCAATAAATTAGACAMGCAGAACATCAAGGAAATCCCTACCAGCAACAGCAAACCTACATGGGGAAAAAAACCCTAAACCAAATAAACAACAACAACAAAACCTCAACCAACTAAAGCTTGTCAGATTAAAGACATTTTGGAACGTGTATCTGCAAAAACCCATAGAAATACTAAATCTGAGCCACATAAATTAAATAAATACCCTACAATAGTAATTACATAAGAGATGACTGTAGAGATCTGCCACACATTTTTCTACCTGCATTTATKCCCAGTTATAAGCAGAAGTTGAAATTTTCTTACATATTAAGCAGCAARCAAAATAAATTMATGCTCCTATGYATTGTAAAATTCAGTCAAATAYAGYAATTTTAATTCTAAAAACTGAAATMTCTTCTCYAAAATGTCTTCAAATAATTTTTGCTTGTCTTTTTTAACTTAGGGTACAAACAGGCACAAACCAGTTGCACACAGAGATCACATTTTCAGTGTGACTAGCCTAAGTTTTGCATGTTTATCCTGCTTTASATGAAAAGCTAGGAATAAAGAAACACAACACAGATTAGGGTTTTGAATTTGAAATCAGTTACAGTTGATGATCACCTCCAAAAAGAAATATTCCCACAGATAGAGGTCAGTGGTTGCCTGAAATTGCATCAGTTAGAGCCTGTATACTAAAATCCTCCACTCCTTTGGGACTGCTTTATCATTTTCTCAGATTAATTGAAACAGTAGTTTTAGCATAGAACAACACAGTTTTCCATTCACAGCTTTGCCATTAGGTGCTCACAATTTATTGATCAGAGACTCATCACGGGGCTTCTCAGAATTGAATCAKGTAAGGAGATGGTAACTCTCAATTGTTAATAGATAAAATAAGTACACGTAAAATAATGTACAAATGAAGGGTTTTTTTTTTGTCTTTTATGTGTTGATTTGGTAAGCTCTTGCTGTTCTCAAAGGAAGGCAACTTCACTCTACTAGAACTCTAATTTTGGGGTGGCAGGCATTTATTTTCTTTATTTATAATAAACATCTGTATTTTGTGGCTCTGTTTCCAAAAACAAAAGACCAAACCCCTAACTTTTARGGATATTCTGTCAGCCCTTCCTCTAAGAAAATACAGCTCAAACAATGTTAATAAGAGTGATAAAATCTGAAGAGGTAAGTAAAAATTAAAAGCCTTAAAAAAAGACACATGGGTGTATCAATGTGTGCCCCATTTCAGCACATGTGTCCCTTCAGGTTTGCAGATGGAATAGCACCTACAATAACCATGTAAAAATTATTGATCTCGTATTATGGAACTACCAACAGSCTTGAGGTTTTCCTTTGGTTTTTGTAACCTCACTGCATTTCTTTCTCTAGATGAAGTAATCTYAACTTTGCTCTCCAGCAACATCTACTGGAACATCAGTAAAATGCTGCTATTTCTATTAATCACCCATTTAACATCCAGTAGGGCAGAGTTAGCAAATGCCAAAAGCAGAGATAAACGCTCTGCARTTCAGACCCTGCATTCTGGGCTCAGGCACACCAAGGTGGCTCAGCTTCAACCTTCCCCTTCCCTGCCATTTCATAAGGACCAAAGTCAGTCTTCATGACTAATTCCTACCAGAATTCAGCTGCTATTTATACTCAGATATACTTTATTTAAGTAACAAAATATCATTTAAAGTACCACATTACACCCAGGACTTCCATTTTTGTCAGAGAAGTTACTCCTAATTTCAGTTTGATCCAAACAGAACCAAAGCATAAAAAGAACTTGGAAGAACATATGGAAACGTTCTGAAAGGTCAAACAGAGCTGGAGTGGCAGCTCCAATGCCAAAAAATAAACAAGTTCAGCAAAATCATAGTTAGAAAGCAAAAAATATCCACAGCAAAACAGTGAAACATTTACAAGTTCTGATTTCAAGTCTTCAGGGGGAAAAAAAAATGTCCCTTTAGTATGAGGCTGATTAATGAACACTGAAGGAAGGAGCAGGGATTGCAGTGTCCCTTCACTGAGGGGAGACTCAGCTCGGCTGTGGTGCCCTGGCACTGCCCACCCTGCACAAAGAGCCCTGCACACACACACACACACACTCACACACACACACTCACACAGCACAGCACCGCCCGGGATGTGCAGGGACGGGCACTGCGCACCCGGGGGGCTGCGGGCAGCACCCAGCATCGGGGGGGACGTGCACAAAGAGCAAAGTTCTGCAGGGAACACATCCATTTCACTCTGCAGGGTGCTCTCGTGTGGGTYTGCACCGCGGAATTGTGCCCATCGCACCGTGTTTACTCTCTGACAGCTTAGGAAGTTAGCTTCTCCCAGCTCTGCTCAGAGSCAGCCAGCAAGTGCTCCACTTCACAAATAACTCTGATCACTACAACACTACTTGCTTTCTTCCAGAGCCCTAATAATGGTCTAACTATCCTTGACTGCTTGTTCACTCTACAGTGTGACACGGAAATTCTGRATATCACTGCTGCTCAGAATCCCTTCCTCCTATTTTGAGTCAGTTTGCTGAWACAGAGAACAACTGTAAAATACAGGGAGAGAAAAACAAGCAGCAAAGCCAGTGACAACCAGAAACAGGCGTCCCARTAGTTAAATATTCCAGTTGTGAATAAAAAGCACTTACTAAAATTATTTTTGCCTTTGGAATCCCTATAAAACCTCCATGYATTTTTATAGAGAATGAAAGGGCACGTTTCCCAAAACCACAAACCCTTYAGGCTATAGAATTTTATATTATCACAAGACTTAAGTTCATACGCTTTGCCTGATAAATTAGCTCCTCTCAATAACTGTTAAACAGAAAGCCCTTTATTGTAATCCAAGTGCACTTGTGGACAGCACTTTCAGAGTTAACTCCATTTGACAACTGACATAAATCCATTATTCTAATTTGGTGATTGCTTTACTAAACACAGATACATTTTATGAGTTTTAGTCACGTATTTCATTCAGGATGCTACTTAATCTCAATTTACAAAACATAAACACGAAATAGGTTTTACAGTATGTCTGAAAGGGTAGAGCTATTCATCCGACAAAATGCCAGGCAAACAAACCACATTCACCTAAACCTAAACTCAATGCTACATTTTRCCTTACACAATAAATAGTAAATAAGTAAATTATTTTTTTAATTGAGCTGTTGCAACCAAATTGCAGAATGCAAGCTCCCTGAGGGCTGTAAGACTCKAAAGCTTTCCTTACACTGAGATTTCAGCACTGAATTTAACCTTAAGTGAAGTCCAGCTTTCACAAAAGCTGGCTCTCGATTTATTTTGATACACAGAGAAAAGGGGGTGAAAAAAACCCCAAGCAGTCATTGTGAACACAGCGTCCTCAGAACCCCATCTCTAATTCAATTTACAGCCCAGACTTTACATCTTAAACAAAAGGAATCCGATCCAACATCGCTGCTGCCTCTTGCTGCAGTTGCCTGCCTCAGTTACAGAAGGCTGGGAATCCACCGCTCCGACCAAGCACTCCATAAAACACTCGCATCCACACACTTCTTACCTGCCTCGGCTGAAGGCTTCCTTCCCTTGTTAGCAGTATGAAGCATCCTCCAGCCTTCCCAATCCTTAGCACCGGCCTCAAATCGCACAGCCCAGTCCCCTTTTTTTTTTTTGCGAGGAAACGCTTATTGAAAGTGATCAGTTTTTGTTGTCCCTTTTAAGTCCCTCCTGCGGGAGAAAGCCGGGCAGCGATGTGACGCCACCTTTTAATCTTTTGCGAGAGTGAAAAGGCAGAAAAGGAGCGCTCGATCAAACTGAGCTTCACACATGACTAAAACTCGGCGGAGAGGCTGCGAGCTCTGGCTGAAGCACCACTAGGCGTGAGTGTAAGAACAGAGAAGAGGGGAGAGTCAATGAAATGTGACAACGTATGTGCATCAAAGACGGGCAGGAGGGAGAGAACAATGAGAGAGAGATCGCGACAGCAGCGAAGGAAGGAGGRAGAATGAGAATGGGAGGCAGAATAAAGCCGGAATAAAAAGAGGAGAGTTTCGAAGCGAAGAATTCACAGAATAAAGCCAAAGTGTCTGGCAGCTTCTGTTTTTATCTCGGTGAGCATGACACGCTGCCTCTCTCATTTAGCAACACGTTCTTGTCTCTCCCAGGTTTGAAAGCYGAGATAATCACAGCGTGTGCCTGTTTGCGCCTGACTGGCACTGGTGCGCAGCACACCTGAGGTGCCCCCAACCCGCTCCTGGAGATGCAATTAAGTTCACATATTCATTAGGAGAGACACCTCCCCCTGCCCCCCCAAAAACAGGAGCTGCTAATTTCTACGTTAATTTATAATATATTTTAACTGGCAGATGGAATTCTACTTATAACTACTAACAAACTGCCACTGATAAACAAATGACTGAACAAATGTTTAATGTTGATAACTGGGTTATCATAGCAACAAAACATATTAGCGTTGATAAATCTGTTTTTAAGAAAAGTTATTACAGACACTTTATTTTATCTAGGCTGGAATTTCTAGATGAAGTTGCTCTAAATGATAGGAGAAGAAAAAAACTTGACCCAGAACTAGCAGTTTTAAAGGAATGCATCAGAGATACATTCACATTTTCAGTGTTTTTAAAAAGTAATTACAAGTGAACCCCCAAATTTAAAATTTGAAATTTAATTTTGAATTCATATCCATTTAGAAAAGATCCCCACATTAAGTCCTTTTACAAGTGGGGTTCATTTTGGTGCAGGATGGGGGCGGGATGAGTGTGGATTGTTTGGGTCTTGGGTTGGGTGGAGGTTTTTTTCCCCTAACTACAATGTGTAACATCAGGGCAGCTTCAGTGATTTGCTCTGTTCATACCTTCTACCTTTACATGGCCAAGGCAGATGGGCTCTATGCCAGCTGGCAATTGCTCAGCTGGCCCAAAGCACACGAGGTCCCTGTCTGCAGGACTGACACGAGCCCATAACCACACTCAGATTTACATGGAGCCAACATGCAACAGGAACAAGCCCTGAAAAAGATCTATTTCCTTTGCTGCAGCCCCCTATTAGATCCTACCGCCTCAACTGCATTAGGGAAAAGGAAAGACAAAGTCAGTAAAACGTGCATCTGACTCTGGACTGGGCAGAACAGTGCTGTGGTAGCTCGTGCAAATCACACAGAGCTACATTCGGGCATCTGGGTCTGAGGGCACTCAGGTGGACTAARAGAGTATTTCAACAGCTTTACATAACTTGGTATCCTCTTTTGTAGGGGTTTTCCAGTTCCAGAGAGGAGGTTATAAAGATGAGCTCACAAATGATTATCAGGGAATCAGGGGTCAGTTTCAACCCCAGGTAATTCATTGTAACACCATTATTATACCACAAAACTTGTAAGAATCTATGTTTTTCTATGCAYGTTTGTCTCCAGAATCCCACCAAAAACCATCACAGTAAGCTCTGGACASATGGAATCCAATTTTCATATTTGTATAGCAACACTTGCAAAACAGCTCTTTAAACTTGCAAACCTCAATCTATTGATAAATTTGTGATTGTTTCAGCATTTCCCCTCTTATTTTTTGTCCCTTGGGACTGGGTATCCACTGACTTAGATATGGATCCATTAAAATCAGATTCTCTCTCACCTTCTTAAGCAGCCTTCATCATGTGAAYCTAAAGCTACCATAAGGATAAAAATATTAATGGGAACAATGGACTTTTAAATCTATATGTGTGCATCAATTCCCCACGAGCTGAGCCAGCACAGGAGCAGTTTGTGTGATGGATCAARAATTTCTCATGCTCTGCTGCTGTGAGGAGTCCAGTGGATTCCTGACACTGTTTTAAAGGCCTCCTGTTTTATGGAGACTAACAGCACTTGAAGAGAAAGATGAGGGAGAACTAGAGATCCATGAGTTTAGTTATTACGTTTTTTCCCCACATTATTATTAGTAAATAATCTAAAGGAACTGCCTCACTCCCTTCTGAAAAGAAAGCAAGCAAAAATAAGTCCCAAGTAAGATGCTGTAAGAAGCTCCCCTGCCTATGCARTGAGTGCACAAGCACAGGCCTGTGCACACTTCAAAGGAGTAACAGGAACAATTAGAGCAGAGATCTTTGCTGTCTCCCATTCATTCTGTATTTTCTCACCCTTACTGGTAAATTGCTCGTCTCATGCAAGTCTTGATAAGAAGTTTCCACATCTCTTACAATGTACTAGATTATATCCATGACAACAACTTCCAGGAAATGCAAACACACACATACACACTTGTAGAAGTATTTATTCATTCTCACAGGCCTATCTACAAATTCACAATGGAATCAAATGGCTGCATTTGCATCCAAGGTCAACAAAACACTTGAAAACATGGATGCAGCTTGCTTTTTTTCATAAAAGACATAAGACTGTGTGGCTAAAACCAAGCATGAGCTTATACACTGAAGAAAATAAATTGTTTTCTACACAAACTGACCTTGTATTTGAACTGAAAGTGTTTGGACACTGAACTGCTTGACTCCTCACAGCTCCAGTGAGCAAGGCAAGTCATTCTCCTATGGAAGTTACTCTATAAATCAGCCACATTTCCATAAGACAGGCGAGGCTTTGATGAACATGAATGAGAAAACTGTGTTTTACTGCTGTTAAATGTGCTTCCACTTCAGCTTCCTCAAGCAGTACTCCAGGAGCACCCCAGCACCACACCAGTGAGCAGTACAAAATAACTACACACAGAAACACACCAGCARTGCCATTTTGTGCAGAGATACAAACAGCTGTTTTCCAGCCCTTTTCTTACACTTTCACCATTAGAGAGAAAATAACTAAACCAGAGCTTTCCCCTCAATCTTCCCTGAGGAAGCCAAGTTTAAGTTTAATCACAGAAAACCTCTTGATACCATGCTTGTCCACTCTGCTAGGAATCTGCCTKGTTCTGCTGTGTGTTCCAGTCCCCATGCAAACACACCCTCAGTGACCTCACACTCCTGGAGGAACAGAACAGTTTTAGAACATTCACCCCCCTGCGTTGTTTCAAGGATGCTGAATCCAGCCCCATCCCCTACAACCCTCCCAGGGCCTTGGAGAACAGGGAGCATCWCACAGCTCACGATGGGGAAACAGTGACAAATGCCTGTGAAAGCACTCCCACCTCTCACAGGGACTACTGGCCAGAAACACTCATTAACTGCAAGTCCTTGGGAGCTGGAGGAAAGCCTCTGGTTATGCAGAAGGGCCAATAACCACTTTCTCTTAGCAATATCCTTCTGTATTTTACATCTAGCAAAGACTTTCTTTGCTAATTATCTAGTTGGGTGACACAAACACAAAATTAATTTTTCCAGCCTTTTAGTTTTGTTTCTTCTGTTTCASACCTAAAGACAGACTGTCTCTGAGAGCATTTCTTCTTTTTTTCCCCAGCTACATCTGTTGGTTTAATAAAATGTTCCACCTTCTTCTCCCAAAGCCCTGTTTCAATAATACCTTTGGATCTCTACCACCACAAGCACTATAAAATTATAAGGGCACGGTGTGGCCCTTCATCTCTCYCCAGCCTCCATTCCCTAGAATAGATCTGTTCACTGCTCACAGGGAATACAGGAGGAGCACAGGGGCTGCAAGGGAGGCAGAGCATACAAGAAAATCCCTTGTGTCTTATATTGCCTGTACTTCACTTCCCAGCACCCAATTTACAATGAGAAATGCAGCTGGACCAGAAATCAGGACCAGACATAATTTTGCTGGTGAGAGGCACAAAATGAAGACCTTGCACAAGCCTAAGCTTACAACATCCTGGCAGGGTGAAGAAAAACTGTGATGCTATTGCTGGTATGAATAATAAAACCACTTAAACGCTGCTTTTTGAGCATAACTGAATACATGTGATAGCATCATTATAAATTAAAGCTGTTTATGACCTCCATTTGGKCCAAACAGTACAACCTTCCTCACTATATGCATGGGTGAGCAAATTGATCCACAACTGCCTGTGTTACATGAKAGAAGGGATAGCCAAGTGTTCTGAAAAGGAAACAAAAAGAAAACCCCAGCAAAAGCAGCTTGTAATGACTCATGCAGATCTCTTAATGGCTACTGAAAATAATCTTTGAATCCTATCATTGTCAACTCAGTCAGTGATAATAACTAATACCTAAGTTATTATTTTATTTACATAGTTAATGTCTAGTTTTCTCTATTCCATAAATATAAGTGTTATTGTGTTTTGAAACCAATCATTTCACAAATGAATGGGAATCAGTACTTCTCTAAATTCTGCTAAAGTACTAAAATAGGAGATAATCAGTATGTTCTTCACTGTTTGGGTACAAAATTTTCAAAAGACGTGTAACTCCACCCCACCCTTGTATTTATTTGTAAAACCGCAGAGGAAACACACATTTCAATATTCCTTGAGGAAAGCAACATTCACAGAGGAAAGCAACATTTCAAGAGTCAGACTTCTGTGGCACCAACTTGTTGTCTGCATCATACATTTCCATTTAAATTTTTTTTTCTCCAGTTATAGTCACATGCTAAAGCCTTTCAAGTCTCCTCAGYACCTCAAACAATTCCTGGAGTATCCCCCACAGAAGATTTACATTTTTTAAACCAGCAGTAACCCGATTACTTTCATCTGTGCCTAAACAGCAGCCGGCWCACCTGAACCTCCCGTGTCTCAATTAACATGAGGGACGGAGAGAATAATTCACCTACGAGGTTCAGATGTGCCTGATTTCTCCCTGCCACGGGCTGAGAGCTCCTCCATGCTCTGCAGGCACGTTCTGCTCGCAAAGACAAAGGCTGGCTTCCAGGAGAGCACTGTGAGCCTCCTAAAGCATTTCCTTCACAACTAGGTAATTTAAGTTCTCTACGTGAAATACAAATCTGTGCTGAGACAACAGAGCACACAGCTTCACTGAGGGCACGATTTATGTCAGAGTACAGGGCAGCACACTTACAAACTGAACAAAGCCTGGCTTTACTGCCCAGTCCCCTGAATTAATATGCAACATTCATGCCTTAAGTATACCCTGGAGCATTCTCTGAGCCACGGCTTTGAAGATGTGTTGGTTTCCTATGCACTAACTTGACCTATATTCAGGCTGGCTTCTATTCTGAGATTATTTCTGCTGTGAATTCAATTCCAGCCTCTACAGACACTGCTTTGCTACACCTATGATACAGATGGCRAAAAGCAGAAGGATGTCAACAAATTAAAAGGCCACTGCTGTCATGGCCTAACAACCAGGGTAATCAAAAAACTCTTCTTTTTTTGTGAGCTGATCTTGACACAAGCACATTTCCTTGATAATGTGGAAGCACAGAATCAAATCTAGAAACCTTTTAAAATTGTTTGCTTTTATGTCAGGATCCAAAGACCTGCTGCCTTGCTGGAGCCAAGTTTTATCTGTGCCATGAGCCCAGGATGCCAAAAAACTGCAAGAGATGACCAAAAAGTGGAGGCAGGGAAATTAATAACTTTTTATTTTCAGAGTAAAGTTACGAGAGGAAAACAGAAAAATGGCTCTCTAATACAGGGCACCACAGAGGAAGTGAAGAACAGCAACAAAGGTTTCACTTTTAAAAAATTTGCTCCTGTTTACTTGTGTTCTGAGGCACAATTCTTGAGCCAGAACTCCACTTTTCCACTGTATTTATAGCACAGAGATCTTACAGGATTAGGTCTACACCTTATTAATAACACCTGACAATTCATTAACTGCTTCAAGTTGTTTCATGTAATGATCAAAAGGACTTGTCTACCATAACATAACACCTAAATTGCCAACCCCCTTGAGTTTACAGGTCAAGAACTCCTTGAGAACTTGGAAGACTTCCACTCCTGCACAGGTATCCCAGAGCTGTGATGAGCTGGAATSCTGCAGGGACTGCTAAAGCAGCAATGCCATAACAACAGGGCACAAAACCCACTGTGAGATCCCCACACAGTCCTACTCACCACATGAGTCAAGAGCTTCTTTTATTAAACACTCTCATGCTGCCTCTAGACTATGACTCAGGCCAGTGAGTTGATAAGGAAAAGGAGAGGTTCAGGAAAGTTTGGTTTACTCCCCATCTGTTTTGGTACAGCACATGGAGGAAAATTCCACCCACAAGTGTGGACATGGCATAAGAAACACCCTTAATGTGGCATTTCCTCAGCYCTCACCTGACACAGGTTTTGGGGAACCTGTGCTATGAACCACAACAGCTGTTGCTGCCTTTATCCCTGCCACACCACTAAGAAACTGCACACTGAAGCAAAAGAAAAACCARTAAAACTGGTAAATGTGAAGTGCTGATTAGAATGTTGAGAACAGCAAGAGTTTGACATGAYTGACTCTTGAGAASTTTAAGATATAGTATTGAAAGTAAATTGTAAAAATCTGACAGAGATGTTCAAAAAGYATATGCATATTAAAAATGCTATAAAAAGTGAGTATGACATTACATTACAGATTATTAAAATATTAAAAAATATTTAAATGCACATTTTAGGTCTGGTTTTATGATAACAGCTTCAAGTTCTGAAATGCAACCAGATCAGATTATTAACAGCAAAATATGGCTTTCTAGATATAGTCATTCTCTTAAAATTATTGATAAGTAATATGCTGTATATAAGAATTATCCAAATTTAATAATAACACTCCTCTTTTTTCCCCCCTAGATTTTTTTTTCTTCAGAATATACAGATTTGATTCCATGGAAACTCAATTGAGMCTGTGCCACATCTTTCATACAGCTGACTAAGAGCATGGGTGAACTATCTGGCTGTTACTTGAAATGTTCTTCAACTTCATGCAGACAGACTCATTAAAGCACAAGCTTTYCCAAAAACAGTTTCTGACAAAGTGAAAAAGTAATTAACACAAGAAAAAAAGAGAGAACTATTTTTACTTTTCCTATTTTTCACCCAGCCAGTTYGTCACAGGCACTGTCACTCCTGATGTGCTCTCTCCTGTGACAGCCACGGACACAATTCAAACCTTGACTCAGCAGCCAACACTCTCTTGGAGTTACCTCATCCTTACTTATCAAATTTGGGATAAAATGGGACAACTTCATGTACTGAGTACCTCAGAAAATACCTCTGGAAGCTGCCAGGAATGGATATTAACTACACTGTACACATGACAGAGTCTCCACATACACTTCCCAGAGATTGCTCATCTCAATGCACACCAAAAGAACAAGGGGTACAATTTTGTAAAAAAACCCAAACAACCCATGAAGAAAAACCCCACAACACCAACAAACCCAAACAACACAGCAGACTGACAATCCTACAGTGTTCAAATTGTCTAATAACCTCCATTTCCTCTTTCCCTGAACCTCCTGTTTTTTTTTCCCTCTCCATTTAAACTGTGCCCATTGAACTCAATGGAGAAACACTTAGATCCATGATGAAATCGTATATAACCTCATTCATTAGAGATTTTTCTGCTGATTAAGGTTTCTAAGTAACTATAATAATGTAAGGCAATACCATCCTGCTGCTGGTTTGGGGCTTTTCAGCATAAAGGATATGAGTGAAGCCAGACAAAGCATAAATCATAAAACATAATATCAGCATTCTGTTGCCCTTATCTCTACTGTAGCACCTAGTTTTTGTTTCAGCTAAAGGTTTGCTGTCAGCCAAATTCACAGACTATCAACTGTCCTCAGCCAATACAGGGTCATGACAAAGAAACAAAATGTGAAGAAGTATTTTCAAAATGCTTTTCATTCTGTTAAGAATTGGCCAAACCCATTGTAACATCMTAAGTAATGTCGGATCCAAGGCTTAAGTAGTTCCAACACATCTTCTGGTAGTCACCAGAATGGAAATATTTCTTTATGCTTATCAAGAGGTCTTTTAAGAACAATGAAAGGATGTTATTTAAATACTTTCAACACCTGCTGAGGCTAAAAGCCCACAAGATAAAACAACAAAAAGATAAATAAAAGTGTACCATAAAGATAATAGGAGGAAAGTTTTAGTCCTGGATAAAGTACCCAACACAAAAGACACAAATATTTTTCTTACTTACAGTATTGAAGTGACATCCACAGAAAAACAGAGAGTTCTGCAGCCTCTTACCACCCTGGAGTAACTCTGACTGCGATGGTRAGCAGCTCTGGGGAGAACCAGGTTCTGGGGCTGGAGAGTGGAAAGTGCCAACACCTGTGGCCTGTTAGCTGTGGCCTGTTAGCTGTGCCTCCCTCAGCTTGGGTGGAGAGCAGGAAAGTGCCAACACCTGTGGCCTGTTAGCTGGGGTGGAGAGCAGGGGAGTACCAGCACCTGTGTCCTGTTAGCTGTGCCCCATTAACTGTGCCTCCCTTAGTTGGGATGCAGAGTAGAAAGTGGCAACACCTGTGCCCTGTTAGCTGTGTCCCGTTAGCTGTGCCTGCCTCAGCTGTGTCTCCCTCAGCTCGGGTGGAGAGCAGGAAAGTGCCAACACCTGTGCCCCGTTAGCTGTGCCCCTGTGCCTCCCTTAGCTGGGGTGCAGAGTGAAAAGTGCCAACACCTGTGCCCTGTTAGCTGTGCTTCCCTTAGGTGGGCTGGAGAGTGGAAAGTGCCAACACCTGTGCCTTGTTAGCTGTGCCTCCCTCAGCTGCCCAGTGACCTCAATCACCACTCTGACTGCAGGACACCAGGGCAGGGAAATCACTGCCCTACCCCACTGCCCAGGCTGTGCAGGCAGCCCGTGCCTCCCCTCACACCTTGCCCAGGCACAGCCGTGGTACCTGCAGTCCTGCCTGTGGGGTTTCACCTCGCCTGAAGGTCTCAGAGCAGCTGATGGAATTGCAAACACCCACCCGCTCTGCTGTGTCACCCTCTGAGGAACCTCTTCTTACCCAGCTGAGTGCTCCGAGGTACCCCAATGACCCACCTCTGCCGGAGGGGTCAGCAGGGAGGCCGAGCCTGCCAAAGCAGAGCTGCGCCACTCACTGACCCTGCAACACAGCTACAAGTTTTGTTATGACATCCGAGATTTACTAAAGCAGTAAATAAGGAGGATGCCACTGCTCGAGCTGTACAGCTACAAACACAGTGCGTGGCCCACAAAACCATTAAAACCGAGTCGAACACTCATCTGGACAGGTGCCATCCACAGCGAGGATGGGGTTTCGCTCCGGGGACGTTCGTCTCTAACGCAGCACTCKCTGAGGGCTGGGGCTCTCTGCAGCCCGAGCCTCTCCACACAAAGGTGCTCGGGACACAGGAGCCCCTGCCCGGCCCGGCTGCAGCCAGCTGCCCGGGGAGAAAAGCCAGGAGAAGACAGAAATTGCGAGTTTAGCTCTGGCTGTGGGGTTTTTTTCACATAATCACAGAAAGGACCTAAGGATCATCTGGTTTCAATCCCCCTCCCGTGGRCAGGCGCACACCTTCCAATTGAGGAGGCTTTTTGTTCGGTTTGTTGGGKTTTAGGGGGAGAAGGAAGGAGCGTTGTTGCTGTAGTTGCTTTTCTTTTCCCCTGGAGCTCGGCCCCAGCAGCTGCTCGAGCAGCCCGGCGGCTGAGCCTCGGCCGGAGCGGAGCCGCTCCCGCTGCCCGCCCTGCCGCGCCCCGTGTCCCCCGGCACCGCGCACAGCCCGCGGGTCCGGCACCGTCCGGCCGTGACCCGGCCCCTGCGGAGCGGGCAGAGCCCCCGCACCCCGCCCCAGCGACCTGCGGAGAGGCCGGGAGCGGCCGCGCTGCGCGGGGGATGCGCGGGGAGGAGACGGGCGGGACAGGAGATGTGCGGAGCAGGGGATGCGAGGGATACTCGGGGCGCGGATGCGCGGGGTAGAGATGTGCGGGATAGAGATGTGCGGGACGGGATTTGCGCGGGGCGGGGATGCGCAGGGTAGAGATGTGCGGGACGGGATTTGCGTGGGGCGGGGATGCGCGGGCGCTGCCCCCGCACGGACGAGCCGCGCCTGGGGCGCTCGGGCCGGCACCTGCGCGCCGGGGCACGGACAGTGTCCCCCGGCCGGGGGTCCGGCACACGGCTTCTCTTTGGGAGCAGGGGAGGTGACAGCCCGGCCGGGGAAGAGGCAGGGCACCCCTCGAATGGCCCGGGGTGTCGGGGCCCCGCCCCGGGGCGCGGATGCCGCAGCCTGCGGGCAGCACCTGCCGGCCGGCCCTGCGCAGGGAAGGGCAGAGCGAGGAGCGCGCTGTGATCCTGAGCAGAGCTGACAGCGGCTGAGCACTGACACAGCTCCAGCCAGAGAGAGCAGAGATCCTCCGGATAGCGAGCGGCTCGGCTGCGATGTGCAGTGAATGCCTGAGCAGCCCGGCCGGGCTCTCCGACCAAAAAGAGATGCCAAAGGGCCAGCGCTAATGGCAAGTCTGTCTCGCCACAGTCATCAGCGTGACAAGGCTGATGCTGTAGGTGCCTGGAGAAATAGATCTTTTATTTTCTCAGAGACCCAGGTATAAACTATGGGCTTAGCTCATGCATAAAACCCAAAATGAGCACAGCTGATGGCTGCTGGTAATGTTAACAATTAAGGACTATAGTTTTCACTATGGATTAACAATTTTAAACACAGGATTCCTGTGAATTTTTAGCTACACTGCTGCTGAATGAAAAAAAAAAAACAAAAAACAAAAAAACACCAAACCAACAGGCACCTTTTACATGAGTCTGAGCGGAACATTTTAAATAAAAAAAAAAAAAAAAACACACACCAAACCAACAGGCACCTTTTACATGAGTCTGAGCGGAACATTTTAAATTAAGTTTCAATAAAAAAAAAACCTTATTAAAATGTATTTGCCCCATTAGTGACTCAATTACAATTCAGCAAGCCCCCCAAAAAAGCCATGAAAAAGTACACAAAAAAGAGTAGGAAACTGAACAACAGAGGGAGACAGGGACATGCAGAATCAGTACAWATTCCAAAGAACAATATGCAAACATGGAAATACTTCTGCTCTGGCTACAAAGACCACACTCAAGATATGACAGTTTCAGTATGAAAGCAAATCACTTGCTTGGAATCTTAACTCAGCTGGTTCCTCTGTGGCCTCAAAGTACATCAAACCCATCTCCCCAGCTGCATCTTTCATACTTTGGCACACAGATTTCCCAGAACCCAAACATGCCCGACTGTCCCTGGCACASTGCTGGGCCACAGAGGGCAGGAAGSAGTGACTCTGTACCAAAGAGACATTCCCACAGCACACCTACACCTTCCCAGCAAACTGATACTCCAGGTGGAAAAATAATAAAGAAAACAACCCACAAACCAACAGAAAAACCCAMAAGCAAAGAACTGTTCTTGGAAGAGGCAGAGCTGAGAGCCCTGAGTGCCCCTGCCCCTCTCAGCCTGCCTGCACAGGTGACAGATGCTGCCTCCTCCCATCCCCACGCTCACCAGGGGGAAGGGAGGTTGCTTCTATTTCAGTTATTAAGTGGATAATGACTCCATATGCTGTCCTGCAGCCAAGCAACAAATAAAAATCATAATGCACAGGCCAAATAACTTCCTTGGAATCTAGACACATTACTGTGCATAATTCCCTTCTTAATGGTTATAAACAGACCAGAGCAATAGACAAAAATAACATTCTACACAGAAGCATGATTATAATCAGCTATGTATGACATTTCTGTGCCATTTGGGTTAACTTTCAACAGCATTCTAACAGAGCTTGTCATTTTTCAGGTAATATCTTGCTTCAGTAATTCTMTTTCAAAGTAGAAAACAACACCTAAGGTTACAACTACTAATAGAGTTATACAGAAGCCATCCTAAATCCCCCAGAAAARAWTTTTTATTTGCAGTAGGGATCCCCRAAAAAACACRGGGCYAGTACTGACAACTTATTTCTTCTATRAAGACTAGAAAATAGACTATAAACAATATTTTTTTTATTGTTCAGACAAGTTACACTGAACTCCTGGGAGCCAGTGTTTTAAAGCATGCAAAATCCATGGCTGAAACAGAGCCTTGGAGATGAAATCACATCTCAGTTTGAGATTCATTGCTGGGTCTTGGGAAAGACARTTACCTTTGATGTGGTCAAATTTTTCAGTTTATATAATGGTGGTAATGATACCTCACAGGACTCATTTAAGGGTTTAATAACTAATACTTGCACAAAATTTTCAAGTTGCTAATTATGACTRTTTAGCAAAGTGTTAACCTAATGCATATGTAAGAAAACAACACGAATGTATTCCCAAAGATGATTATGATCCTAATTATTATTAATGCCACAAGGACAAGTGCAATTGTTCCTCGCCCACCCAGGTGTGAGGTGTGTGTGGCACACCTGGCACCTGGCAGGAAAGGCAGGGCACCTCAGAAGTCACAACACGTGGAAATTGTGCTAGAACAGGAAATGCTGGGAGGAAAATCTGCTCACAAGGCCAAGTTTAGAGTGGACCTCAATCATTCAGACTTCTCTGGGAGTGGCTGGCTGGGCTGTCAGGCAGGGCAGGGATGGGAGGGCAAGGGGAAAGCAGCAGCAGCTCCAGCAGAGCCAGCCAGGGAAAGGGGCTGCAGCAGTCCTGACACAGAGGAAGGAGAGAGGAAGGAGTCCTGGTGAGAATGGGAGGGCACAGAGAGATCTGGGCAGGGAATGTCATTGCCAGTTTTCTCAGCTAATGTCTCGCCCAGAAAGCACTGGGAACAACTGCACTTGGTGCAGAACTCCTCAAAATAGAGCAAGTTTTATTCCAGCTAATATGAATACATTAGGGAAGAGAATAATTGAGAAGACTTTARAAGGCTTCAGGAAAAGAAAAATCCTGTAAACAAGATTGAGCAACAAGTCTTTGAAAGAATCCTTTTGTTCCCAGCACAATGCTCCCAAAATCTGCTTCTTCAGAACAGTATTCATTTAAGAAAAAGAAAAAAGAAGAGAGAGATAAAAGGAAAGCCAAGAACACATTTTAAGGCAAAAGCACTTAAAAACCATTTTCTTACTCTTCAGATTTTTTGTACCTAAGCCTGGAGGTACATTGTCCCTGCTCTGTAACACAGGAGGTTCTCAGCTCTGCTGCTTGGGCCACCACAAAGCCTCATGCCTGGCCTGCCAGGTGGGCATGGATGGCATGGGCTCATTTCAAACTGGGAAAAACCCCACACCACTCATTTCCCAGAGGAGCTTTTAGCAAACCCCACTCTGTCTTTGGCCAGGGTGTACCCCTTGCACAGGAGGGACAAGTGGGCAGAGGAAGGCTCAGAGTGAGGCTTATGAGGGGAGGGTGACAGAAATGCAGGATGACACCAGCAGGGGTGGAGCAGGGTAGGCTGGAGACTCTCGTGTCCCTTCACTCTGAGGGACTGACTGGCATGGAGGGATATTYAGGATCAACTTGCCATTGATTAGCTTAGGGTGTGTCAGATCAGAAGGAATCTGATCTGCAGCATACCAAGGATTTCCCTAACCAGCAGAAGGGACTGCTATCAGCACATCAAACTAAGGCTTCATTTTATTAAGCAGTGTAGGAAAAACCAAGCTGTGAATACGTGCACTTCCTGCTCCTGCACTGGACTTGCAGTACAGCCCTGAGGCTGGAATGATCATTGTCACCTTTACTAAAGATTATTGCCACTCTACCCCTGCCCAGAGAACACAAGGCTCCTGCTTCAGACTCACAGTCTGACTAAAAATATCAGCACTTCAAAGTTATCGTACATTCAAAGTATCTCATGACTCATAAAGAACASACAGAATAACAACAATAAGGAGCAAAAACAAAGTTCTAGTTTCTRGACCACTGSCTCTAGATGTCAAATATTAACTAACATTGGTGCATTGTCCCTGTGTCTCTGAGGAAATCTGCTTCTGTGTCAGTCCTGCCTTGAAATCTTCAGTCAGCTGGGAACACACAGACTTGTGTGAATCCCACAGCTCTGAGATGCCTGAAAGTTTCACCAGCTCCCTCAGATGAGTAGAGAACAGGCTCCTACAGCCAGAGGGGCTCTGACACAAGCCAAGAATTGCCTGTTCCATCAGACGTGGCCAGGACCTCCTGCCTGTGTCCTGCTGCACAGCTGGGGCAGGRGGAGGGAGGGCAAAGGAGCAAACTCTGGGCAGGTGTGGGGGAACAGAGGGTACAGCTGCTCAGTGGGCTGGGTGGGGTTTTTTATTCCCACATGCCAAAATCCTAAAATGCTATAAGCTCCTCTGACTCCACAAGGCTTTAGCAATGTACACTAGCTTACAATGCAATCTTTAAAATTTGCATTTTTCTCTGATACTAGAACCATTTATCTCACTGTAATCAAGTCTTTACTARAGTAAATTTGTTTCTAAACTCCCCTGAAAACCCTAGAACAGTTTCTGCACCTGTAGTAGACATAGCATGTTTGTCAAACAAAAAATAACATCACTAGTTTTTAAAAATTCCCCATAATTATAATTACCASGGATGTATTTCTGCTGCAGTCAGTAGTAAGAAATACAACTCACTGTAAAGTGAACTACAATCAGACATATTCATGGCATTCAACATATTAAAATTAGATGACAAATCTRAGACAGAAGTGACATTTAAGTGACTGATTTCCATAGTCTATGTCCCCATATGTTCTCCCTGTTCAGAAGCTGCCTCTGAAAACACCACAGTGACACTGGAGGCCAGAGCTCCTTCTGGGGGATGGACAGCTTTGTGTTGATAACTASTGAAATACACTGACTTACTGCAACATTTTTATACAATACTCTTCCTGCCTTGAGCCTAAATCCCAACTAAACCATGAATGAACAACGCAGGATGCTCCCTGAAGGGCTGCAGGGGTGTGGGTGACACATYTCTCATCTCCCGAGGGGTGAAGCTCAGCACATCCTCACAGCTTCCCATCTGAGCCCTCTGCAAAGCTGCTGACTGTTCCCAGAGCAAAACATCTCCTGGTCACACATRCTTTATGTGCCGTGGGGCTGAAAATAGCAAAACAAATCCCCATTTTTCAAGCATACACAAATCAAAACTGAGTAGGAGAAATGTATACAAATGAATTCTGAAAGAAATAATTTAAGCAGCTTTAACGTTGGACTTCCAGTGTGCCTGTCTACCAGAAAATACTGATGCAAGCAGTCAGTTTGGGTTTCACTGACTGGGAGGAAGCAGACCCATTGACTTTAATGAGGCATGGACTTCACAGTGAATTTAATCTGCAAAAATCTTGGTGCTATTCTTGCAGGATAGGGCAGGGCACATGGCTACCTGCCTGAAAGGGGCACATAAAAGCATTCCCAGGATGTCACCAACACACACAAGGCACAGTCTGATGAATGAGAACCCTGCACAATGCAGCACTATATATTGCATTAAAGGCTTTTTGGTTCTGGTCATTATTAGGACCTGTTATTACAGGTTTTTATTAAAATTATGCATAATTGTAATTGCTAATGCATTATTATATCCTCCTCTACGTGAGAAGTAATGAATAGCTTAAATTAAGGAAAGAAACAAACCTGTAGGTGAATGCAGGCTTGTTCCCACTGTGATTTATTGCAGGATGTACTTATTATCCTAAGGACTGCTCTGAGACAAAAAGGCAGGGCAACATTTTCTAAGGTTTCTYTACCACAATTGGTTTTGTTTTTTATTTGAAACATAAATTATAACATGATCCAACAGGTTAGGAAGTATAAAGTTCTGCTTTTTTTTTWWATTTCAATTTTAAAAATTAATCATTTCAGCCTGTGCATTTTCCAGTAGTTGCCAGGTAGTGCAGAGCTGGGGAAGCTGCAGCATAGGTGCAGCTTTCTCACCCATATGCTGCTTTCCTTAAGTAACCCATTATACAGAAAAAATAAATATCTTGTGACAGATTGTTTTGACACCTAAAAAACATTTMAATTTTTTGAATGCATTTGACTGAAAGGCAAAAATGCTAGATAGATGTTAATTTAACAGATGTCTAGCTTTGCATCATCAGCCTGAAACAGGCAATTTCTAGCAACTCTCCTTGCTGCATCACAACACGAAATCCTATGAATTCCATATGGATATGCCTTTCACAAACTTCAAAYGAGCCATGCTCATTGAAAGGGAAGTAAAATTGTTGTAAGAAGATGGTACCACCTGGTTGTACTTCTGATCRAGCAAGTAAACACACCCAGGGATAACCAAAGCAGTATATTGTCATTACATTACAGTCTGCAGTAAGGGGGCTTTATTTGAGGTTGTATGTGAAAAGCATTCATTTACTTGAAATAAATAAATAAGGTAGTCTCCTAAAACCCAAATAAATTCCTGAAAATCTGATTATCCTATGGATAGATTTGAACCAAGGATTTTTTTATATTTTGTTCTGCATGCCTTAAATACAAATCTGTGCATGCTGATTATTCTGCCATACTCCACWTATCCTTGAATTGTGGTTCTGTATTGATTGTTGAAGAAACTGAAGTAACTACAGATTAACTAAAGCTGGTGCTGCTAGCACAGTCACCTACAATCTTAGAAAGCTTTGGGATGCACTCACCATCACACCCATTCTGGTGCTTTCATGACTTCAGTGGGCTGATGTCACACTGATACCAAAAAGAACACACAACACGCAGTCAGGAGGGAAAACGAAAAGAAGAAGAAGCTTATTGAGTTCCATTGATATTTATGCAAAAGGAATAAAAGGTTCTGATAGGTGGAGGAAAGCACCACCTCTACACACACACTGGCTAATACACATGCTTGTCAAAGAAATCCATCCCACTAAAAAGAATGTAAACATTCAAGCTAGATAGAAAACAACACCTGTTATTTACATGAAAACCCATGGGAAAACTGACTCCAAGCTACAACTTATCAGAAGGCTTAAAAATTCAGGGTGACAGGTTACAAGCAGTAGAAGTTTTACACAGGGAGAATTTCCCCTCTGAACAGTCCCACASAGTTGGCTATATCCATTTGGSATCTCAAAGCAGCAAAAACTGCTCTGTAMATTTCTGTATCGAATTTGCACAAAGTATTACTGCTCTCACTTTACAGAAAAGGAAATGGGAAATAAAGAGATTTAATTACGTGGGAGATTGCGAACCCCTCACAACTGATTTCAGAATGATCCTTACTGATGAGCTGGAAACTCTGTTGCTGAAATAGAATGTGTRTTTGCTAATGCCACCTGATCTCTAAATAATGAGGATCAGTGATATTTACCTGCTTAATAGGAATATTATGAGACAAATCTAATTCATTTAAGGGTACTTAAAATCACACTCTCTGATTTATATGCTTACACAAATTGCATTTACCTGTTCTAGTTGCGATCTACATATCATGGCAAGCCAAGGCATTTCTGCAATTGGTTCCAGACTGAAAATCTGTGCTTTTGAAAAGGGCAAACATGCTTCCCCAGTGACAACATTCATCTGCTCCAGTTTCCTTATCAAGTATATCACCTTCAAGTAGGCACCTGTTATTTCATGACCCAAACTCAGTTTTTTAATTTGGAATGTGTCCTTTTTTTTTTTTTTACTAAGACATAACATTGCAACACATCATTTCCACAAGCTGAATAACCTTAATGACACCTCCATGAAGTCTGAAGACAAAATATTTTGCTTTGAAGATTTTTTTTTTCTTTAACATACACACAGTGCAAAAAGTGTAAGTACATTCAGATTATTCAAAACCAACTTTCTCAAAAATCAAACCCAAAAAGTTGAGTTCAGGAATGATGAAGTTTCTTTCTCTGGTGAAGCCATGCCCTGAAGTGACTTAAATAAAGGTTTTAAAATGTATGGAAACACTTCCACAGGGTAATGTTTTGTAACAGAGAAAGGTTAAACCCATGAGGTTAACATAATCTAAATATAAGAAATACAATAAATAAAGACCCCAAGGGAATGGTTTTGCTTTAACTGTCTTAACTATGTCACTACAGCAAGCACAGAACATTATTTTTTAGTGTATCTTTACCATAAGAGAAACATTAAGTAAAATGACATTAACATTAAGTAAAATGAGATTAAGTTTTTCCACAACAGTAAATCATCATGGGATACCAAGGATCTGCAAATGATTCACATTTACGATCTGGTCACTGTTGCTTTATAAATATATCTTTGATTTTTGACCTTGCTAATTAGGCTGTGTGGAAATACTATCAACTGCTCAAGACTGATGTTAAACACCTGCAAAATATTCCATAAATTGMTGTTTACAATCCTGATTCCATCTGCTTGACTTAACAGAAATCTTACAAATACAGAAAAACATTACTAATGAAGGTATTCTTTCTCATTATTTTTGTTTTGCCCAGTGTAACAATTCCACAGTTTTCACTATTTTCATTTTGCTTCTCATTCTGCTACATCAAGTCCATCAAGACCAGTAGGGCTGGATACAGGGAGCACAATTCATGTTGATTTTAAAAAAAAAAAAAAAAGGATTTAAAATTAAATCCCCCTTGCTCTGGACTGACACAAACTCAAAGAGGGCACAAAGGAATGGATCCACTGAAGGCATTTCTGGAGATGCTCTGAAGAGARGGAACAGCAGTGCCTCAGTATCCCTGTTACCCATGGAAGGGCTGCTCTTGCATTTTCCTTGRCGTGTCAGTTCCTTGGAAAGGGAGCAGGAATAAAGCCTACAGGTGCTGAGTTATAAATTAGGACACTCAGTTTGACAGAGATGATTAGCTCAGTCTTTGAGGAAAGAAGAAAGCCAGAGTCCTGCAGCATTCCTGCCTTCAGCTGGTTCTTCTTCCCTGTCTCTGTGGAATTTTAACACTGACATTCTCCAAAAGTTACATGAASAAATTCTTGTCCAGACAAAACCTGCCCTGCTCTGACAAATGTGAGGAAGCCACCAGAAATAGAAGACTCCTCTCATGTTTAAAGAAACATAAAAATAAACCCCACAACCTTCCCAGAAAATTACTATTCAACAGAAGAAAACCTTCCTGTGTTGARTTTTTCCAGYGCCTAATAAATTTAAACTAAATAYGTATTTTAAAAAATCAAAACGCTAAAAGCATTGTGTATTCTGTTTTATAGCAATTCTTGATCAACTACAACCTTAAAACAAAGAAAAACCTCTAAAGTAAGATTTTTTTTTTTACCTAAACCCAGCAGTATATGCTTGAACATTTCAGTAAGACTCATTCCTGGTACAGATAAAATGGTAGTGAGGACAAGTGAACAGAGAAGCAGACTGGGATTTGGAAAAGAAGGTTGTATTGTCAAATTTGCTTCAAGTAATTCGCCTGCCTCTTCTTTATTGCTTTCATCTGTAACTGAGGCAGGTGGCAGTGACCTGTCCCAGGAAAACACTTCCCAATTCCAAGCCACGTGTCAGGGCTGAGCATCATCACCGTAAGCAGTGGCTGGAATTAGGAAAGTCACAATGTATGGAAACCTGCCATTWGGCAACTGAGCAGCATTGTGATGATGGAAAGAACGTGCTGATACACCTCCTTAATTTCCAAGGAACATCAGCAGACCACAGCAGTGTAAATCAGTCCATTTCCAACAATGCTGCTAAGCCATGGCTGGAAGCTTCTCTAAAACACACTCATTTTCCATGTTCACAGATCCAATGCACAGCAATACCATCTCCTTCCTTCTCCAGAGGTCTCTTTCAAAACTTTCTATTTTCTCCCCCCTACATTTTTATTTATTAAGTCTTCACACAGTAATCTAAGCACTGTTTGTCACACTTCATTTTCATTCATCTGTTAAAGAATTTCAGCTGTACTCAGTRACTCAATTCACAGTGGCTTTAAAAGAAGCTAAGACAGAGACCACCAAAAGGTAAAAAACCCTGTAAATTAAGAGTCAACTGGGATCGAGTCTGGGGAATAAATACTTTGCTCAGCAACATGATGGGTAAGATTGTTAAATAGCTGTCACTTGATCAAGCAGTTGATAGTCACTTCTTTTGCATTGTTGAGCAGCTGGTGGCTTTATTAATAAATTTGGGATATGGGTGTTAACCCCAGGCAGATCTGGCTGCCTGAACAGGACAAAATTAAGTACATCCAGCCTTTATGCTGTTTATTKACATCTGTTTTCCATTTGGCTCCTTCAACAAAAGAGACTGTTCCATTTCTCTGATATTTAGGAACCAGATTCTGGGGAGTGTGAGACTCTGATGCTGTGCAAATATTGCATCATTAGGAGGAAACGTTCTGCTGGGGGCAGTTGAAACTTCAGGACAAGCCATTTGCACTGAAATGGAAATCAATTTAGTGGAGATCACAGATGCATTGCTTTTTCTCCATCTCAAAGCTACAGTTTGAACCCACATTATCTTTAAAATTAAACTGATAGTAAACAGCTATTGAAAAATGTTTATGAATATGAATTAGAATGCACCCAGATTCGATAGACAGGCATTTCATTTTCAGGAAGTTGAGCAAAAGATTTGTACTATCAAATCTGGCAGAATCAAAAAGGACTAATTCTTCAGTCCTCCAGCATTCTTCAATATTTCGCTGCATATTTAAACAGTATCTAAATATTTTATCATTAATATTATTTTCCTACATTTCCTACAGTCTGTCTACTTTCAAAATCAGGCTCCTGCTTGTGTTATTTTAGAGTGAACTTAGAAGTGCAGCTCAAACCAGATGTGAAAAATAGTTGGTTTTGTTTCCTGCTTCACATTTGTAATTTTGGTGCTGACAGAAGCACAATGCTCTGTACTGAACACTCAGTTTCTAGCTAAGATGTATTTATCCACTGTGACAAAATAACTACTGAGGTAGATTCTGTTCATATAGAATTTATGTCTCTCATAAAAGAAAATRCAAAATAAAACCCACATAACTTAATAATTAATATTCCCAACAAGAAACTTATCGCCRTGACACACTTGAACTATAAAACTTAAAAACTGTGGAAATCCAATAGCAGTTTGATTATTCCATCCTAGGCTGTGCTGTGTTCCACTCATTTGGGGCATGTGCAGTTATCTGCTTTGTAAAGAGGAACACYACAGATAGTCTTTCACCTGGAAAGCAGGATCAAATCCAATTAATATTAKATTCTGTTTGGTCTAGTGAATTTACCAGCATCTGCAGAAGTTTCAAAATCCCTAAATTTTAATTTTTTCTGTATCTTGCCTCACTCTTTATGAATGCATTCATTTTCCCACCCCCAATTATTGGAGCTTAATTTGGCTTTTTATTTTAATTCACACAGTTCAGAGAAAAATAAAAGTTAAAGTTACTGTACCTCAACAAATGTACCTAAAGTGGCACTATTTTTGCATGCATGAAAGCTCAAAGCCTCAACAACTCCCATGAGCGATTACTCTTCTAACACTAATTAGATATTTGCTAATTAGTGTCTGATGTGTGAAATGAAAAACATTTTGAAGCTGAAATGGATAGGGTCTATAAAGATAGCAGCGCTATCCCAATTCCCTTTTTTCTGTTATCATATTTCATAAATATTAATAAGATCACATGATACTACCCCTTCTATAAAATTATCTCTCTGGAAGCAGCCTATTGTTTGGTATAATAGGGCTGTGTCAATATTTTGCATTAGCTGTAAAGCACTCAATGGAGGGAAGTGTTTTCTCTCAATGTTAAAGAGATGTCACATTTCRTGCATCATCTTTATGCTGTGTTACTGAGCCCTCTTTTTAATAGTTTATCTTTACTGCACTGAAACTAAGAATGCAAAACTTTATTGAGTAATCCTTTACATTTCTGAATAATTTACTAAAGTTATCTCATTTCAAATGTATCTCAAATGAAAGACAAATGATGAAATGAGTTTTTTTTCTCAAGCAGACACTGAGAACATCAAATTAGTGTCTTTGATGATCATTTCCAGGAAAGGTTTTGGAATACTAGAATAGTTAAAATAGAAYAATGTCTTGAAAAGTAACTTCTAAATTTGTATCAGAGATGTTTGAACAATATGTGCCTGTGATCATGCACAGCAAATTGCTCCAAGCTGCCAGGGAGAATTACCTGTGTCATTTAATGATACAAAACTATTTATCTATCAGAATATTGAGATCTAAGAAAAAAATTCAAAGGAAAAAAAAAAGAATTGAGGTGAATAATTCCTGATGAAGAAGCTAATTCCAAACAGGAATATTGAAACAATGCTGCCCACATCACACCTGGCATCTAATCACAGGATGACACCCAAATTTTACACAGGAGCTAAGCATGAATTGACARAGGTGACACTGAAACAAAATAATGACGAGATGATCACTTTCCCCAGGCTGACATTTTGTGATTCTAATAACACCCATCAAGGTGATTAAAACGATAATAAAAGGCAAGTTCTG
Source organism: Alauda arvensis (assembly GCA_902810485.1). NCBI lineage: Eukaryota > Metazoa > Chordata > Aves > Passeriformes > Alaudidae > Alauda > Alauda arvensis. The sequence continues at coordinate 267,393 of CADDXX010000127.1, read as the reverse complement.
AGAAAAAGAATAAAACAGACACAGGCAAGAGAATACATGACAAGTGAAGCTACAATTTTGCATTTCACTTTTTTCAATGAAATTTCTTCATTTCAGAGTGAAGTTAKGCAGTTCATCAGTCCCAAAGGTGTTTCTGAAATAGAAACTGCCTTTTCTACCAACACACCCTGCTTTTCATTTCTCAGGTATTCAACAGAAGAAGAAGCTCTTCAATATCTATTTATCCTGAGACAGTAATTTACACTTCACATTAGCTTGATACTTTTATCTAACTTCAAATAATTAAAGCATCACAATATGATTCACACTGATGTTCAGGGGCAAAGTCCAATTTCATTTAAATTTGTTTGTTTGCTGATGTAAATACATTAACACCAGCTACAATGGCTATACCTTCTACCTTTAATTACTGTTCCCTCCTTGACAAACATTATGAGTTAACTTCTAGCACACACTGACACATTTTGCCTTTTCTAACCCTGAAGATCACCGTGGTACCACACAGCTCTAGGGATGCAGGGTCCATGGAGGTGGACAGAGCCKGGGACAGACAGTGACTGCTGTCCTGGGATTACAGAGAGCAGTGAGCACCAGGACAGCTGGATGTGACATGATGCAGCACATCCTTGTGTCAGTGGGGTTTTGGAGTACAGCAAGGGTTTCAGGGTTCCTACTTCACACTCCCTTACACATGGCAAACCTTCCCCAGCTTTGCCTCAGGAATTATTCTCCCTCCCAGTCCATGACAGAAGTCACMGCAGTCACCAGAGGCAACTCCACTGTGAAGAGCACTGAGTTCTGTCCTTGGAGATAAATGCAGTCACTGTTCTTGTAGAGTCAAGACTTGTTTGGCTGGGCAACAAAGGGTTTGCACTCAGCTGCCAATTAACATGAGCTAAAATGCTTGTAAATAATTAAACTTTACATTTCTGAGTTCTGCACATATTAATCTATTCATGCTCTGCTGACACTGGGAAGTAAAAAAGAATCACAACATATTTGTTTCTTTGATCTGTAAAATAAATGGTTAGAGTCAAACATGTCACAAATACAGAATTTATGGTGCATCTGCTAGGGAGAAAAAAAAAGGCAAGAAAGTTTAGGTACGTGGACAAATGGATGAGTTTTAGAAACAAAAAGACTGTAATAGTTACTCAGCTTGAACAAGCTGCTGTGTTCARGGATGTACAACTGGTACTGAGAACAGATTTAATCCAGTTTTTCACCGCTTTGGATACAATGAGGATCTTTCCAACAAAACACAGACACTGATTCAAACACMTCACTTCTAGAACTGAAATGAATCACTGGGCATTTTGAAGCAGTACAGAATAACTGGAAATGTCCATGCCAGCAKATTTGTGATGGAAGTTTTGCCAGCACTTCCAGAGTTCAGTCAGGKCATGCAGCAGCCCCAGTGAGAAGTCATGCCAAGCACATGAGCAGCCTGAGGTGAGCACAGGYTGCTGTTTCTTGCAGAAATCATTGTGGTCCTAAAAGAATTGATCCTATCTCTTCACTAAAATGCACCCACTGGCTCATCAATGGAGTAGGAGCAGCTCTGTCCTAAAGCCATAAGAAACATTTTCACCAGGGATGATCAAGGGACAAAYCAGACTTTCCTTCAAGCTACTTTTACTTATGCAAAAGCAGGAGAAGTCTTGGAAGGGCAGKAATGTGTCTATTTTCAGAGAACAGGCAGCTCAAGCAACAAGCCCTCTTTTTTTTTTTAATAGGCAACTTCAAAGAAAAGCTCCATCATTCATGTGTGGCATACTAATAACCTGCACCTTTGTGTTCTTCTGTTTTACATTGGGCTTACAACCTGTTAAGGATATTTTATTAATGTATTAAAAATATTTAATATTCAGTACCTAATTCTTTTAATTTCAACTGCTTTCTTGACACTCYTAAATTCCATAAATGTATGGAATTGTAGTGTAGGGCTAATCAGCCTCACTGCATGGATTAAAAAAATACACTAATTAAAATGAATCTTTCATAAGAGTTTTCTGAGCCATCCTATCTATGCTYAGAAAAAGGCTTGTCTGGTAACTCAGCAGCTCACCATTTTCTATGCTRTTTCTGCTGTTTCCTTGCAAAATACTGAATTAACTGAATCTCCACAAAAGCAAACTTTTTATGCTTCACCTATTTAGGAGGGAAGTTGTTCCYAAAGAACATAGAGAAAATCAGAGGAGAAAAAAAATGCCCTTCTTAAAATAAAAACAATATTTTAAAACAGTTTCTGTTATGACTAAACATTTCTTCATTTAAAAGTCTAGAGAAAGAGTAATAGCTTTAGTTCTAAGATAATGAAACTCACTTTCTATGAAAATGAAATGGCATTATATTGTGTAATAAATGATTGTTTCTGCATTTTCTCTCTCTYTCACTAACTGAAATTTGACATGCATTGGCAAAGTTTAATTACTGAACTTTTTATCAAAATATAAAATGGAGAAGAATTTGTCAGGGGACTGATTTTATGCACCTGTCAAAGAATAACAGCAGGTATTAAAAGTATTTAATAGCCTGGATTCACGTAGCTACAGATCTTTCCACACCTTGGTGAAAAGACTGAAAACCCAATTGCATTTGCATGCTCTCCTAATGTTTCCTGGCACATGGAACCTGCTATTTTTTATCAAATGAATTTTAGTCTTTCACACAATTCCATTGTACCTTGAACTGTTCAAGTTTCTACATTCTCTTTTTTTTTTTCAAATATTTCCAACTGCATAAGCTTTTATTCTGAGAATGAAAGTCTTGCATGACTGAAACTTAATGAGCTGAACATTCTGCTTTAATGTTCCTCCTAATGGATCAAATGGAGGATGTGTTAAAAAACAAACAAACAAAAAAATTTTAAGAAATTAGAAAGTTTGTGCTCAGGAAATTAAGCAAATATGTGTGCCCCCGTTCTGGTGCAGCTGTTTTTCAGCCTGACCTCACAGAGTTTAACCCAGTGGAGCTGTGAGTCTGTTCCATCCTGTCACACCCATGTGAAGGGCAATGGTRGGAACTGCTCTGGAGGGCAATAAACAACTGATTGAAGTCACATCCATTCATATMATGGARYCCCAGCATGGCTTGGGTKGGAAGGGACCCTAAAGCCCACCTTGTCCCACCCCTGCCATGGGCAGGGACATCTTCCACTGTCCCAGGGTGCTCCATCCAGCCTGGCCTTGGGCACTCCCAGGGATCCAGGGGCAGCCACAGCTTCTCTGGGCACCCTGTGCCAGGGCCTGCCCACCCTCACAGGGAAGAATTCCTTTCTAAAATCTAATCTAAATAAAAATGATAGACTGTATAAATCCTTGTGCTGCCACCAATAGCTCTCCAAGGCTTCAAATTTTCCCCTTAACAATTTACATATTATATCTACATATTAAAAAAAAAAGTTACCTAGTCCAGTGGCATAGGACTAATAGAAAGAGAAGCTTGCCTGGCCACACTGAACTCCATAACCYAACAGTACAATTCCCATGGCAATCAGCTGCATGAAGGATTGTCCCCTACAGCAGCAGTGCCAGCATGGCTGYAGATACTGCTACCAATGGTGCAAAGCAGTTCTGGCAGCATCAGGATTCTAAAAGACAGCTGTATTGACATACTGCTTCTCCTAACATGACTGATTTTCCTTTTGTAACTTCAATGTGATAGATTTTGAAAGAGTCACTCTGGTGATCAATAGCAATTTTTCACGGCATTTTTGCTATTTCAAACTTCCTTTTCCTTTACTGCTTTTACATTCAGTGCACCCAAAGGATTAATGTCAGTCTCCACTCAGAAATTATTTGAGTTTAAGAAAACATATGCATTCACTTCCCATCCCTTAGAAAATCTCACACAGCTGAATTCCATGGAGCTGTGAGACTGCTCCACCATGCTCACATGGGTGAGTGTGAGCCCCTCATCAGTACAAATAAGTGCMCACAGGGAAGACAGAAACAATGGACATTTCTGTGGGAAGCAGGCAGCAGAACTCTTGCTGACCTGTTTGGGTAGAAGAGGCTGTGGCAGTGTTTGTGTGCTACCCAACAGCCTGTGCCTCTGGCCATGCCAGCCTTGTCCTGTCTCACTGGAGCTTTGCTTTTAGCTCCAATGATGACTTTGTTTAATAACCAAGTGCTATTCTAAGTCTAATTGGTGTCACTGGTCCTCAGCTTTGAATAGTCTTATGAAATAGCCATAATTTTTAAAGAAAATGCAATGATGAGTGGGGAGTGTGGGCAGAATTCCATGTTTCTGACCCTGCTGTGATGCTGCAGGGTGGGTCTGGCTGCAGAGAGAGGGCACAGGGTGACATGGGAAGCACCAGCACTGGGAAGGTGCCACRGGGCCAGGCCTGGGAGGGGCAGAGCAGATTTTAAGGGTAAGGAAGAAAGCAGTGAACAGTCTGTGACACACAGGAGAGACTGCCCAGACAGCAAATGCAGACGTTACACAGAGCTGCAGATGTGTGGAGRAGGAGCAAGGTGCAAGAACACATCAGAAACTTCATGGGAGCCCCAAACATTCCCGAGGGAAGGAGGATGAAAAACCCCCAAGAGCAGCACTGTGCTTTTCCCAGGCAGAGAAAGGTGAGCCTTTGCCAGCAGTGCCATCCCCTCCTGCAGCAGCAATGGCTCAGCAAAGCCTCCCTGCAGGCTGAAATGCACAGCCCTCAGAGCCAGGGGCAGGGGACAGAACATGAGGAAGGAAGGGGAGCTGCTCAGTAGTGTATGCAACAACTTTGAATTTATTACTTGTATTGCTTGTTGATTTATTGAGATTTTTCATGTAATGGCTTTCTCCCCTCTCCCTTTCCTCCTTTCTCTGTTAACAGCTGCATGTGGCCTAACAGTAATTGTTTTATTAGCCTGCTATGTTACATTAGCAATAAATTCTGGACTTTACATATGGTTGTCTTTCTCTTTTTCCCATAACTAAGACTTGCTAGCCTGGAGTTCAGGTTAGGGCTCCCAGAAAAACAGTGARCTTTAACAAAAAACAATGTTCCAAATCATCTTGTGCTTCTGCAAGACAAGGAGACAAAAGCAGAATGTCTTCTTTTAATTACTCATGTTCAAAATCCATCTAAATTTTGTTTTGAAAGGCTAACTGTGATTAAAGAACAGAAGGAAAACATATGTCTAAAGAAGCACTGTTAAAAAAAATACTTCAGGAAAGTCTTTGATTGCATAAACCCCCCTCTAGCTTCAGGAGCTATTTAGCTGGGTATTTGAGCACAACCAACAGGAAAAATGCCTGAGTCACTCCAAATGAGTGCGAGTTGGCAGGACTGCAGAGCTCAGCACTGCCTCTCCTGCCAAGTGTCATGCTTCATACAGAAGACTCACGCATCAGGTGTCCATGTCACACTTTTATTTCACTCTGCATAAATCTCACACAGAGAAATCTTGACAAGGTTTGTTTTATGCCAACACAGTACTCCATAAGCATTTCTCTGATAGGARCTGCAAAGACCAAGAGCTGGYAGCTGGATCAGCTTAGGTGAAATTYTGATTCCTGCATCAGAAGTTATGCAGCAAACTTGTGCCAGCCACTGCTGGAGCCTGAGCACTCACCCAGGAGCRTTTGTGTGATGTCCTGGGAGCTGCCCCACCCCAGCAGGCACAGCCATGCTCTGCTGCACCAGCAAATCTAATACACAGTGACCTTGCTTATACTCCTGCTTTTAGGCTCTGGAGAAAACTTCTTTGTTTTTGTCAAATGAATGATATAATGAAACCCGTCATGTGGCAAACCGCATTCAAACAGATTTTGGTGTGTCATGTAACTAATATTTTGTGTTTTATTCTGTTTAGTGGTTTAGGTTCACTCTTTGATACAACACTCACGTTTTGTTTAATTCTATCTATATTTCATTCTATTTTGTCACATCTGATTAAGCTCTATTTGAAACTCTTACTTTGCATTAGCACACTGGCTCTGTTCCTATCTGTTTGGAGCTACGTGGATAAATCATGTGCTTGGAGCAGTGCCTCAGTAATCAAATTGTCTGCTGAGAGTGCAGTTCCATGCTGTAATTTCTGCTAGTGCTGAACCCAGTGTAAACAGATCCTGGCCTCCTCCTCTCACACCCACACATCCCTGGCTGGCCTGCCAGCTCTGCCCTGCTCAAACACAACTGCAAACACAGGGCTGAGCAGCTGACTGAGGGCAACTGCTCCAGCCTGAACAAAACCCCAAAACAAACCATCCAAAAAACAAACAAAATGTCCCCCTCCAAAAAAACCCCGAACAAACCAGACAAAGACAAAGAAACCCCAAACTGAGTGTCATTTATAAATGGATGTGGAAACCCCAGCTGTGCAATTTCACCTGCACAACTCCAGGAACTGTCACAGGAGGCAGGAGGGAGAAGAGGGATGGGAGCTGAGCAGGGAGGTCTTGCACCAGCCTTGCTGGAATTGATCCTCCTGCAGACCTCTGCTGGCAGGGAAGGGAGGTGATGGGGCTCAAGAGGCACCTTAGAAGGGAAAGGTCCTGATCCAGTGTCTTCCACAAAGAAGAGAATTTGCTCAAGATTTCTTCCTCTATAGAAACACAATTTTGAGCTCAGTTGCCTTTGTATACTTCATTCAYTATGTATCAAGACACCCATCCTCTATTTTGCACTGTTTGAAGAAATAAAGGTATACACTCTGCAGGTTATAGGATCTTGGCACTGCTCCCCAGCAATTTTGTGTTCTGGTGTCTTTCTTCTCTATGCATTGTCCATGAAAATTACCCATTTATTTTTAAATCTTGCAGTTATACAAGCCAGACAGAGAAGARATCCATTCTAAGAATTACTGGAAGYTAAYAACTCCATAGYCATGTAAGAGAGGGGTTCTTGCATTTATACAATCCCTGCAGTACCTGCTGAGTGATTCAGACCAGAGCTAAGCTGACATCTGCTTTACAAGGCTCAGGAACCCTCTGCATTGGGCACCTCCAGGATCCTTTCAKGTGATCCTGGTTCTCCCTTTGCTTTTGCTGCCACCCTTGAGCCTCCCAGTGCTCTGATGCCACACACARTTTGGCTGCTGCCTTACCAAGAACAGCTCCTCTGCTGAGAGAAGGAGGTTTCATCCTGGGGGCAGCAGCTTCCAAAAAGAACAACACTTATCAGGAAAAGAGAAATCATTACTCCTTTTAGTATTTTATGGAAATTCCCTGGAAGTATACAGGATAGACAACTTATGCATAATGCCTTCTAAAGCATAGGATTCCTTGGAAACTCTGTTCTCCAAAAGGCAGCGTGTTAAACCTGCCTGTGATAATTACCTCCTCTACCTGCACATTTATTTCCCTATCTTTTTAACTCACTCCTTTAAAATACTTTACAACACCCTGGATTCTTGTACCAGCAGAGCCAATGACATGCAGTATCCCACACCTGAAACTTTACTAACCCAAACCAAGGTGAGATCATTTATTAGAGAGGAATACAACCTTCTACATTAAGTATGGTAAAACATTTTCCCCTTCTAGTGACATTTCCTGACTTTACTGTCTGCAACCATTCTATTCCATAGGASCCTGGAAAGCTGGAAGAAGAATCACTGACACATTGCTGTATTTATGTTTACCATGTGTGGCAAAACGTTCTTAGATAACACCTCTATTTGTCTGTGACACAGCAGGGAGTAAATGAAAACGTTTATTCTGACCCCTCAGCAGAAAGAACTCCCTTAATCCACTCACTGATGAGATAACACTGTAGGATTACAATAATCAACTTGCAGTATGTCCTCTATTAGAGCACTGAAGATAGAGAATTTCATATTCACTGGGAAATGATTCTTCACTTATGTAACAGTGACAGGCTTTTGCCCTTTGAGATCATATTTTTCACCCCATGCTGAGCCCTCAAACAGCCTCAGTATCAAATGGCTAATATTAAGCTAAATATTACAATTCTAAAAGCCTGTGACTAAAAGAAAAATTGTTTGCAATGCCCACTATTGATTTAAGTAATGGAATGATAAAGAGGCAGATGTTAACAATATACTCAAGCTTCTAAGCATCCTCATAGGGGTAGAGTTACAATGTACTGCTTGTGAAGGGCTCTTATTTAAATGTAGATACAAATCTCAATCACTTCCTGCCCTAAGAAATTTAAAAACTGTTAATATTGYAGGGAAAGAGATTGCTCCCTAGATTCCACCACAGCTCCTCATGACCACTGCCTAATGTCACGCAGGAGTTCTCCATTTGCCACAGAATCACTGAGTTCTGTCAAAATTCAAATAACSAAACATGGGGAGGAAGGGAGGGCGAATGAGAAAACTCAGATAATTCACTGAAACCAGAATTTTTTTCCATACGCTTTTCTAAAGGAAATTTTAAGTGTCAAAAAATACATATCTTGTGCTCATTATTAAATGCTAAATACCACAGTGTTTTGAGCTGCCTTGTGGCCATTGTGAAGAAAACAGGTGTTCTGATAGATTATAAAGTGTGAGTCAGAGGATGTGCAGAACAGAATTTTAATGAGGCTGCGAGCACACGAGTCTGACTAGCCTTTTGAACATGATGCTAAAACACTGCAAGTAGTCTTTAAAAGAGACAAAAAGCAGGAACACAACTAAAAATCCTCATTAATGTACAGCAAGCGAATGCGGTGCAGAGAGCCATTAAGTCAGGTTCTGTAGGGCCCCGGTGACCCCGAGGTCTGCGGGAGAGGCTCGGGAGAAGCCCTCAGGGGTGGGGCTGCCTGGTTCAAAGGGGCATTCATCCTTCTCGACTTTGGTCTGGCCGCCTCCCGCTGCTAAGTCATGCAAATTCCTTAATGATGGCTGGGCTGTGTGAAGGGCCAGCCTGACGTTCCAGTAAATACAGCAGAGARATGTCCCCTGAGCACCTCATGCAGCCCCCAGGGCCCATCTCTCCGGTGTGAGCAGCAGATGGCTCAGAGCTCTGTGTGGGCTTGCTGACGTGTGCTCAGAGCCCTGCCCAAAACGGGAGCTAAAAGCATCCTCAGCACAGCAGAGAAGCACCCAAATCACTGATCGTGGCACCCGCACACAGCCTCTCCCACAGCCTTAAAAGATTATAAACAAAGACGTTCTGTGACTGGCATTCAGGAATAAAGTGATTTTGGAGAAAAAGAAAATAATTCTTGCAAGGCCCATATCTCAGAAAAGTTTTCCTCTGACTGAGAACAAAATTGCTGGCTTCAAGTTAAACCCGGACATTGCTAAAAGGAGAACATCTGAGGGTATGGGGGGGAATGAAAAGCAGTGAAAGTGCTCTCCCAAGCTGACACCACACCAATGGCTCCTCAGTTTTCCTCACATGATTCAACCGAAGGGGAGGGTGAGGCAAAAACAAATCACACCTCTATGCCTGGTGTAAATGAGCACTTGCACATATACCCAGTTTTGCTACAGCATTTGTTTTGATCTGTGAGCTTCCAGTGAAGCCTGAATGTAAATACAGGAGTGGATCTTTAGTAGGAGGACAGTATCAGCTACAAACCCATGGGCAAGATATACAGAAACAATATTTTGGAAAAAAACTATGACATTTGCTTTCTATGCATTAACTATTTCAGGATAATTCCATTAGACTGTGAATGATTCCCACCCTTCATTAAGGCCATTCTCCTCCTGTCAAGCACATGCTATCAGGAGCAGCACTGTGTTCTGCAGCTCCCYGGGCCGTGCTTTGTGAAGCACACAAGTTGTTAAGCACATGCATTTTYCACCTCCCACACACTTTTGGACATATGCTGTTTACTTTTTAAACTCCAAAAAGTGAGCATAGAGAATTACTTCTACACAGAGGATTTCTTTAGCTCAGCCTTAGAAGCGACATCCACTTGGGTTTGTGGCGTTGGAAGCTGAAGAGAAATGACAGGGCATTAACAAAGGGAAGGAGCTATTCCTTTCTGCAAGGGCTGCCTTGAAAATATCAGCTATGGGAGTGAGAACAACAGAGCATCAGACCCCTTCATAAAGCCCTTTGTAGAACCAATAGGCAACATCTTCTGACAATACCAGATACAGGATTTGTAACACAGAATGAGGATCTACAGTCCTGAATAAAAATGTGGAACAGCCTGATGAACTGGGCTCTACTAATTTTCAGTAGAGAGGGATAAGGTTTCACTTATTTTCCTGAAGGAGAGAAGGTAAAATGGCCCAACAATGAGGGAACTCCAGAAAATGTATGAAAAGGCCARGTGAGAACTTGAGGAAGTCAGAATAAGAGACATCCTTGGGAAAGCCAGACTGACAGTGTTACTGGCTTGGCTGGCCAGGGCCTTCGAGGGACCTGGGAAGTGAAAAAATCCAGAATGCCAGGTTTGAAACCCAAYGTGTCAAAAGTTCCTCATAAAACGTAGTCACATTATTTGTGGGGGAAACTGTGATCTTCTGATGCTCATGTGGACATGTGAATACTCACAAGAATGTGTGTGTGATATATTTGTATGTACGTGGGAATGTAAATCCTGTGGGTATATAAATGAAAGCATCAGCTTCAACACAAAATATTCCCTAGCAGGGGTAAAGCTGGAGTGCATTTCTCAATAGCAGAACTCACAAACATAGAAAGGTGCTACAAAATACCCCTGGGARTACTTTAATCCTTTCAATAAGCCTTTAACCTTGATACTGTATACTTCATGTTATTTTCTGCCAGAGTTTTCTGCTCTGTATTTCTTCTGGATGGATTTACACATTTTTAGAGCTATGTGAAATTAAATTTCTCCATAATTAGACAGTCTTATAAAAACTTCAGGGATGTTTCCCTGTGCAGTTTTACTMTTCTCCCTGCTATTATAACTTTAAAAGTTAGATGGAACTTGGCAAAGCCTAATTAAGAAAATCAGGAAGTTCAAAACTTGTGTTAAAAGAAGGGAACGAGCAATTGAAAGAGAAAGCGTGCTGAAATTCCAGTTTGCATCCCTACAACCAGAGAAAGGACCTGAACTGAAATGTGTGCACCACCATCTCAGCAAGCACAAATATAATGAAACTCCCCTGACTTACAGTGCAGCACCAGCCCACACAGAAAACGCCTCTATTATTATAGCTTAAAGCATACATGTAGGTGGTGGGAAAGGTGACTWGAGTTTCATTTTCCTTGGCCATACACTCTGGTCTTTCTTTAGAAGAAGAAAAAAAACCCACAGCCATAAGGAACTGGAAAAACCAGAGTACATTGGGATGAATACCTCTAAATTATTCCACACACCCACCTCTCCCAATCACAATCAAAATAATTAATGATGCAGAAAACCTGTGACCTGCACACACTTTCTGCACTAAAAGTACGATTTATATGACTTATTTGCAATGCTCATGAACAATACAGCACAGGCAGTGGGTACATCTGTATCACAAGCATTCAATCCATAAYCTGCAGAGCACCTTCAGCTAATTATGTAGCACTCCTGATTTCCCCTTTCAGTGCACTGAAGATCACTGGTGCCAAGGATATTCACTCAGCCATGAACACAAGATCATCTCCAAGCACTTTCAGAATTTTTCTCTTATTAAGCTTTTTAATGCATAATTAGGGATTTCTATACCAAGTGGATACTTGCACAGCTCTTTACAACCTAGTGCAAAACATATGTTTTAAAAAGATACTAAAGAATGGCTCGAGTGGGTATGTTGGTTCCTGTATGGATATTCCTGCAGAYRCTGGACATTTTAAAGGCATGAATTTAAATATACTCAGCCAGAAAATATGAGCCATTAGAACTGTGTATTATTTTGATGAAAATAAAAGAAGCTTCAAAGACCTCTTTCTAACACGGGCTCTATTTTCACTGGGATTTGTATTTCAATGTGTAAAAAATGAATTATAAAAAATTGCTATTTTACAAGCTTGCTTTAGTTGGATAAATATCCCTGCTTCTAAACCTGTTTCACCTGCCTGCCTGTTCTCTCCAAATCTSTATTAGTATAATCCAGCTGAAGTGTTGAGAACAGATATTACTGTTTCAATTATCAACAGATGGCTTTCATGCATACTTTTTTTCAGTCTTGCAATCAAATGAAACCTGCTCTAACAACAACTTCTTCCAAGTTTCTGTTTTTCAGAGTCAAGGTGAAGTGAAGGAAAGGAAGCCCTTTCCCAGCTTAATGGAAAATGTGTTGAGTGTGTTCTTACTGACTTCAGCAACAGAAGTTTCCAGGAGTGAAGGCTGGGCTCAGTGCATGTAAACACTGAAGTTTCTGTGTTGGTTTGCTATAGGTACCATTTAAGTTACATTTTAAAATAGCTCCATTGTAAACGTTGCATATTTATCACTTGCCTACRGAGAGAAGGTAGGAGCTTGACAGTGTTGCCAAAGAAATGTCAGTAAGTGAAAAGCAAGTGCCCAAATTTTCAGATGGAGTACAATAAACCTTCTAATTATTGCACATAAGTTRCAGCCTTTGTGTAGTAAACACCAAATAATCAGGAACTGAAAGTTAACCCTTTAAGGTTTGGAAACAAAATTTTTAAATATTTAAATGACAACAGTAGTGCAATGGCCCTTTAAAATTAAAATGCACAAGGTTTAATAGTTTACATCCTACCAATTCCCCAATTAAGTCCAGAATGCTCAGGTCTTCAAGGAAATAATGCCTTCCACAGCACATCAAAGAAGAATCAGAGCAAAAAAGCACCATATAAATTTTTCTTTTATTATTTCAAGTTGATTGCTTGGCTGTACCAGTGAATGAGCAGGTCTAGAAATCAATTCCTTCAAAGACTTMATCCAGGCAACTAACTAACGAGGAGTGTTTAATTGTCTCAAGAAGATCTTTAGCTTTTCTTCCCTTGCTCACTGTAACAGCACTGAAAATGGCACAAACACACACCGTCTTTCCAAACACACATTTATCAGGTACTGACCCTGTAAAAACCCCAGGCCAGAGAGATGAATTTACAACTGATATCAGATCTGTAYTGTCTTTCCTTCATGCACACAAAACAACTGTGCTGTGTCTCAGAGGTCCAGGTGGGAGCTGAACAGCTCAGCTGGGACACAGGGACCCCATAAATCTCTGCTTGGACCTGAGAGAGGCCCAGCACAGCATCCCCTGGCCATGCAGGGTGTTTTGTGTGGCTTTCAGGGACTTGGAAAAAGAGGCAGAGGTAAGAGATTGACATTGGTGTAAGAATACCAGACTAGCAAGCATACAATGTTCYCTGTTCCAGTTACTACTGCACTAAATGGTCCACCAAAGTCTGCCCTTAAATTAAGGAAAACATGCAACAAGATGTAAAAAACACCCCTCTCATTTTGTGCAGATATGACATTCACCAGAACAAATAGCATCCAGAGGATTTCCATAYTTGAAGTGCAGCCAAAATGGTGCAGTAGGAAACAGCTGTAACACAGCCTGGTGGATGTATTCAATTTTTGTTTTCTGAGCATCATTCCAGTGGCACAAATGATATTTCCCACATGCCCTCAGTCTGCAAAAATGATGATGAAGCCTTCATAAATTACTGATGCATTGCTTAGACATACTTCATAAAATTAATAAATTCTTCATGAAGCAATGGAATGATGTGAAAGCTTCCAATAGAGATTGTACATAGGTCTTCCTTGGGTAGTTGCTATAAGGAAAGTCCCTTTAGGATGGAGATTAAGATGGACCAGCTTCATGATTAGACAGAGCACTCACACACACAGCAACAAAATCAGAGCAACTTCATTATATTCCAACACTCTAAAGGAAGAAGTGTGCACAGAAGACTAATAAAAGTTACACAGCAAGAATGTAAAGAAAGAGATTACAGGTAAGAGAAGGGAATACAGGTGAGCTCACCCCTGATAAATAATAACTGTGTTAATTACCCAATACAGCCTTGCCCYGATGAGTGAGATAAAAGAGGGCTTGGTTGGTGAGGGGAAGAGGAGCCTGGCTGGGCATGAAGAATAGAATCATTGCTGTGAGGTCAGTCTGGCTCTGCAGTCACAGTCTGGCGGGGTAAAAGCCTGCATTCAGAGCCTGCAAACCAATCCCTGCAGGCAGAGGCTGCAAGGGAAACCTACAGCAGGAGCTGGTGTAGCCAGAGTCAGTGAATAGTTGGAGCTAAGATGACTAAGCTGTGAAGAAGAATAAAGCAGGACCCTTTTAATGTTGTGTTTAACAAGAAGTCTGTGCCTCAGCTCATTTTTACCCTCTAATAAGAGTGCTGCTGCAACAATTCAACAGTGCACTGGGTAGAGGTAGGGCTTGGCTGTGATTGCAGGTGTACAGCAGCACAGACAGCTGTGCACAGCTAACACCAAACAAAACCAGGCCTCTCTRCCTTCTTCCCTCTCTCCTGGAAAACTGTCAACTGAGAGAGTAACTTAATTTACAGTACATTAATTAGTGCATGTTGTGTATTTAGGAACAACTTCAAGTTCTCACTTGGGTTACAGAAGCTCCACAAGGCCTGTAAAACCCATACTAATGTGCTCCACTCTAGTTCCATTGAAGGGATGATTCTCAGCCCTAGAAATCTGAAAAAAGTAACAGAGGAGAACAAATTCAGAGAGATACATAGTAAATAAGTATTAAAGCWCTTTCAAGAAAGATGAACTCTGCCTTCTCTCAGCAGAAGGTGGTATTTTAGAGGTTCATATTGTCTTTTTTCCTCCTAAATGTCAGAGGTTTCCTGCTTCCTATTTTCACAGCTGAATATGCAGGACAAACCTAAAGCTGCTGCTCAGCTCAACCTGCATGGCTCATACACACAGACTGAGAACAGTCCAGCTCTKCTGTAGTGGGTTCAGAAACCACACACAGGTCACACCCCAACCTYTCCCTGTGCCAGGGCAGGAGAGGCAAGGAGGCAGCTGCTGAGGTGATTCTATCCCAATGGCCATGAACCATGCCAGGAAAGCTCCTGAGGTGCTCCTCAGCCTCAGCACTGGGCAGTGCAGACTGACCACTGCAGTGAGACCCCACAGGGATGTGTGCCAGGAGAATCCTCTGGGAGCAGGGGATCCCCAGGGAGTGAGATGGAGCCACAGAGCACTCTGACCGGCACAGGGCACTGCAAGGGCTCTGGGGAGGTGCTGGAATGAAATGTATGGTTAATGGCTCTGCTGACTCGGGGCCTGATGGTGAAAGCATCTGGCACCCCTGCTGCAAACAAGGCTTGTGACTGCCCTCGGTGGGGCTCAGCAAATGGCTGAGGAATGCAAATGCTCCCAGGGTAAGGGCCTCTGTTGTTTGTCACAGTCCTTTCCTTTCTACTTGCTTACATTAGCGTCAGTCAGAAAACCTTACAACCCAAACAGAAACACGGTGCTTTGTTTCCCAAAGTATCATCGTGCACTTAGGGCCATCACTCCTGCTGCAGCTGCCTCAKAGCCATGACAGGCTCTATTATTGTATTCAGCTGCAATTATTGCCATCATTCCTGCAATGCCATAAGCAGGCCTAACACTTAAAATATTAGTTTATTTCTCAGGTTTCTTGGATGTACAATAGCAATATTGAGCTGTTTACGGTTACTAGATGCTATAAATTCTGTTGTCATTTCTAGGAATCATTTCTTTTAAATACAGATCCAAATGTACCTTAAAATAAACAAATCCATATAGGAGAATTTAATTCCTTAAAATATGCAGTGGGTAACAGAGACTGTTTAGAATATGAGGAAGAACATATTTTTAAACCAATCCATMAGCTTGGGACAAATGCATATTTTAAAAGATTACTTTAAATGGATATACTTTACATTATGGGACTGAGGAATGAATCTATTGAGGAAGCTGAGATGTTCRTGATTAGAAGAAAAATAAATGAAGTTGTTTGAAAGTTTACAGACTGGAAAGAATCAATAAAATGCAACACTTCATAAATGACTCTGCTAGTTTTAAATAGTGTAGAGCTCATTTTCTATAAGTATGGTGTGGGCTGTGTTYTGGGTTGTGCTGGGAATGGTTTGCTAACACAGGGATGTTTTCCTCATTGCTGAGCAGGGCTCACACAGAGTCAGGGCCTTTSCTGCTCCTCACCCACCCCAGCAATGAGGAGCCTGGGGGTGCCCMTGGGGCTGGGACAGCTGGCCCTGAGTGACCACAGGGACACCCAGGCTGGGGGGAATCAGTGTAGAAACCTTTCCCAAAGAAGGAAGCAGGGATGTTTACAGTGAAAGTGTTTGTCTTCCCAAGCCACCAATGTGTTGTGGGACTCTGCTGAGGAAGTGAAGAATTAATTCTTTGCCTGCTCAGAGGAAGAGGTGAATGAATTCCYTGTTTTGCTTTGCTCTCACACAGGTTTTGCTTTTGCTATGAAACAGTTCTTATCTCAAACCATGAGTTTTCTCTCTTTTACCCTTCCCATCCTCTCCCCCATCCCAGGTGAGTAGAGAGCTGTGTGAGGCTCAGTTTTTAATTGAGATTAAACTATGACAGTTGTTTTTGGTGGCCAGTGTGGTGCTCGGAGGAGTTGAGATAATGACAGATTTGATTGGAGTGTGCCAGGTGGAATTTATAGCTGTCACTGCAGCCTGGCTGTTAATCAGCAGGCTCCTGTGCYTGCCATGGGGCTCTCCTGCCTGGCTGTTAGAGTCCAGTGCTTGTTATTCTGTGTTCTGCTCTCACTGCTGTGCCCTGCTCTTATCACCTTGCTGCTGTGCCTGCAAACGTTTTGATAACAGCAGTGGCCACACACCTGGGCTGGCAGGTGGCCAGGGCACTGCTGCTGTGCCTGTGCTGGACAGCCTGGAGCTGCTCTGTGAGCTCCTGGCCAAGGGGCTGTGAGCAGTGGGTGAGTCCAGGTGGGACTGGGGCACCCTGAGGTGCCTGTGGCCACAGCCAAGGCCAGACCAGAGCAGGTACATCCCAGAGGATCCGTGCCTGTGGAACAGCAGGTCCACCCCTGAAGGCACTGTGGCCATGGATGAGGCCATGCTGGAGAAGATGCACCTCAGTGAAGTGTCTATGCCACAGCAGTACTTTGCAATTACAGAAGCATTTGGAGTTCTTTATTTCTCAACTATTTTTTTCACGAGCAGGTAATTACAGCATTCAAGCCACTACAAATAAAACTCATGTATAGAACACATGGTTGGTGTATCAAAGTTATTCAGGAGGGTGACAAATTATATTTTTGAAATATGGTTGGTGGGCTAAAACTAGAGCAGCTTTCTGTAACTTCTTTTGATTAATATTTTGAGTTGACACAACAATGAAAGTCCAAATATGGTCATCATATCCTAAGGAGGACCCTGCTTGCAGAGCAACCCCATTTGAAATGATCACTGAATGCTGCCACTTTTTTGAAATGCTTTTCTGTAACAGGAAGGAAATCTGGACTTCAAATACCTTTTTAACCATAAGGATTGGTATTAGTCTCCAGCAGGAGATGAGAAATAGATTTAGTGAAGGAATGAGGTAATTTTTATCAACCTTAATGACTGAGTTCAGTGTCAGCACAAGCACAGGTCTGAGAAAGAGAAAGGAAGGCAGGAGCTCACTCTGCCCATGTCAGTGTCCCATAATATTTCTGGTACAAGACCTTGACAACATCTTGCMTCTTTTCCAAGAAATGACTCGTGTGAAACCCCATGTATCTACATCATCCACACAGAGCAGGACCCASCTATCCATGGTACAAACAGGGACCTCACAAGGTGCAATATGGCCCTGGAGCCACCCAGGGGAACCTGTTCAGTAATGCTGTAATGAACATGCTGAGAGCAAAGCCAGCATCACTCTGCAGATGTTAACATTAAAAAGCCACGTCATAAAAGAAAAAGAAAATCTAAGAATGGCACGGCCAGTCCAGCCAGGTAGAAGATAATGGGGTATGTCAGAGCTTTATGCTCCTGATGCTGCCCATTGTGAAGTCTGGTGACATCCCAACTGACTAATTTTCTGTGCCACTCATAAGAAAACAGCAGAATTCCATGCAGACAGAAAAAAAATGAGACAGTACTTGAAGGCTTCAGCACATCCCATCCCATGCAACAAAGAAGTCTTTTTTTCCTGCTGAAGAGTTCAATCCATTAACTTGTTTTGGGTTAGAGACTAGAAAGCACAGCCAACAAGATCATCTTGAACTTTTGACAGGGTTTTTTCCCTTCCAAAAGCCAGACTGTGAGCATCTATCAAACCATCCTTTCTAATTTAATTGGGTTGTAGTTTACACTCACAACAAACAATAAAGTTAGAGTAATGAGTTTCAATCACAGGACTCTAGCAAAGAGTTTAATTTATACAYGTAATTAAAGTTACCATCTTGCTGTCCTTTCCTTGCTCTTGTACTGTACCAGACACTTTATCACCAGTGATCTTCTCACAGTATTAGAAACTTCTGCAGACGTGGGCAGCAATGTTTCCACCTGAAACCAGTGTCAGGCTTCACTGCATGGAAATGAAGTGAGCAGAATGCAACCCTGACTTCTTTTACTTAACTCCATTTCTTTTAAAGAKCCAATAATAACTTTTGAAAGATTTCTTTCTAGCAACTCGCTATGTTTTAACAGCATTTTAACAGTATTAATAATTAAGCAGTGATTTTAAATGCAGTAAAACCTGTGCACATCTTCTGACTGAATGATTAAACAGGTGCAGGCCCAAATTTAAGCAAATTTAACTCAGCATTCATTTTTTAAATTCATTGAGAATCAAGAGCATGTATAGTGTTCAAAATGCTAATTAGAAATGTGAAAATAAAATCCTAAAATGGTTTCCAAGAGTAACTTTTGCACGATTTCTGAATTAACCTAAGCCAATCACTTCTTCATCCTAAGAATTAAACAAGAATTCAATTAGACAGAACCATTAAACCAGCAGCTTTAAGAGCAACTCTTCTTTCTGCATTTGAATATAAACACTTATCTTAATACCAAGCCAGACATCGTTAAAGTCCCTTGTATTCAAGAGAATCCTTGACTCTTGTTATAGGAAGCAATTTTGATATCAGGAAATCAGTTGCTTGATTATTTTTTTGTTTATTTATTTATTTTTCAAACTAAATTAGTGTTTGCCAAAACACTTCAGAACAGAAAGCAGCCTTATTATGAAATTACAGCTGGTTGGTTCATACTTCCTACAACCCCCAGCTCATGCAAAATCTCAGGTTTCCATCCTTTGAAGTGATCTGAGTAACCAGTACCAGCAGAACCTGGACAGAGGATCCAGGTTTATTTCCATGGATCAGTAAGAACTTTTCAAAATGAAACACTTGCAAAAACTCCATTCAAATGAGGACTGAGAAACACTGACTGCCCCTATAATTCTGGGAGCCCTGAAGGAAAACCTTTTCAACACTCTCACAAAGCACTGCTTGCACTTCTCACTTCCACGTGTATGAGAGCTGGAGTGGAAAAATGGAAACCGAAATCTGTTGGTGTGTGAAGGTGAGAGGAACTACAGGCACTGCTCTGCTTTGCATGTCAATAAAAACACCAGRTAATTACTACATTATTGGTTGCTTCGATTGCTGTGCATGCACCAAGCAGCATTAGAACCCATCCACCCTATAAAGGAGAGATTCCCTTGAAAGAAGAGGCACAGAACCACCTGCTGCCCCTTCGCTGCTAGGGGACACACCTCAAAGAAACACCCAGCACTTGTGTGCACAGAAAATGAAATCAAAGAGCAGCACAGCCACAAGAACCAACAACCCGAGCCTGCCTGTGTCTGCTCATGTCCATCCCAGCGCTGCTGGAGCTGCTGGGGACAGCTCGGGACACCGGGGGAGGAAGGACAGCACACAGCGCTGGTGGCCCTGCTCCTCTCTGATCTGTCCCGAGCAAGAGCACAGGTTTCTGACAGAGTGATATGGCCAACAAAGTCAAAGGAGGAAAGGCTGATAAGCAGCGGCATTGGCAGGCCAAGGGAAGAGCAGAAGGTGGTGAGGGCAATAGAGGAGGCAGCCAGAACTGACAAGGGGCACAGAGAGCCCCGTCAGATCGCAGMCACCCCTCCAGTGAGGAACTCCCTCCCTGGGCTGCCTGTTCAGCTGCTCCACAGGGCTTCCTCCTGCTGCACGAGAAAGGGAAGCACGAACCTGGCAATTCCTCCTGCTGGGAACAATCTCTGCACATTAACAGGTAATTAACACCAGGAGCTTCTTCCCCTCCAGGCAGGGGAAGGCAGCACCTTGCCGGGGATGCTGCCCAGTGCTCTTTCCCTCCCCCTGCACACGCAGCTCTGAAATGTCACCAATTGGATGTACCAATCATCAGTTTAATGAAGGAAAGTAAAATAGCTCTGCTGCCCAATTTCCCYGCCTGACAAACACGGGCACCGCCTTCCCCTGGATATGCAAGGCTTTGTTTTGCTCTTTGTTTTGTGTTACAGATTTTTGCTGCTCGTCAGGCTACATTCTAGCATTGTTGTAACAGGTTAATTATATTCTATTTTAATAAGCATCTTGGTTTAACCTCTGCTTGTATGATATTAAACTCTCAACCTCACCCCTGCATTCTTTTCCAACAGGGAAATACCAGACAGCTTGTGGTGGTTATGAATTTTTCTTAACCTCTGTGATGGTTTTTCCAATACATCTTAATTTATTATTAACTATTAGTGCAAGTGTTCTGAATCCAGTACTTGCAATGGCCTTGGTGATTGTAACTCTCAGTGATCATCCCAGCCCTCACACAGGAAAATGCTTCTCCTCTTCAACGTGACATTTTTGTACCAGATCAAGGACTTTTCCCAGTGGAAACTACTGGAAAATGRCAGGCAAAGAGACACACACATGTTCCAAATATTCCTAGTATTTGCTGCCCAGCCATTGTGTCCCTGCCAGCGACAGGGTTTTGGTTACTGGGGGAAGCACAATGACATGGACACAGAAATGACCAAATCACACCCAGCCTTGCACTTTGGWACACGCTGTGTGCTCCAATCCACAATCGTGGGGAGAACAAGGAACTGGAATTCAGTCAAACATAACAACCAAGGGAGAARGGAAACCCAAAGGCAATTCCTTCTGATCGAAAGCATGGACATGGAAGAAAAATAAAATCTCAAGTTCAACCAGAGATTGTACTTGAGGGTGTTTCCCAGATTTGTCTGACTTCAGGATTTCTACAATCCTGTGCTGCTGTATTGGAGCCCCTAGTCACTGCTGCTCACTGCCAGGCTAAAGAAATATTTTATCCTTCAGAATGCATGGGAGTTTTCATCCTTAGGCTTTAAGACAAGCTTCATATCCAGGAAACATAACAAAARAGAAAATCGATGTTGTGTAGCATTTAGATTCTACATATCTAAGTARCCATGATGAATTAATTACAGCAACAATAATCTGCAGGGAAAAAAGTAAAAAAATACACTGTACTTTAAAATTTTACATTGAAGCAGAATAACCCCCTCAATCAAGTTACAGAGTACAATTACCACAGCACTATTTTGGCTGTGCACAGCCAGGTAAATAGGATTCATTTAGCAACTCCTAAATACCACTAAAWGGTAAACATCTTCATGTATAGGCCATGCTGGCTCATTCCTGTGCATTCAGGAATGATTTCTTCAATTAGCCAGACATAGTGTCTAACGAAGGGACTACTTCTCATTAAGGATTATTTAATCATGTGGAGATTGGAAGGCATTTTCTCCAGCTATTTTTGAGTCCCCGATTAATTAGGAGATGCTTAAAATGTTTTTCAAATGCATTTTCACCCCATAATAATCCCAAAGAATTATCCCTATCCTGATTCACTTCTCTACCACCATGAAACATCAGAAACACACAAATGTTATCAGAGATGTGCCACCAGATCTTCACCTACAGTATTCACTACTCTGAAGCCTGCAACAGGAAAAGGGGAAAAAAAAAAAGTCCTTGAAAAACTGCAGAATAAAAGAGCAAGAGACAATCCTRCTGCACAATTCCACCTGGTCTTATGATAGGCTTGGCTTTGCTTTTTAAATCTGTAAACCTCTAGTAGTATTGTACTTTATTAGCATTTTGCCACTGAAGTCAACACCCTAAAAAGCTACAAGAGTAGCAGTATATTCAGTTATTACCTCATTATTACCTTGGTTCCCATCTATGGAAGTTTCTATTGGACTACGTAAGCAGATACTTTTTCAGTCCTATGGCATGAAATCCATACAGAAATGCATTACACAAAAAAAGGTCTCCCATAAAATACTCTTTTCACTCTAGATCTAAACACAGACAATGGAGAGGTGAAATTTGTAGCATAAATATGAGAGTAAAATAAATAAAGCAGTAGCTGTCAACATATTAACAACAACTTAATCTCATGAAAATGAGAAGCAGAAATGAAATCAGAAGGAATATTCCCAACAGCTACAGTTACAAGTGGCACACACAAATCCTGTTTATTGTTCTCTTCCCTTGTGAGCTGGTATCTCATATATCCCACTGCTTGGGAGCTGATTATGAAAGCAATGCTGGGGTCTAAGATTCTCTTACAACTATTCCTCTGAAYTCCCAGAAGAGATGCAGAAATGGGTCACACCAGTTCTCACCCTGCTCTGCCTCGCTCATTTGGCAGACTAACTTCTATTAGCAGCACACCACAGCAGCCTGTAATACATCACTGACACTTCCATACACACAAATAATTGCTTTCAGAGAAAGAATTACTGCASCAGTACTAAGTTATGGAGTACTAAGTAATTCGTAAGAAGCTCATCTGAGAAGTCTACCACATGGCAGGGTTTCCCATTYATTTGAATAAACACAGCTGAAAGGAAAAGTCTCACACTCTAAGTGTTCCTCTTCTCTCTACTATTATTTCCATATATCATCACGAATACTGAATGAGCTTTAGCAAACACAGAGACTGACAAACTGTATTCCTTTTGGTGAGATAAAACCTTCCCTCAACAGCCTCACAACCACATTCCTTTTCTGCCTTATCTCTACTCTATTCTGTGCCTGTTCAGACTGATATTTTCTCTGCCAATCTTCTAAATCCTTTGCCTTTCTGTTCTTCACTTTCTCCTTGCTCCACTACCACTCCTGCTTGTCCATATTTCAGATTTTTTCACAGGCACAACCCATAACAAGAGGGTAACTCATGAACCAATGCTAGAAACCAGAGCTCCACTCCTGATGTTCCATTCCTGACATACCTGTCATGCACACATCATCCCAGACCTTGGACACAAGGCATTACAGTAAATTCAGCAGTATCAGTCATTTTCCCAGTTCCTATATCTAGACAGCAATGTCATTAACAACAGCACATTTTCTGTGACACTTTTGCCTGAGTCCTTTTTTTTCCCCTGAACTGATAACAAGAATAGAAAACAAATTACATGGTCTATACACTTAAGTGATTTGTAATGGATTCATTTCACACCAAGACGTGGYAAGTAACACCATCCAGCACACCATGTCACCATCACAGAGTTTGTGATTAAATGGGAACAATAACTGTGCAAAATGCAGGTAAGAGATCTCAGAAAACTGCTGGAGGTCTCCCAGAGCCCCTCAATGCCAGCCCACGCCAGGCACCTCCCCAAAGGGCCACAGTGGCAACAGTTCAAGGACTTTTAGTTACAAAGGCATGGCTGTGAGATGGGTAATCTTGGCTCCTTCTGGAGGGCAAAGAATCCATCTTCAAAAGCATCACCCTGGACAGGCCAGAGGGACTGGGAAAGCTTGTGGGATGTAATATATCAGTGTGCTCACAACTTCATAAAACCCCAACAATCAAGAAAAYCCCACCAGCTGTTTGTGAAGGGGGATCTTACTCCATTTTGAAATTGTTTCTTTGATTTCTCTTAGTAAAGGAAATGAAGTTGTCTCAAATARGAGGGTACAGGGTTAAGTCCTGTGCAAATCTATTTTCTTGCCTCTGAAACCTTATAGAGCCTAAAGAGAGAGAAGACACTTCAGGATGCCAGCAGATTCCCCAGCACAATCTTTRCAGATGACCAAAATGCCCATTGTTGCTAGTTTTGTATGATGGAATAGACTTTTAGAAGGTAAAATTAAGACACTTGACTGGGAATTGTAAAGCAGCATTATTCATTCAAAAAAACCCCATGGCACAGCAGAAATAGAAAAGTACAGACCAAGGAAAGAATGTGCAAGTACAACAAAAACCTGAACTAAGGAAATACAGATTAACAGAAAAGCAGAGGTCACCAATTTCACACAAAAATTTTGTTCCTCAAGATGAATAAAAGGCCTAGAAAAGGAACAACGTCAAACTTAAGTTGGCAGAACAAGGAAGATCTCACCAAGTACACAACAATTAACATAAGAGTACTGTAAAAGAATGGAAACACTTCCAGTTGATTTGGGTTCTGATTTATTTTATTGTTGATACTTCATCCTCCTTTTACTTCCTTTTGCACTGACTGAGCTGAGATAAGAGAACTGCAGGGCCCTGCAGAGATAACCTCCCAAGAGCTGCTGCTGTGGGGTCAGCACTGACCTGCCCAGGGCTCCACCTGCAGGGACAGAGACCTCCCCAGCCTTCTYTGGGCAACATTTTCAACAAAATCCCAACCAAATCCAAAGAGAAAATGGCATTATTGTTCACAGATTACGAGAAGCTTGAACAGAAGTTGTGATGCTTAAAAGTGTATTTTCAGTCTGGTTTATATAAAGCTACCTACATAGAGCAAGAGAGTGCCAATGTTTGGGGCCTCGTGCCTCCTGCCTGAAGAGCTCCCTGAGAGAGAGAAAGCATTCTGCAGTCAGCATTTCTCAGTGGGAGTTTTTACTTTGTGTAGGACGAAAAAGTGAGCAAACAGAATTTTAGGGAGGGGAAAAAAGTGCATAATTTCTAGTTTTTCCTTGCTTAAACTTTTTCATTCTCCATTATGATGCCTGATAGAAATGCTACCTGCATGAAACTGATACCATTCCTTAAGATGATTCAGGGTAACTGCCTCAGCATACTTCTGTGAAAACTGTGCATAACCCTTGGCCCAAATAATACACAGTTCCAAATCAAAAACATAACACTGAAATCAAAGGACTTTGCCTGCTTGTGCCTCCTTTGACCTGCCTCAGCAGTTAAGACAAACACTACAAAGTTTTCATGCTTACTGTAACATTAAGAGGGAAGCAAAATAAATGTTTCAAATATCTTAAATGTTGACACTTGAGAGGCACATCATAAATGTACACAAGATATGCTGTGCCTCTGTGAAAGGCTGGATGTGTTAGATCTCTCCAACACKGGGCTGTTTGATTTTTCCACCCTAAAACTGGATTAATTTTATGGTAGCTTTTGCACTGGTATTTTGTGAAGCTGTGCATCCCAAAGGAAGACAAAGCACCTAGAGAGAACAACTCAATCAAGATTTGGGATAGGACATTTTTTTGGGATATGATTGATTACCCTAGCCCCCCATGTTAAAAAATAAACCTTCCTTCTTACAAGAAGAAAGGAGAACATTGGCTACYTAAATCTGCATAATCTTCAAATCAAGATGAAATAAAAGAAAAACAACACGTCAAGATTCAGGTTGACAGATCACAGTCATTGTTATGTTGACTAGAAATTTTACCAGATGGTTACCTTTGATTTGTTTTTGAAAATGCATTGCTTGAGGAACCTAGCAATGTTTAATCCTGGTATTATGTGCCTTATTAAAATCCTAGCTGGTTCTACACTTGTGGATTACTCCRAATTTGAGAAGTACAACTGCACTGYAGAAGAAGCTTCATGAATTCCTCAGCAGACAAATCCCTACTTCTAAATATTATACAAACTCCTGCTCAGGAAATTTTATCCCACTGAACCCTCTTTTATTAGAAACTTTATGATTATAAACGTGAGCACRGTTTAAACTGTCAGAATACTTCTCTCACAGAAATATATTAGCTGTATTTTACTGTAGCATTCTGCATGGGCTCAGCTTCAAATCCTACTCATAACAGTTATATTAGCAATAACACAAATTACACATAATTGGATTTTTTTAGACTGCCAGTCTCCCCCACTCCACTAACAGAGCACATAAAAACCTCTTCATTATAAAAACCTTTCTTTTTTTTCCACTTTTTTTTTTCCTCTTATGAAATTCCAATAGAGAGAGCATGTTCTATAGCACATCTACTATGTAGCAAATTAGGGAATCTTTACCAATTGCTAGGAAGTCTGAAAAGAAATGGTATAAATCCACCTTAATTGAGAATATGTTTTAAAGAATGATGTGCTGGCTATGTAATTACATTATTTCCCTTTGAATATAGGTGGTACTAACAAAAGGATACTGTAGATAATTAACACATGAAATTCCTTTTAAGCATGATTTATGATAAAAAGTTTAAATTTCAGGCTTCCTGCATAGATTGAAACATGACACATATTCTCACAGATACTACATTTTTTTCCTAAAAATATTTACTTGGAATAACTGCAATTATTTATCAT
>CADDXX010000127.1:224690-241024 GCA_902810485.1 Alauda arvensis | reverse complement strand
AAAAAAAAAAAAAAAAAAATGGCAGGAGGTGTTTTAGAGCACCAGCATTGTTAAAACTAAGGTCATTTGCTCCCCTTGTGTAAGCTGAGGGGTTTTTGCTCTGCTCCATTAACAGTATAATTACTGGTGAAACCAACCATTAACTCCGTGTATTTGCCACAGCAAGAATCCCAGTCCATTATTTTTAAGGGGTGTTGGTTTTTTTTTCTGAAAGCTCCCTGTGATTTTTGATATTCTGGAYTGAAATTGATGCCTTTTCCTGGTGTTAAAACACTGAGATCCAGATATGGCAAAGGGATAAGGGGTTTTTACTGGGTATTTTAATAARGATCTTYATRGTGCACCGTTTCACCAGTCTGGGATGTGCCACAATGCACAYACATGACAGAAAATGTACAATTTGTAACCCTTACAAATCAGCAGATCTAACAAGGATRAACCCAAAGGGAGGCCTGCATAAATGGTGTGTTATTCTCCCATTTGAGGAATTCTCCCCTGGATGGGCCAAATCTCAAGTTTTCAGGGTATGTTCTAGAGAGGACCTTGGTTTCCCAAGACAGTGTAGGGTTTTGTTGAGTTATCAGACTTAAGGAATTACAAGTATGCATGCTAAGAATACTGAGGATACATAAAAGTTATATAAAAGGTGTATGAAAGAAAAGGAAAAAAAATCATCTTGGCATCAAAAGGAGTGAGTGGGGAGAGTCTGTGTGCACCTGGAGCAGCTGCAGCTTTGCTGAGAGCTTGGCASTGCCCAGGGAACAGCAGCAGCCTGGCCCACCTGGAAAGGAGCCCAAACACCTGAACTGGCCAAAGGCTACCACAATTCAAGGAAAAAAAAAAATCTTTAAAATTAAAGAATTTTAGGTATCTTCCAAAAAAAAAAGGCACTTCAAGTTTTCAGCACAGAAAGGGATCCAATCTTGTATGTACTTTTAGAATTTTGGGCATTCCCAGTGTGTTTCTCATCCTTGTGATGACAGAGCTAGTGCAGCACCAAGGAGTTAAAGCAAACCCAAGGACAGCACATGAATACCTATGAGAAATAAGATTTTAGAAAAGTTAAATTAAGAAAAAAAATCCATTGACTAATGCAGAATYGTAAAACGTACATGTGTAGCTTAATACAAAATCAATGGGGCATTCATTACCTTGGCAATTTCCAAAGTTCATTTCATTTGGTTCCTGTGCTGTTATTTACATTTAAGCAAGCTGCAGGAGGATTTGTAAGACAAGACAAACATCATAAAAACTGCTCTTTAAAATGAAAGTGCAGAAACYGGGAGAAAACACCTCAGTAAACACRTAGYGTATTTACAACATAATGTAAGATCTTTATGTTAAAGATACATGGGGAAGTTGCAAAATACACTAAATGAAAGCAAAATAACTGTGATTTTTTAACCACAGYTACAGTTTCACTGAAACTAAATTCTGATATGTTTTTATAAATCAGGGTTGGTTTTGACATGCCAAATATAATAGATAATTTCTAAATTGTCATGGAAGTGAAAGAATATTTAATGTTTGTACTAAAAAGACAAGAGCTACAAGAATGAATCACTTGTTCACAACCAGGAGTTGCTAAATAGAACAGTCTGTGAGATATTTGATAAGAGATTCACACATGCCTGTTTGCCAGAGCCAAAAGGAACACTTGTTATAGTTTTTCTGTCTTCATTTGTATGTGTAATTTATTCAAGAGACAAGTAGGTAATAAATTACCCACAAACTCAGTTTTAGCAGCAGAGCASAGAGGGCTTTGTGGATCACTGGGGGTGGTTTGCTGTGGGCAGCTCTGGGGTGTCCCTGGCGCTGTCCCAGGCACTGCTGGCACCTTCCCTTGGGGACAGCAYCAGTGAGGAGCCACTGAACCCCAGKGACAGCAGCAGCTCAGAGGAGTAACCCCTCAGTGCCACGCCACCCTTTCCACTAAAATGGAGAGAATGCCATGAGACTGGGGACACAGCTGGGGACACACCCGTGCCTGGCAACTGCCCCGCTTCTCTTTTCATCACCTGCCACTTCAGAGAGCTCTTTGCCTTTGCATCTTTAAGCACGGCTGGTCACAGGTATGCTGATGAATGCCATCACAATCAGAGTGTGAGTGCTATAGAAAGTGAGAACTGAAGGAGAACTTTCAGGGAGTTGCTGGAATGATGCAGTTGCCACTTCACCCCCAAGATCCTGATGCTGCGTGGGAACAACACCTGGTCCCAGTGCCCCCAGCAGGAGACCCTCAAATCCCAACTGCAGCCAAACATGCTTTGAGCACATCCCCATTCCCTGAGACCCTACCTACAGCAGGTCTCTAGAAATTRTTTGCTACTTTTGCTCTGATCATCAAGCAGATTTCCAGCTTTGTGGCTGTGTCTGAGTRAAAGTGCTGCTCCTACAGGGTTCCTGCCATACCTGCCTCTTGTCATTCCTGAATAGTTCAAAAATGCCAAACCCCATGAATTCTTTACTAAAGAATTTCACTGCAGCTGATGACTTGTATCATCAAAACAGTTTTCTCACATAGAWTTTTTCCAAAATAAAGCATTATGTATTGTGAAATAAAAGAAAAGTAAGTTCACTCAAAGAACGAGAACAATTCAAAGCTGTGGCTTGCTTGTCACTTAGGATGTGATTTTCAATGGTATGTACACTAAAGTACTTCAAAAAATACTTTTTTTCCTGCCATTGTCCCTATATTCAGCAGCACACAGAGTCTCACTGACTGAAAAAAAAGAAACAAACCCTCTCAGGGTGACTGATACAGTTTTTGTGTTGTGCACATCTATTTCAATACTGCACTTTACATTAGTAGTTTCATAAACATTTTCTCTGCCTATAATAGGTATAATCGAACAGCTCCAGTGGATTAGCCCTACAAACCAGAACTTYCATCACAATAGGATGAAGGACTGGTACAGGAATTGAAATGGATCAACTCCACAACTGGAACTGAGCAAAACAATTGCTTTGCAAAGCCTCAGGTTTTACTACTGGACCTTAGACTTCATCCCCTTGACTTCAGTTTACATAGGCAAAGGAGATTGAGCACAATTAAAAACGTAGTTTTTAAATAATTTAAATAAATCCCCCAGTTACCTTTSAATGCCCTGGTATTGCCATTCTTACCTGACTGTGGATTATGCATTTTTAAGGAGGCTTTCCTAGTACTTAGCTGGGTTAGGCATAAATAGAACTTACTTTATGAATAAAGTTTACACTTGCCCCAACAGCCTGTCTGGTATTTCTTAGTCATGAATAGCAGCATTCAGGTAGGTGGGACATCTTCTGGGAATAAGGTCTGAAACCCTCAGCTCCATTTCTCAAGATTGCTGTATTCACTTGATRGCAATTGAATAAAAATAGAGCYCTGCAAAGCTCACACAGCTGCCTGSAAACACACTGCTCCTGCRAGGCTGACAGATTTGGTTAATTGTGAGGAACTCCTTCACTCATAAAATGAAATGGCTTCATGTCAGTTCAACAAGTGTGTACCTGGGAACTACAATATGAATGACTCCTAATTTATCTGCAGTGCTGCCTGCATGCTTTATGAAAAGTATATGTGTATGTATAAACAGGGTAGAAATTAACTGGTGCCTAAAGCTACCACCAAATGTCAATTAAGCTGCCAGACTTTCAGGGGTTGGTATTCTGTCTCTCTGCCTGGGGGAAGATTTGTATTCAATTTATTGTTGAATAAGACAACCAGTTTGGCAGGGAAAGGAGATTAACAAATTACAGAGTATTTTTTTAAAAGGTGAACATAACTTAACTGAAAACAAATTTCAGGAAGCTTTCTTATTATTCTTGAAACTATTTTTCAATATATAAAGCTSGAGAGGGGAAAAAACCATTAACTGTCTGTAAGCAGGATCTAATACAAGCAATATAAGTTAAAAATGCACCYTTGTCTTTGTTTTATTCTTTCACTRTTTTATTAACATATAAATATCATCAGGAGAAGCTGCTGCCATAYCCAGGCAGAGGATGTAAAAAACAATTGGGCTTCTAAACAAGGCAGTAATTCACTAGCTGTTAAAAATGCTTTGTTTTTTTTCTATTAAACAAACACATAAATTATCTCTGAGTCTGTCTTTACAGAGAAACACTTCTCACCATTTCAAGCTTAGGTTTGTTTCAATATTGCTATTTCTTTAGAACCACTCAAATGGTTAGGTGCCAATTGATATCCCAATTCTACCCAGCCACAGCCATTCAAGGCCAAAGTCATTAATTACAGTAAATTCAGAGTGCTGATGTAGGCAGAAGGGGTCTCAGGTTTGGGTTCACCCCACACAATACTCACACCTGTTATTTCCTTACCTGGACTCTGCAGTTTGAAGGTTCTTCCCCACCCCTCGACCCTCAGAACTGCCAAAGTTTCCATGTCAATGGGAATGTAAAGTTTCCAGCATTCCTCCAGCTCTCCCCACATGGTTGGGAGTTACAATTTAAAACAACCAATKTTTGGCATTGATTCTGCTGAAGCAAGACCCAGTCTGTTTACTCCTATCATTACACATATGATCCAATTCCTCTTCTAGAATGTCAGCTGAGACATTCTGAGGCAAAAGTTCCATGTGCAGCCAAATCTATGGAGGAAACCCACAGCCAGCTAGGTGTTTCCACTATCAACCTGTTATTGACTGATATGGCTGGGTGTTGGCAAGGGAATGTGATTTCTAGTGGGGTATTTCCATGAACTTGGGAGTTTCTGTTTTCTCTTATCCTGTGGTGTGAAGAAAATCAATTGTTGCAGAATTTGTGATTGCAGGGCCAGTCTATATAGTCCCACTATAAACTCCCACTACAAACATACATACATATATACAGAGAGATGTGTGTGTATATACACACACTGTGTTACACCAGAGGAAAACTTATATCCCAGAGAATAATGTGATTAATCTGCTGGATTGATCACACATTCAGGTACCACTACAAAGCTGCTCATACAAGATCTTCCACCTGTTACCAAACCTGTGTGAGAGCTGAGCTGGGTTTCTCCTGCTCCCTCCAAGGAAGAGCTCTGCGTTCAACTCCCCCTGCACGAACAACCCAGGGAGCAGGAAMTGCCATCACTGCAGGCATCCTGCAGCTCAGCTGCTGGGAGCACACGCTGTCACACATTGCCACCATAYCCCAAACACATTGCAGTGCCTCTGCCACTCACTGCACTCGCAGTTTCTGCACTTCCAGGAGCCACCAAAGGTCACCAACATGTTCACCATCAGCTCTCGCTGTTTGGAAACAAATATTGGCTAAAGGGTTCTTTGCTCCATCTGAATGATTTRCAGGAAGTTTCTGGTTTACAAACACAGAACATCAGAAATAAAAAGGCCTGACAGAGTGCTGTGGCAAACAAGAAAATCCTCACAGATGGAGCATCTATTCTCTCCTTTTCTCTCCAGGAGCATTCTCCGCCACTTAGATTCTTCCCACATTTAGTCCTACAGTAAAAATATCTTCTGGTGTCTTTCCTCACAACATCATTTAGTAGAGCATGAAAAAGGATTGAAACAAAAATGTAAAAATTACTAAAAAATAATAAATGTGCAGGACTACTGTATTTAAATTTTTAAAAATATTTTGCCTATTTCGTTTATACAAATTTTTAGTCTCTTTTTCCATAGGGCCGGATGGGCCTTAACCTCTGCAGTGCTCAGGGCCTTCTTTCTGCAGGTCCACAGCTTATGCTGTCAAAGACAAATGGAATGTCAACAGGAAACTGAGTTATCACATTAGCAGTTTTCTGAATCACTATCACCTTAAGACAAAGGGACAAACAGGGATGTCAGCAAAATAATCAAGGTTCAAAGGGGAAAAAAATCTATCCAAGGCAGCTGTATTTGTTATAAAAAATGTATTTTTGATTCTATTTTTGACTAGAATGCTAAATATTTATTCTCAGGGCAGTTGTTTTTTGTTTTTTGTTTTTTTTTTTGCAATTATGTACAAGTATACTGTTTAGCATGGCAGCTGTGCTCAAATCTCATTTATAGAATGGACATCATTAGAGCCAGCAGAGCTCAGGAAGGTTATTAGAGCCTCATCTGAACTATGAAAATGTCAAGTGGGAATGGTGAATGGTGATATGAAACTTATTCCAGTTGTCTCATGTTAACAAGAAGAAACAATGCTAAGTTTCAACAAAAACAAAACAAAGCGAGGAAAACAGCAACAAGAGATGCATTTTTGACCACAGCCATTGTGACCACAGCCATTGTGACCACAGTTTTATATATTCCTCACTTTTAACATCATTAAAACATATCCCTCCTGCCATTAGTTGATGATTGCTTCTACCTCCAGTCACCAATCAGCTTTAGTGTGCAGGAGGCTGGGGGTTACAGCATTGACAAGGAACAGCTGTGATGTTTCGTAAGCCCAAATGCCAAGTCCTGCATTTTGGCCACARTAACCCCTGCAGTGCTCTAGGCTGGGGACAGTGTGACTGGACAGTGCTCAGGTGGAAAGGGACCTGGGGGTGGTGGTGACAGCAGCTGGACATGAGCCAGCTGTGCCCAGGTGGCCAATGGCCCCTGGCCTGGATCAGGAATGGTGTGGCCAGCAGGAGCAGGGAGCTCATTCTTCCCCTGTACTCGGCACTGGTGAGGGCACACCTTGAGTGCTGTGTCCGGTTCTGGGCCCTCAGTTTAGGAAGGACATAGAGATACATGAGCATGTCCAGAGGATGCATTGAGGCTGTGAGGGGCTGGGAACCCAAACCTTGTGAGGGGCTGGAACACAAACCCTGTGAGGGGAACCCAAACCCTGTGAGGGGAACACAAACCCTGTGAGGAACAGCTGAGGGAGCTGGGGTTGTTCAGCCTGGAGAAAAGGAGACTCAGAGGAGACCTTCTCACTCTCTAAACTCCCTGAAAGGTGTAGTCTGGTGGGGATGATCTCTTACTCCAGGCAGCACTGACAGAAGGAGAGGACAGAGTCTCAAGCTGCGCCAAGGGAAATACAGGTTGGATATTAGGAAAAAGTTTTTCACTGAAAGAATAATAAAATTACTGGAATGGTCTGCCCAGGAGGTGGTGGAGTGACCATCCCTGGATGTGTTTATAGACAGACTGGGTGTGGCACTCAGTGCCATGGTTTAATTGAGGTGTCAGGGCTGGGTTGGACTCAATTATCTTGGAGGTCTCTTCCAACCCAGTGATTCTGTGATCTTGTGATTCTGTGATATACGGGGGTGAGAAACAGCAAAAAGCCTCGGTGCAAACAGTCAGAACTGCTCTCCTCCCACTAGTAAAACTCATGTGTCACATCACTTCTTTTTTCATAAGCTTTTCTTTTCCTTTTTTTTCCCTCCTCAATTTATTTGATGAAGTCAGAGAGGTCTGAGAAGATTTCAGAAAAAAACAATTACACAATAATCCTACAAATTAAGGCAAAAAAAATATCTTTCAAAATCCCTATTTCTCCTTGACACACCTGTACTGTTTCAAGGAGAAGATGTCTTAGAGCTGTCAAATAAACGCGTGATTAACATGCATTTTTTACATCAATTTTGGAATAAAATGTTGTAAACCAAATTGAAGTAACTTTGGAGGCTTTTTTAAGATATATCCTTCCTGTTTTTTAGATATAGCTTTTACACATGCAGGAAACACACAAACTCAGAGGTATTACATGTAAAACACTTAGTGCAGCCTTCTGAACAAACCCTGCCTTCCAGAAGAGCTCATGTGCACAGCACACTGGGGTGTGCTGAGGTTAATGTGCACAAAAAAGAGTTTTCTCAAGCCCAGTGGAAAGTGTTGGCTATGATCTTTTTTCTTCTTTAGTGTACCTCGAAGTGTTATTTTTCTTTCACATTCTGTTCTACAAAAGATCTTTAGCACCTATTTTGGCAGAAAGCTTAAAATACCAGGGCAATCAGRAAAGAAGTGCAACAGTGACTTCACAGAAAATTGAAGCTGAGCAACAGAGAGGAAAAAGGATCTTCAGTGATCTGTGTAGGGCATCTGTTTGTTGTTTCCCTCAGACCTGTTTGCTATAAATTAACACCTAAATTTCAGACAGTTTTCTTTTTTGGAGTTTTTTTGAAGACTTGTTCATTTTTTCAGGACTATGTTCACCTGCAGTCCCATTAGTTACTGTCCAGAGRAACCAAAATCAGAGCAAACAAGACCTGAATTAGAAGACTTGATACTTGGTGAGAAAAAAAACCAAAAACCAAACCCAAGCATTATTAAAAAATGGTAATTAACAACTCACACTGCAGTCCTCCTATACATTTCACAGTAAGGATGCCAATGCCATGATAAAATGACATTACAACGACCTGAGATGACACCTTAAGAAATTAATCGGCAAGAAATGGTACATTATTTCAAAAGTTTCACTTCCTTWTTTTCCCTATTTCTGCTGACTGAAGACCCTGTGACATTGATTTGCTCTGGGGAAGGATTCCAGTRTCGTGGCCTTTCAAGGGACTGAATAAACCTGGCTCTGCAGAGCAAATTTCCARCCATAAGCCTGTGCATACTTATACAAGTCTTGCAGTTTACTGAGCTTAAATTTGAAAATAAAAGTTTCTGGAGGCCTGAGATGGCCATCAAAACACTGTAACATAACACATCAATACTGAGAGACTTTAAACTCAGGCCTAAATGCAGTGACCCCAGAGCCAGTACAGCAGCTCAGAACAAAGGAATTAAAGCAGAAAGGGCACAGGCAGTGCAGGAGAGGGAGAGGGCAGGGCAAAAGCCAGAGTGAATGAAGAAGGAATAGAACTTGTGCTCCAGCTCTCCCAAAGCCATGGCTGCAAYAGTTCACGAGGTTTGAAATTTGAAAGGCTATGTTGCCTTATTAAGAAATGTTATCTTGATCTATAATTACATCTGGACCATATAAAATAAGCAATTAATTTTTATCAATGCAGATTAATACAGTTTCTGTATTTAAGATCCAAGGAACTGATCTCTGTGTTTGCAATCTTTGCTCATTTCATTTTGTGAAACTGCCTGTTACTGGCTTATTAAAGTCTCATTATATCATCAAACCCAAATGTCAATGCTGGTCCCTGTCCAGGCTCTTCTCTCTGGATTCAGTCATTTCCCACAGAAGTTCTTTCCAACAGCAGTGAGTCTGACACTTGCTGACCAAGCCAAGGCAACACTCCAAGCCTTCATTTCTTTAGCTAAAATCATGTAGTTACTCAAGACTCAGTACATGCAGAATTGTTGGAGAAGAATTGGAGCAAGATAGATCTTTGTATCATCTGTCTGTACAGGAAATGACACCTGTGCAGACATTTTCCATGGGAAAGCGCCCAGCAGAGGTGCCCAGTGCCACCCCTGTGCCAGAACCAGCACATTTCCCAACACATTAAGGGGCATGGGCAGAGGATCTGCTCCAGCTCAAGTCTCCAGCTTTGATGCCATCTAGAAAACAGAACCAATTATTTGCTTTCTAGCCCCAGCTAAGTTTGTCTTATTCCATATTATTTTGCATATTCA
Organism: Alauda arvensis; assembly: GCA_902810485.1. Lineage (NCBI taxonomy): Eukaryota > Metazoa > Chordata > Aves > Passeriformes > Alaudidae > Alauda > Alauda arvensis. The sequence continues at coordinate 231,551 of CADDXX010000127.1, read as the reverse complement.
AGAAAATTCACCTCGGTAGCTATGACCATAAACCAACTCAGATCAGCTCATTCCTCCAACACAAAGCATTTGTCTTTGTACTGAAGGGATTACAGCATGAAATGTGAATTAAAATTACTGAGTCAAATAAGTGAAAATTGTCCTTTAGAACTTCAGAAATGATTGCAACAATGGCTTCATCCTGCAGTCAGGAGGAACATGGAAGAGRTCTCCAAGTAAATAATTAGATGCATCACTATAAGCCCAAGAGGCATTTAATCATTAYCCCAAAATACACTGAATTGGGAATTTAAAAACTATTTTCCATAGTGGAACAGGGTGACCTAATCTACCAGGAGCAGCTTCCAGGATTCTGTTGGATGTATTGTCAGTATATTTCAAGTTCAGAAATTTGATTTTAAAAAGCAACAGAYTTTTCAAAGATTATTCTCACACTGGCTAAATATGATACCCATCTGTGAATTAAAAGAAATACATTTAGGAAATTATCATAGGAAACTATCAAAATGTTCCTTAAAATCAAACATATGTAAATGTTCACTATATCAGGCTTGAGTTGGGCATCTCCAAAGTTGACCAATCTCATCGTTTGGGTTCTGATTTTTTCTTTTTCTTTTCTTTTTTTTTTCCTCTTTTTTTTTTCTTTCCTTTTTTTCCCATATTGTTAATTTATTGAACAGTTTACCAAGAACATCAACAAAAATTATGTGTAAGACCTGAAAGAACAGTTCAAATGCAGATCAGAAAAGTATGGTTTTCTTTTTATTTTAATTTAGAAAAATAAGCACCATTCTGTTAAAAGGTTGCCTATTGCAAGGAGAAAAATGATGTTTTAATGGTTTTTTTGGAAGAACAGCCAAACTAAAGACAAAGGCCCAGCTACTCAGCTTACTCACTAATATTTTACTGTGAACCAATTCCAAACAACAGCATCAGCACAAAGTACCTTACCTCTAAACAGACATGCACCCACCTGGGAAAGGACATCTTGCTGTGGGACAAGGAGCTTTAATAATTCTAAATATTAAAAAATAGAAGGGTTTTAATCTTTAAAACCCTTTCATTTGGGCTTTTCAATAAAAGGAAAAAAATAATATGAATAAACCAYTTCAGCAGGTCAATAGAAGAGGCAAGGAACAGAAAAGGAAAGCAAGATAAAATAGTGGACTAAAATGACAAAAAATTGAAAAATGYAATTTTCAGAGTTAGAAGCCTTCTTGAACTTGGGCCAGAAACTCCAACCATCATTTCCCTTTCTCAGTTCATATATCTAATTATTAAATTCACTTCCATTTCAGTATGTTATTTAAGAACCTGTACTGTTTGAGGAGACCTGTTTCTCTTTCAAACACTGCTGGGAGACAGATTCTAGGGGACAATTGATTTATTCCAGTTGTCAGGCTTAGAACAATGGATCCAAACACTTTTTTTTCAGGTTTCTCTATTAGTTTTTGCTGGTTTTATGAAATACATAACAACCTCACTATTACTTGCAGCACACACTGGAGCAGGGCAGCAGAGCTCAGGCAGGCTGTGGCTGCAGCTGGAGAGGGGCTGTGACTCACAGCACAGGGACAGCTCTGGACACCTCAAAGGCTGAMACTCCCCTCCACTGGGCTACTCAAATTGAGGGGTTTGTGTCCCTAAACCTTTCAGCCCACCTTGGGGGAAAAAAAAAGCCAAAAAACCATCAGGTTAAAGCTGATCCAGTCCATTATTTTTAGGCYGCCACCTTTGGAGGCAGCAGATGACAATGGAATGGAAAATTCCTTTCCTTCTGCAGCTCTGCAGGTGCACTTGCATCATGAAGGAGCTTCTGAATAAAGCAAACTGTACATATTACTACTGCCTTCAAAACAGCTTATGAACTTTTCAGTCCATTGTGATCACAGTTCCCTGTATTAGAAGGGAGCCTATGCCCTTAAATCTTAACTCTGTGAACTCTTCCCTTTAAAGTGCCCAACATGAGAACTTTTTCAGGAACAGGAAAGTCTGAGCTCTAATGAGATCCTCTCTGACAAYTGCAGAATAAAACCTTCTATTATATATACTACAGAGATTGGAAACACATTTGCTATACCTCTCATTTTTCTTTACGATGCTCTCAGTCCCTTAACTGGAGTACAATGTCCCTGACTGGAATTTATATCACGCTTTTGAGGATGCAATGAGCAGCAGATTGCAGAGCCTGAGCGCTTAAGGAAAGATAACTTCAGGGAGAGGCAGCCTGGTGTCAWCTAAACTACACAAAGCCAGAGATTAATGCCTGCAATAATAAATACATACATATGGACAAAGCCACGCTCCTCCATGTTGTCTTTGAAAATCAACCAATTAAACGAGCCAGCAGCAAACCAAAAAAGAAAATAAAACAAGAATTGTTCTGTAGTATCCAGAGTAAAGCAGATTTTCTGAYGTGTAGCAAATGACAGAAGGTTGCACTTACTCCAGAAGGCAGAATTCCAGGCATCTGAGCCTCAGTGGCCAGGAGAGGGAGGGRAGGAGACAATGCACAACAACCTGACACAATTCCTGGTAACTTGACTGTACAACCTCTGCTGTCCTGCACAACAAATSTAAGTGTGAGGTACAGGGAATAAAGCATGGGGCCTTAACTCTGAAGGCCATCTGAGGAGATCAGCATGATGGGGTTCACCACTCAAGAGYCCTCTAAAGCTCCCATAAAGGCAGAAGGGAAGTAAGATTTCCATTCCCAAATGAACGGGGTATCAGCTGCTGTTCTTTCAGAACCAAGGAAATAGCTTTATTGATTTCAATTTCAAAGTTTAGAGACTGTGGCCTTTATAAACACACACATGCAGCTGAACAGAAGAACTATATCAAGATCATAAGGCAGAGTGCAAGCTTCAAAGAATTYTCTTCATACAGGCTGTCAATTGTGGCCAGAAATAAAGGCCAGACTTTGAAAACAAGACATTGCCAGTGTAATGGGGGGTTTGTTTSGTTTGGTGAGGTTTGTTTTCTTGTTTTAGGGTTTTTTCCCTTCAAGAGGACGAGCTGCTGAAAGATTCTCTCATYTATGTGTGCCATCCTACCACTCCCTCTCTTTCTGACAGCATCATGTCTATCTCTCATTAAATCAAACTATCTGCYCAAGCAACATGGAGCTTCAATAAAACTCAATTTCTGCTGAAAACAGAGCCCAGGTAACTTTACTGGCACGTTATCAGATGTCTCCCCATCTCTGTTTGGATAGTGCACCCATGTTTGAACTGAAGGTGAAGCACTCTTACCTCGTGCCAGAGGTGAGCTGAAGAGATATAACAGAGAGCTGCTGTGAGAGGAACCAGCACCTCAGCCCCCCTGGCAGACGTGTGTGAGGCCCTTTAACTCACACCTTACATTTTAACTTCTGTATTTTTCAGACCCTGCACTGCACTAGTGTGTAACCCTGAACTCCACATGAGTGTTGGTGAGCTCTTCACAGTCTGGTCAGACAAAACAATCCCTCCAGGCCTGAGAGCCATCACAGCCTCAGCTCCTGAGAACAACAAACAAAAGTAAATTGGGGTGGAAGCAAACTGGGGGAATGCTTCATTCCCTGGAGCTGTAATTGCACAATTCACCTCTGATATGCAAACAGACTCAGATCTGTCTGAGAAACTCATGACCATTGTCTGTCTTGGGTGTAGCCTCTGCCAGGCTTTTGACTGCCCAAGGGGGATCTGTTAAACATAATAAATACCCACATTATTCTCTAGCTCTGTCCAGCCTTGTTCTATGCAGCCATTCCTGGCATCATAATGCACATCAGATGCACAGCACAGGCCACTGAAGGGCCCTGAACAAACTTAGACTGATGTTTATCACAGCCCAAAGCATTCCTGTGGAACCAGATAATCACTGCTGGTCCTGCCACCCTGCARCTCTGACAAGGRGCAARAAGARAAAAAAAGACMAAAAAATACCCCTGAAGTCACAAGAGTCACAATAGAAGGAACAGCACTCATTTCCTCCTCTTCTTCTTTGGTCATTATCATCTCTTGCAAGAGCAGTGAGACAACATTGCCTTCCATCCTGCACACAGCACCTCCTAAAGTTTCTTCCAGAAGAAAGAATTTTGGTTTCATCACAATATTCTGCTTTGCAATGCCTGAAATACATCTCAAAACAACTGAGCCTWCAGTGTGTCCACAGCACTGCATGCTCCACATGAGGATTTCCAGAATGGCAACAGAATTCACTACTAGATCTTTAATTTTTAGCTTTGTGGGGTCTTTTAGTGTAACATGTCCTTCTAAGCTTATTGTTTACTTTCATCATACCCCACCTATGAGCTGACTACAAAAGCAGAGTGTCACCAAGAACTGTGTTCTCTTAAAATGCTCCTTCAGAAGATCACATTTTGGTTGGGTTTTTTTGTTCTTTTTTAATAATTATTCTACCTCTTTTTTTTTTTTGGGGTAGGAAATCCATTTGATGAAAACACTTCATGTGTCACACCACATTCTCCTAAAACTCATTTTTAATGACTTTATTAAATAGTGGCTACAGGCCAACAGGAAAACGGCTTGCATGGCAGYTTAATTGACAGAGCATCTGAAGTGTCCTTGAAAATTATTTAAAAGTTTATTACAGTCCTGGAGGTCAAGAATGAAAGGCTTCAAACAGCAGCTCTGTGGAGGTCCTTCTCTGACCCAGATGCTGCAGCTTTGATGTCCCTATTAATTCCAAAATTTAACTTAACACACAGACACCTTCAAAAAACTCTCCTCTTTTGAAAATCTGCAATCACTCATACACTGTAGAGCTCGACAGTGTTTGAATCTGTGACTGGAACATAAATCTGTGATGAAGCATAATTACTTTAAAGCAAATAACCTACACGATGCCACGAGCAACGGGAGAACACATTTAAAAGTCACTAATTTATTATGCAAGCTGTAAAGAAGTGAAATATGTTGAAAAGAAGTATAAAGTGACACAAGTATTTTATATATTTATGAAATACCTCACAATACGGCATTCATAGCTTCTTTTTCTCATTAATATTGTCACTGAAATGAACTTTGCATGATAATATCTGCTAAATAATTAGTTATTGCTGTACTTACCAGTAAAGTTTGCAAAATTTACATCACTCATGAGGAAGGGAGAATGTTTTCTCTGCCTCCACTGGACAGCTTAGGGTACAGTTTATATATTAGAATTAGATTAGCATACAGATTTGGATAGAAAATAAAAAATGTCTTCATACTGAATGGGAAACCTAAATTTTCATTCTGCCAGAGGAYAGTGAATACCTTAATGACTGTGCCACATATACAAAATTATCAGCATGGCAGGCTGACAAAAAAGAGGTTAACTGACAGCTACAATAGCTTCACCTTAACCCAGATGTCAGGAAACTTGTCATTATTGATATTCAAAGCTGGAACAGAACAGTTAAGTGACTCACAGAAAGCTGAATAGGCAGGCATTTAAAATATCTTGTGTGTACGAATAAATTCATAGCTCACTTTACTTTAGAAAAAAAAAGAGTTATTTTCTGCTTTGTTTTTATTTCAGAAGTTATTATTTTGTTAATGATCTTCTCTACATGGCTTTGGATGATTTTATAATATCCACATGTGGTCTAAGGGAAACTGGCCATCTTTTTCCTCTGAGTTTTCTGCATTTCATCAACAGAATTATCCAAAACTTTAAGCAAATTTGAGCTCAGAATAACTGATCAGCCTAAGTGATCTCAGTGCTATGCATGAATATAATCCTTAATTCAATCCAACATGAAGCACAGTTTAAATGTATTGATGACAGTTGGTCAGAAAATGTACATGGTGAGAAACAAATCTGCATGCTTCACTTGCYTGATTTTCAAGAATGCAGAGCATTTAACTCATGTTTAAATTATGACAAAATAGGATAAATGTTTCACAGGAAATGAAGGAAAACACAAACTGTGGTTTTAATTCACTGCTCCTGTTGCACACACATATCAGGTATACATAAAAGCACGTATGAACTGTCCAAATAAGACTCATCCTCTTATTACTTTCCCAACACACATTTTTTATATCTACCACAAAGCCCAGAAAGGKGCCTGATCCACCATGACAAGTGAGAACCATGGGCAGCACCATTCCAGAGGATSGTGCTCTGGATCACAGCACATGCTCACCCCCACAGAGTATCCACACTGCTCCCCTTATTAAATTTAACTGGTTTGTCCATATTTTCAGCAAAAATAGAATTAGATGTTTTAGGGTAATTTACTTTGAAAGAAATCAAAGAAATCTTGGTAATATCAGTGAAAAGAATGTGAATGGTGAATGGATATCCAGCCTTAGCCTGAAAACTGCTCCTGGCTGTCAACTGCAYATACTGAAATTATGACATGAATTACTATGTTCCAGACATGCTAGAAACCTTCCTTCACTTCCCTTTGAACAGATTTATGAATCTGGTCTCCTCAGTGGAGGTGAAGAATTTACAGCTCCCCACCCCTAACGTGACAATAAAAATGAGCCCAATTTGAACTTTTAGCCCTTTGACACTGGAGAATATATAATGCACAATTAGACTGCAATATGAACGCAGCCTGGATCAACCTATTAATTGTTTTGTGACCTTTGGGGGAAAAAAACCAAAAAACAAAAACCCCAACCCCAAAAAACTATTAAGAAAATTGGTCATTCAAATGAATCATGACATTTCAACAAATGTTAGCTTTTGTACTCCACGTCTAAGAGGAATCCCTRCTTTTACCAGAAGTGTTTCTCCAGAGTCATCTTTCTTTCTAAAAGAGTAGACTAAAGTTATACCAAAACAAATTTRTCCCCTCAAACTTAAAAATGTTATTTTTAACAYGGAAAGGTCCTAAGCATTTMTTTGRAAAAAAAA